>JBAMCG010000080.1:0-600000 GCA_037075325.1 Drosophila mayaguana | reverse complement strand
TATTTCGTAAGAACATAAGACGGCAAACTTAAAATGCATTGAAACCAAACAATGTAAAGTTTTCTGGCAAAAACTCAGAGCCCAGAGCCCAGAGCCCAGAGCCCAGAACCCAAGACCCAAAAGCGAAAACCCAAACAAACAACAAACTGCCAGTTGAACTAAACCAAAGGACACTCGTTGAAGGTCAACTGAAGGTGGGCAAAAGAACAACAACAACAGCAAGAGCAGCTGCCAGTTGCCATTTCGTGGATCCTGGGGCACCTTCAGCGGCCCGACCAGGTGAAAGCAAATAAACGTGTGGCATTTATATTTGTGGCAGCAAATTTATTTAGCATGCATTTTCCACGAGAGCGAGAGACTGAAAGAAAGAGAGAGAGAGAGAGAGAGAGAGGGGACGAGAGAAGTAGATGTTTGGAAAGTGTGGCAAGCGCTGTAAATTTTCACTGGCATATAAAATACATAGGAACAAGCGCTATAGAGGGCGAGCAAAGCGTACGCGTTTCCAAATTGATTTTCAGCTGATTCAAATATACATGTGTGCTGGGTATACACAGCAGTTAGTGTATGTAGTTGTGGAAAGCGCTTTACAAATTACTTGGCCAACATGTTTTATTTGAGGTTTAATTAGTTAGTCGGCCAACAAGCAGCTGCTGGCCACATGCACCACAAATGCAGGCAAATTAAAGTATTTTCCTTGCATATTTCATACGCTTGTTTCCGTTTCAATTGTTTCAATTGCGCAGCGCCAACACATTGCTGAGAGGCTACCCCTCGCATGCCCTGACCCACCCAACTTATCACTGAATGAGCTCATCCGTCAGATTTCACTGTGTTTTCATTTTGTTATTTTTGGCCGCGGCCTCTTTGATTGCGACATTCATTTAGATGGGGATCAATAAGATCAGAATCGTCGCTGATTAGGAATCGGGGGCAGCAACAAATCAGAGCGTCCGATTTCAGCAGAGCTAATTATTTATAAAGCTGGCCTCAAATCGTGGGAGAGCAGGAGACCGGGCGAGCGAGAGCGTAGAATACACACACGTGAAACAGATATGTTTAGGCATTCAATTAATTATAGCCCCTACTAGCCCCATAGGTAAAACAAAATTTGACTAACAACCACCTCGAAATGGGCGTGACTAATGTCGACATGTATTATAGAAAAAGCTAGTTAATAAAAGAAACTACAAATAAATCAAAAGCCAGAACATGCGATATGCGGACGGAACGGACATGAATCGCATTTAGAGAAGTTCCAGCACGGGCGAAAATACTTTTAAATACGATGATCAGGCAAAAAGAAGCCTGAGCTGCCGCGGCTCAGTGTTGAAAGCAAACGATTTACAACGGCTTACACACGCCAAAACACCCACACACACACACACACGCACACATACAGAAGTATAGAGGTAGAGTCCCTAGCTGAATGATAAATAATAAATAGCCACAAAGAGCTGAAAACCCCGCATAGTCAAACGAGAAAATACGGCGGGTTACCAAAGCGTGACAAAGCACAAAATGAAACGACTTGAGCCGCAGACAGTGTTTTTTTCTGTTTAAAGAGGCCAAGACTTCGGGTCAGATAATTGGTTATGCCAAAGCATCAATTAAAAACTCCAAAAGGTGGGCGCCAAGCTAGAGCTATCCAGCGTCAACTAAGGAGCTAGAAAAACCTATTTGAGATCTCTGTAGAACGACGAGACCCAGAAAAGAAAGGTAGCTACCACGACTTACGGGGTTACAACGGAAGCCGAGCGCCGAATGGACGTAAAACGGTTTTCCGCTTACTTAGGAAAATTATAGGTTACATAAAAAAAAACGCGGCGACTTGAGGAGGGATGAGGAAGAAGAGGAGAAACAAAGAGACTAAATGTGAAGACGCCTTCAGTAGGTCGGGCAAATCGGGCAGACAATTGGACAATTCGTCAACAATGTCAGTCAGAGTTTATTTATTTATTTACTTATTTATTGGATTGCTTTGTCACTGGGTTCGTTCGGCTCGGCTGGCTTTATTAGCCGTAAAGTAGTAAAAACGGTTAAGGTGAGTGCTCGGTGTGCTGTTGGGCTTATTGCGTGAGGTCAAGAGTTAAGTGAAGCTCAGCGAGGCATGCTATTCAAATACGAGTACACATACGACTACGGCTACGGATACGACTAAAAATAGTGCTAGGCCACCTACGGAGCAGAGCATGGAGCACGGAGCACGGAGCACCGAGAGTCCCACTCTTAGCCCAATTGTCGCCTTTGCTGTTGTGGTTTAAATATAGCCACGTTTTATGAAAGTGCTCTAATTTTATCACATGCAACTATCAACGGATCCAGGGGCGTGCGCTCGTAGCTCGAGTAGGGGGCGTAACGAAAACAAAGAAAACACAAAAGACGAGGGCCCAAATTAACGAGCGACATGACTTGCTCTTATCGCAGCAGACGCCAATTTTCCACTTCAATCAGTCCACAATATTTACATACCTCAATACGAATTAGCATTGTACCCACCTGAGGAGGCTCCACTCACTCCGGGACTTTAAAACTTGCTACAAAAAGAAGAGCATTTTTGGTAAAAGAGATGGAACTATGAATAATATTAAATACAAACTTTTACAACTGTCATGCTTTAGGCGGGGCAGAGCTGAAAAAATTGACTCTGAATGAAATGAAATATGCTTTGGTACTTGATTTACAAGAATGGCAAATCTAGCGGACTATTGGTTCCACACGCCCACACGCCCACACACGTGTCCTGCGGCACTTTTTCTCTTCTATTCATTTATGACGTTTGATTTTTTCCGTTTCTATTTGCAACCAGCCAACGAGCACAACAAAAGGCAAATACAATGCGGGCAGCAGGAGGCGAGGGCAGGGAGAAAAATAAATAATGAAACAACAATGAGCTACTTTTAACATGAGGTTGAGAATCAATGCCGCTGCTCGCCGGGCGCTAAATGCCGCGACTCTTCGCCTGTCAGCACAATTAGAAATGCACATATGAACCGCTGCAGAGCTCTGCTGTTGCTGCTGGCCGTCATAATGGCATATTAATAAAGCCGTAATATGATATTCCAGGCGATGGCTATCGGGGCTACACGTCGTCGGCTCTGATGAAATTATTCATGCCTAAGCAGGCCGGCGGTTGAGTGAATGGACCTGGGACCGGGGCGGTGTGTCCGACGTAATTAGTCGTAGTTATAGCAGCCAGAAATACAAGTTACTATCCAAAAGATAATAGATAGACAACACAAACACACTCGCACTCGCACTCGCACTCACACTCACACTCATTCTCATACGCATACACTGGGATAAGAAGTGACAGGCTGCGTGTGGGGCTGGCTGGGCGAGTGGTAATTGAATACCTCGCATGTTGTTGTCGGCTGCACACATCATTGAGTCTAGCTCAAGCAGGAATCGCTGGCCGTGCTTAAAAGTCCCGAGTCCGAAGTCGAACTGGAACTCGAACTCGAACTCGAAGTGTAAATCATATTCGAGCCGATGGGAACCGATGGTCCGCGGGTTGTGTGGGTGTTTGAGTTTAGAGTTTCCGCTCATGCATTTTTCATGCGTCTCGTTTGTGCCCCGTAAATGGGGGCGTTATCAAGCGATTCCCAATAATAACGAAACTCCAATATATGTGTCTGTTGTTAACAAATTGTTGCGTGTGTGTATTTAATATAATTAGTAGTGACAACAGCCGTACACACCGTCAGTTCCTAAGTCCGTAAGCCCGTAACTGCTGTCGTGCCACATATTAGTAGTGTTGTCAGTTGGGTAATTGGTTCCGCTTCTGGGGTGGCACTGCCAAAGGGTTTCTAACTACTCGCCAGCGTATCATGACTTTCAAATGACTTTCAGAGGGAGGGTGCCCAGAGCCAAGCTGGAACTACCAACTTTCTAAGAACCCACAAACCAAAGAAGAATGAACTCAATACTGAAATTTCATCGAACTGTGGGGGTAGACCCACTAAATATTTGTATTCCGACTCCTGCTAACGAATCGAGGTTGGTTTGACTGACAGTACGCAGAAACGAAGCAGAGTCAGAAGTAACTCCTAGTCGTGCAGTCCCGCCTAGAGAAGCCTCAGTTTCTATTTCGTTGCAACATTTCTTCTAGCTAGCAGCTTAATCTGCTTTTAATCTCCCTCGCGTAATTCCCACGTTTTCGACGGCATTTCTTACTTTCTAGCATTCTTGTCGCCGCATGTTGTATTTATTTATCAGCATTAATGACACTTAATGCAGTTGTCGCTGCAGCATCGCCAACACGAAAGACAACAATTACGAGCAACAAAGCAGCCCAAAAACCAATTGTTAAAACAACACAGAGCAGAGCAGAGCGAAGCAGAGAGGAGTAGAGCAGAGCAGAGCAGAGCAGGGAAACATGTCATTAGCTTTCGCATTCAGTGCGAGGCTTATGCACGCAGTGGGTGTGGGGAGTGTTTGGGAATGTGGGATCATCATAAGGCTTCAAATGTGTGTGTGTGTGTGTGGCGGCAGTTGGGTTTTAAAGTTGGGATCCCTTTGGGATAGATCGTCAATTGGATTGTTCAAACACATTGTTTTTACAGCTTGCATTGTTTATGTTTTGTTTGTGTCTTTGGGGGACAGTTCTCGTCGCTGCGACGTTCGTATGGATTGTTTTTACAGTTGCTGTCAATTTCGGCCATGGCCATAGACGGGGCAGGGGCAGGGGCAGGGACCGGGACAGTGGCAGGGACAGGGGCAGGAGCAGGGGCATGGAAATTGACTTCGGGTCCACGTAGCGCAACTTTTTAAGCCAGCCAGCAAATTAAGGGCATTAAAAAGTTACACGTACGCGCACACATGTGTGCAGAGATGCTTAGTGGGAATGCAAGTTTTTCAATTTTCACGTACTTTCCACACAGCAGAAGCTTAAAATTCAGCCAAAACTTTCCACGATTAGTTGGTCATTAGGTGGGTGAGGGACTATAGAAAAGTTCCCGAACCTCCCTAGGTGGCGGGCAGGCATGGCCAAACATTAATCATGGGATGCCTGCTGCACTTTTAAATTGCAATTGCGGAATTTGGAATTTGGAATTCGGCTTTGGCTATGGCTTTGGCTTTCGGTTTTGCTTTGACTTTGGCTTTCGCTATTGCTCTGGCTCTGGCGATGGCTATGACTTTTAGCTGTGACTTCGCCTGCCGATATCAAAGTTTTGCCTTCATTTGCATATCGCACAAAAAGTTACGTTATCATTTGGCTGCCACTGTCTGTCGGGTCGGGTCGAGTCCAGTTCAGCCAAATCCCTTTTTTGGCATCGCTGTCGAAAGTCGCATTGGACCGAAAACAAAAACTATTCTCCTGCTCCTCGCACTATCCACATGTATCTCTGAATTTCTGTATCTCCTAAAAAACAAAAAACAGAAATGAAAAAACGGTCAAAATCAATTTAAAGTTTTGGTGCATAAATTTGCACCACATTTTTCCAACTGCAATCTCCGAGAGAATCCTAACTGGGCAATAGATAAAGTTAATTTTTCCTAACTCTCCCTCTCTCTCTCTCTCTCTCTCTCTCTCGCTCTCTCTCTCTCCCTCTCTCTCTCTCTCTTGCTTTCTCACTCGACTTTCGTTTGGAATTTCAAATTGTTGTGTGCAAGGTTTTTTCTCAGCACAAAAAGTTTTCTTAGTTGTTGTTCGCTCTAATTAATTGATTAGCATTTGCAGTGACATTTGCATGCTTAACTACAAATTGAGTACAAACTATTTAAAGACCGAGACTCGCCTCAAATTTTGCAGTCTTGCATGATTAGATGCACACACACACACACATACACTGAGGTAGGCATATTTCGCTCGTCGTCATGGAGCTAAACAGACAGACAAACATTTTTTAATTAAACCTCAAGCAATTACAAGTGCTGCAAGTCAAGGGGCGGTACAAAGGGAGCCAACGACAACGACAACGACGACGACGACGACGACACCTCGCACAGTTTACACTCGAAATAACATGGAAGAGCCGAGGTGGGACGCGTTGGCAATGGAAATTTTCGGTAGTCGAAGGCGGCGAGGCAGCAGGAGCCCTTCTCTGTGTAGCTTTCTGCGGCACTAATTGATGTGGCAGCCCGGCTGCTGCTGTCTATGCGTCTGTCCCGCTCCTCAGTGCAGCTGACATAGATTTGTATAGCAGCAGCAGCATCAACAATGATGCAGCAGGAGTCGTTGCTGCTGCAACATCTGTTGAGGAGGACGTCTCCAGCACTTGAGCGAAGAAACTGCCACAATTTTCTAATTATTTGCAAAATTTTATGCCAACGAAAAGGCGAACACAAAATGCAGGCAACCCATTTGGCACGGTACTTGCACACACACACACACACGCACTCCCTCTGTGTGTATGTGTGTGTGTGTGAGCGGGGGCTGGGACTCATGCTTATGGAACGCCAAGTTTTATGCAACATTTTTGGATGCCGTTGCCAGCAGCTGTTGCAGTGCGGCAGCAATAACGAACCAAACGAATTTTTGCAGCTGTGTGCAGCCTCCCCCATTGCCCCTCTCCCCCTACCATAGCACTCCCCTCGACCCGCCCAATCTGCAAAACTTTGTCCGTATAAGTGTGTCTGTGTGTGCGTGCGTGTGCTAAATTTTACATTAGTTCGATTTTCATTTCATTTGCTGCCAGTTATTTTTGATATAAATTTTTGAAAACGACGCCAACGTCAGCGACGTCCTCTGTCCCGCTCTGCCTCTCTTATGCCAGTTGCTGCTGTCTCTTTCTATTTGCGTCTTTATCTCTGTCGCTCTGTGGCCGCTGGTGCGCTGCGATGCGTGCATTTAACTTTTGCTGCCTCAGCGAGCGCTTCCCAAAAAGTATGCTGCAAACTTTGCGTTGACCCCTTTTACGCTTCTCAAATGCAATTTTCAATCACGCAAATGGAAAGCGTTTCAGCTCAACTTGGGCAGCTCTTTGGCGAAAAGTCTTTGTCGGGGGCGCCTTTGATTTACGCATTTCCCACACGAAAACAAAATCGATAAGCAGAGCAACATCAAAGCTGACAAATGACAGTTAATTGCCTGGCCCCGTGAATGAGCGCAATAAACAAAACTAAAAACTGAACGCGAAATGAAATAAAACGGGTTATATAAAATGCCGCTGCGCCGCCAACCGCCGCCAACCGAAGCGTGGCTTCAGCTCAAACCGAAGAACTGGGCGTGCCAAGACCCAGAGCGAGACCCAGACTCACGGGCCCCACACAGGTAACCCAGCGCCAGCTACGCAAATTGAATTCGGTGAGAAAAAGAGTCGCCGAGACTAAAACCAAAAGCAGCAGCAGCAGCCGCATTAAATAGAATTGACGCTTCATTAGTTTTTGGCTTAACGCTATGTGCGCTTCAGCAAGCAAAATAACAAATACAAGAGCCAAAAGACAAAGACATAATTTACAGGCGAGGGACATTGAGAAAAAGAAGTGGAAAGCAAATATATATATATTGTATGGAGCCAGATGAAACTTCCAGCGAAACTATTAAAATCTTGTCGCACAAAGCAGCCAAAGCAGCCAAAGCTCTCCTTTTAATTCTTGCTAGTCTCAAATATTTGATGAGGTCGTATTGGTGCTTCATATAAGTCTGAGTCTTTTTTGAAATATCTTTGAAGACTTTCATAAGAGACAGCAAGTTATCATTCCAATTGTTTTCCTTACCTCAGCAGGCAATGCGCGACGGCCAGATACCCTGAAGTGCGAAAAACCTGTGCTACATAGCTCTAATTGAAATTGTGACTTTATTAATAAATAGCAAGCGAACGTATAAGTAAACTTGTATAAATTATCCCAGTCGAAATTCCCTTGTGGGTTTTCCAATTGCCCACAGCTCTCAGTCAATCACCGAGAAATTTCAAGGATTTCAAGGAACTTTCTGCAAATACAATGTATCGTATCATCAGAAAATTCCTGGAAATTCGTTGTTAAGTGACTTGAGACTCAGGGATTGTTTTTAGTCGACTTTAATAGATTGCAAATTGTTGTTGGCTTGATCTGCTCATGTAATTCATGTCTTTAGTCTTATGAGTGATATTATATTATATATATTTATTTATTAAACTATATTATTATTAGGATAAATAGACGGATAGGGCTTGGTTGCCTCAGTTGCTCATTCTGTTCAATAATATATAGCACCGCTCTAATGACTTCTGCCTCATGGTAAAGTTCAAGTTTTGAAGCTTAAATTTACTACAATATTATCTGTTTATTCGGTTTATTTCATAAACAAGACGGAATTTTGATTCGATTCGATAGCATTAGCATAGATACTGCATACTGCCTCCTGCCGGTCCCCGACTTAGGCTTTGTCAAAATAATTCTATCCTGTAATAATATAATCAACAACAGTCAATTTACTGAATTAAATGTGTGGTAAAAGTATAAAATATAAAATTGATGTGCGTATGAACTACAAAATAATAATACAAGATAATAATAGGAATATAACAAATTAATAATATTTAGTAAATATTTCCGTTTATTCATTCCCAGAACAAAGAGAATTTGAGACACATTTAAAGCGGAAACAATTGTTGCAGGAAGACTTTAACTTCATTTTACCCTCAATAGGTTTAGTTTTTGAAGCAGTTCTCAGGTTTCGTGAGTTGGAAATTGTGTTAAGGCCTTTACAGTGGCTGCGGCTACCGAATTGAGCGAGCTAACTGCTGAAAGTTGATTTTCAAGTTAATTATCAGTTGGCATGTGCGGCAAGTTGTAGATGTTGCTGCTGAAGCTGTTGCTGTTGCCGTTGCCGTTGCTGTTGCTGTTGCTGGTGCAAATAACTAACAGGCAACATCAGCAGCAACAGCGGCGCGCTGACGTTTTAATTGAGTTTGGCTTCCATGGCAGCTGCGCTTCCAGTGTCTGAGGCAGGTTGAAGACGCGGATGCGTGCAAGCTAAATAATTTCATTACAAACAAATGTGTGTTGAGTGTGGGCGTGGCATCTGGGTGGGCGTTAAGTGCCTGCAATTACAGTCTCTGGCGCTGGGGCATGGGGAGGCCGGCGCGACCAGCAGGTGCACTGGGACGTCGGCTCGCTCGCCCTCATTCAAATTGAATGGCTGGCGCGGCGTGATTGACGGCCCAGAAACAATATCTGGCGATTTGCGAACTCTATGCACAATGCGAATTAACTGAGCGGCAACAACAATGCAAAAGCCATCAAAGTGGCGCTAACTGAGCGCCGCAGTCTCCCCAGGATCGCGCCTGACCACGGGGTCAGCTTTGTGGCTGGTTATTGTTTGCTTTGCAACTGCCATCCATATCCATATACATATATATATCTTGTGGTTCTTGGCCAGAGCCATGGCATTTGGCACGCTGCTGCGATTGGGTTATGTGTTTTTTGGAGCGACATTCGCTGGGGCCTCATAAAAATTGATGGATGCTCCGGCCAAATGCACGCCCCACGCCCCACGAAAATGCGGGGCAAGATGCTGCTGGCGCCGTTGAGGACAATAGAATTGATCGGCGTTAAATTTGAAATAATATGTATGCATTAAGCGGTTTATTTTTCCGCTGCCCTGGAGCCATAAATTAGGCATGACAAGTATTTATAGAGCAATCGAAACTACGTCGATTCGCTGTCGTTGATTAAAAACGGAAATGGTCGATTGCTAAAAATGCTCTCATCTAGTTGCATCTAGCGGCGCACAGTTCCAGTGGCCATTACGGAAATGTAAGGAAAATATTTGGACAGCGTTTTGTCCTGCCTCTGCCTCGCCTCCTCCTCGTCAGCTCCTGCCCTGCCGACAATCGAACTGTAAGAAAGCATTGGCAAGAAAATGACGACTGCAGCTTTTCATTTTTTAATGCCAGCTCGCAAAGGAGCAGAGGCTGCCCACTTCACTTGTCACAATGGCCAGCACAGTCGCAGTCGCAGAGGATAGAAAAATGATTGTTAGAAAAAAGCCCGGCCATATCGTTTTCCTTTGTCAGTCCTTTGTAAACGGGAACTAAAGAACTCTTGAAGCTCAACTGCAGTTGGCAAAATATTTCCACTGACAGACGAAAATCTTTAAGCCCACTTGAAAGGTCACTGAACCCATGAATTCACTCACTCACTCACTCACTCGCTCAGTCACTCAGTCGGACTGTCAATCGGATGGTCAGTCAGTCGAAACTCTTAACTGCCTGATAAGTCTGTGCTCATTTGCATAACTCATCCTCCACATCGACTTTAGATAAATTGATTATTATGGACTGTTATCACATGCTCGCCAAATGCAGTGGAAGAAGAACTCGGGAAAACTGAGGGAAAATCAGTTGCGACCTGACACTTTTGCGACAATTTATGCAATTGTTCGCTTTGTGTTGGTTTGGCGACTCAGCACTTGGCAGCCTTTTGCGACTGGAGGGGGAGCGCCTGCGCCTAAAATGCGGCAAACATTTTATGCGCTTGCTTGTTTGATTGCCTTTGGCATTGCGAATGCAACGCCATAAACATGATTGCCCGAAATAGAAAGGAGAAGATAAAAATAAAGAGTCGCTTTTGTCGCATTTCCTCGACACATTTGGCGCCCTTTCAAAAAAGGCGACTCCTGCTAGAGCAGTCCGCTGAAGACAGTGGGAGTGCTGCTCTGCTTCAGTTTGAAATGTTGAACCATAAGTGTGGCCCATGCCTGACTAATCGCATTCCAATTTGTGCCGCCAAGCTAATTGCCCTGCCCCACTCGAGGGGGCCCTCAGAGGCGGCCACTGCGGGAGCTTATCGGCAAATGAGCTCCAGTGGCCACTTGACCGGCCGCACACAAAACGCCCAGGCTGTTGGCTGTTGGCTATTGGCTGTTGGCTATGCAGTACAACAAGGCCATGGCTGAAAGCAAACAGCTTCAATTGTTTTAAGCTGGTTTCTTAATTAGACATTGTGGCTATCGGCCGCTTCAACTTCACTGGCTACACACACATACACACACACAGACGCACACGGACACGAAAGCCACTAACACGACAACTAACTAACGAACTTATACACTAAGCAAAGCCGCGGGGCATTGCACAGCTTGAAAGGAGCCGTCTTCGAGTGATAATTCAGCACGTACGAGAGATGAGCAGATTCTGAGACAGCGGCTGCTGCCTCAGCTTGGACCCAACTGTGGAGCACGTCGCTTGTTTCATAATAATCAAGTGCTGCCAATTTTGCGAGCCTCTGGCGTAAATGTCAACGATTTGATAATGGAACTATTCCAGCTGACTGTGGGTCTGCTGTAGTCGTGCCTCGCTGTGGTTGGCTGCGTGACAAATGTGGAGCTGGTCCTTGAGCACACTTCTCCGCATTAGTTGGCATTTGTTTTGGTTTCCAATGGCCGAAGCGTACAAAAAGAGCCAAGACAAATATTTGAAAAATTGCACATAAACCGAAAGCTGTTAATGTCAGCGAGGGTTGGCCTGTTCCAACATACTTTTATCCCTGTATCCCAGAATTCAGCAAGCAGCAGGCAGCAGGACCAGGACCACTTGAGCAGCAATTGACGCGTGCTATCGATTTGCCATGCCTCGCAACAACAAATAAACAAAATAAACAAAAATCCAGCAATTGCGTTTGAATGACGGCTTATTTCGCAGTCTCTGCACTTTTCGCTCTATTTGCTTATTAAATTTGTTGAATTCATACGCAACTAGCAAGGATAACAAGAACTCAAGCCACAAGCCCCACGACGCCTCGCTCCTGCTCCCCTCTCAGCTAACACATTTTGTACTATTTCCTTTCAATCTATTCGAATATTGTGTATGTGAATGGCAACGTGTGTGTGGGTGAGGGTATGTGTGTGTGTGTGTGTGTGTGCGTGTGTTTGCATTTATTTCCCGCTTTCATTGGCATTTATTTTGGCACTCAATACCCACGACCTGAGACCTTGCCATGAGTGAAGTTTGTGGTGTTGCTGGTTGTGGTCTGATTGGGCTTTTATGAAGTTTCCCCCAACAAATGTGACTTGGCAGGAGTCGGGCATATTCGTAAATAGGCTCCAATTGACAAAAACTCCAATAAATCGAAAAATCTAAAGCATACAACTGAATTGTTGCTTGATATTATCTTTAAAATTATAATTATTGTTATTAATATATGACGAACTCAACGTTTAAATAAATATTCGGTATTCGATGTTCCCCAATCTGATGTTTTCCAATATGGTGGGCTTCTCTTGAAGCGTCTCCAGGTGAGATTCACCTTCGATTTTGCTGGCTTCTTTTCGTACATTGCCAGCTAAATCGACTTTGCCTTTGTCCGCATTGTGCTCCCTATACAATATGGTATTTCTGTAAGCTACAGATACAAGAAAGCATACATACATACATATCTTTTTGTATATACATATATACATATATAGTCATACATGCACGAGGAGTCTTTGCGTCTCCCATACAGTTGCGTTTTCAATTTGTGCGCTTTAATAATTCACAATTCAATAAATGCTAACAAATTGACATTGTCCGAAATGTTGTATAGATTTTCCTTTCAGCTCGGATTTTCTTTGCCAAACAACCCTGTAATCATGTGAGCATCTCAACATCTTTCTTTCGGGCTGGAACGGGATGGGATGGGAGGGGGCCAGGCGGGTGGCAAGCCCACCAATTTCATTGCCAGGGAATTAACTTGAGCGACTTTTATGTCAATTCAATACATTTCATTTACTCGCCAATCTCTGTGTATCTCTGTATATACTACATATGTATATATGCAGGGTGTTTACGGGAAAGGGAAGATGGGTGGATGGCTGGGATGCTGAGCTGCTCAGCTGCTGGCTTTTGCTCGATGTGGCTGCTGTCTTTAATAGCATATTCTATGCAGCATATTTTCTACGTCCATCCGTAGTTTTTGCGCAAATTTTCGCAAAATTAATTTGTAATTTTAGTGAGTTGGCAGCGCCGAGAGCTGAGCGCTGAGCGCTGTCAACGTCTGCTGAGGCAGGATTCGTGCCCCGGCAAATATCCTGCGGCGCTCACAAATTATGTGCAAATAAATTGCCATTTCTTAAGTGGCTTTGCATAAGAAGTTCGTTTTCATACATTTTGAATGTATAGCGCTCATTGCCGTCTCTCTGTCTCTCTGGCTGCCTGTCTTTCTGGCTGCCTGTCTCTCTGGCTGCCTGTCTTTCTGGCTGTCTGGCTGTCTGACTGCCTGACTGCCTGTCGTTCAGCCAGCTTTGTTGGCATTATTAGATCGCACATGAATATGTAAGTTGGCGAATATGGCATACACATTTTGGCCACATTCAATTTATTTCTATTAATAGCCGAGCTCCTGCATCTCGTATGCTCTTCGTCGTTAATTTGCAGCGAGTATTATTCACAACGGGCTGCCGCAGTCATTCTGCTTCCCTTGGAGCCCTTGGAGACTGGGGTGGATTTCGCAGTGGTTGCTGCGACTCCAAGCCAATTAAAGTCAATGGAAAGGTAAATCAATTGCATGAAAACTTTTATTACGACAACTATTGGCAGCAAATTGCGTGGAAAGGAGAGCCGCTTACGGAATTAATTGCCAGATTGCCAGATAGATAATAATAATGATGATAATTTGTGAATAGCAGCAACTTTTCACGAATTCATTCATTTGCCTATCAGGCACCGCACACCTGTAATCAGCGAATGGCTTGCTGAATTGATGAAATTACCACAGTTTAGAATCGCTTTAGCTGAGCTCGCAGAATCAGCTTAGCTGAAGAGCTTCCTATGCCTTGATTAATACAACTCGTTACCAGCAGCTTCTCCACGCTTCGCAGCAATCAGCTTTCATTAGAGAACAAAAAGCCAAAATTAGAACCGCAAGCAGCTTGAATGCCTGAGTGGAGAGAGACGGCGAGATGCTCTAGCTACAAGAGTTTCTCAAATAAATGCAAGATAGAACTCCCTATAAATTACCATAAGCCTCTTTATGCATATTCTCAAACTATAAAACTTCTTCAAATTATATTTCAAGTGCCGAGTTCTTTAGGAAATGAATGATGGAATTTATAACTTGACATAAGTTACTTTATATACTCCCAAAAAATCAAATTTTACTTAAAGAGCAAGTCTAGGTTGACATTATCATCCTCATGTTACACAAATAGTAAAATCTATTGCACATATTCAATTTGTATATATGTACATGAAAGTTTTCTTATTTATAGGGAATCCGCCCTAAAATACAAACACGATTATATATGCCAACATCTGGGCATTATAGATTTATTTTTGCTTTTTCCTACAGTATTAGGGCATTCAAAAGTTTCAACTTAATTTTATTTTTAACTTTAAATGGCTTACAAAGAACACAATTAATTATATGGACAGGCGTTACAAACTTCCAGCGGAGACGCAACTGAAGAAGCGTAAAAATTGTCCAAAATGAACGAAATGAAAAAATATGAGAAAGAGAACGCAGAAACCGAAAGAAAAAGAAACCATTGAACGCCGCCATTCAGTTCTTCTTTCTTTTTTTTTTTTTTTAGTTTCTTGTTTGGTTTTTTCTTTTTCTTCTACAGTCCAAAGCGTTAATTACAAAAACAATAACAGTTAAAGCTGCCGCCGCCGCCAGGTTAAGAGCCCATTCGACCATGTCTGTGTGTGTGTGAATACACACTCATAAACACACATGACCAAGCACCAGAGGCGCGTCGGTGCGGAGGGCCAGCTGGGCTAATGTCCATGCGGCTCTGAAGTCATTTATATTAATTTTAATAACATTGTTAAGCCGCACTGCGTCTAGGATTTGGCCCAGATGAACTGGTCGAAGTGGCTGAGGAACCCCAAATTCGAACGGAGCCTCAGTCAGTCGGTCGCTTGCTCGGGGTGTTAACGATGAAACACTTTTCGGGCTTTGAATTTTTGAGCAGATAATCAAGCTTCATGGCAGCGCCTGCCCTTGCCATGCCCAGAACCGGGTCTACGCCGCATATTAAAAACAAATTAGCGTTTTGTTTGGCTGAACTATAGTGCACACAGCCCCATAGACCTGGGGCACGTATAGTGGGGGCTGGGGCATTGGTGACGCCGTGTAAATGTGTTTTTAAATGCATTGGCATTGCGAGCAGTGAGCTGAGAGTTGCGAGTTGCAAGCAGCGAAACCTCGCGTGTCTGATTTATCCATTATGTTCAGCTTTTATCATAATAAATTCGATAAATTGGCGAGTGGCAGTGCAATTAGCATGCAAATGGTTTTTAATTGACCCGTAATATGGACTCAGAGAGCTAGAGCGAAAGAGAGAGAGATGAGCTCCAGTCAGCCTCTGATGGGGCCAGATAACAAGCCGCTGCTGACCAAATGACCCCAAGCGAATGTGCCGCAATTTGAGCTGTTCAACTATTTGATTTGAGTGTGGGCAGCCAAACTTTGCATATTTGTCGTATTTATGGAATTGGAATTTCGAAGCTCGAAGGCTCCACTTCACATTGGTTTAACCTTGGCTTTAATGAACCCATCCGGCAGATATCGTCGGCTGAGCTGCCCAGCAAGCTGACAACCGCAGCGCAGCAAACTTTGGCATATTAATTACTTTTGTTTCTCTTTGCGAAGGAGGCGGCTGCTTGGGCTGTGGGTCAGCAGCAGAACTATTAGAAAAGCTTCGCGCTCTGGCTCTGGCACTGGCCCCCTTCCGTTAATGACCCGTGGCAGGCCAGCGGGAGTGAAAGGCCTCCAGCCCCAAAAATATAGCGTTGCGCTGCGTACTTAGCACTTTCCCGGAAGATGAAACAGAAAGAAAAAAAAAAAAAAACACAGAAACAGAATCAGAAAAAGATAGCCAGAAAAACCTCAACCAGCATGCCGCTACTGCCACACTCTGCGTCTGTAATTAATCATCATTACATTTTCGTAAACGAAGCGGATTTTAAGTGGGATTTGCAGCTCAGTCGGCAGCAGACAGAGGACAGCAGATAGCGGACAGACAACTAGACTACTAGACAGCCAGCTATCTATTGAAGCCCATAACATGCTCATTTAGTAATGATGCCACTGGATCGACTCTCCTTTTGGCAGCCACTTGAGCGAGCATCCGCTTAGTCCATGCGGTCTTCAGTTCGTTCGCTGCATTGACAGCTGGGGCTGCTTATCTGTCCTGCATTTGACATTTAGCATTAAAAACGCTTTAATAATAACGCTGTAATAATGCCCGCCACCCCGGCTCGCGCGCTCAGCTCACAGCTTGTAGCAATTTTTGTGGGCGATGGCAAAAGACATGGCCAGATATTTATCATTTCATCAATCAAATGGACATCGTGCTCTGGCAATGGCAATGGCGGGTTGGGTGGCTCGGTTGGGATGTCGATGGGATGCCAAAAGAAAACTTTTCATCATTTAATTCTGCCGCTACAATTACGCAAGTTGGGATTCGGAAGCCCGAGTCTGGCCTGAGTGCTGGCTCTTTCAAGGCATCATCAATCTCTTTTAGCGTGTAAGCAAAATGGCGGACATTGGCAGGACAATAAAGGCAACACACACTCACACACACACACACACTTATCAATTACAATAGCCGCCATTTTGTTTAGCGGCGCACACACATGCACGCGCGAGGACATAAATCCCATAAATGCAAGTCATATTTAAAAGCCAAGCGAAAAGCCCCACAAAAGTTTCGCCCTTGGCTCTGCCATAGATTTCTGTCATAAGTAGTTGTTCAGCTGCTCGGGCTGGGGCTTGGGCTTCGACTGGAACTTGGACTTGACTAGCAATCTCATTTGGTGATGCTCGGACTTGGCTTTTGTTGTTTGTGGCTCTGGCTCTGGCTCTGGCTGTGGCTCTGGCTCTGGCTGTGGCTGTGGCTCTGTGGCTGCTGCAGTTGAGTTATGACTTAAGCTGACATTTCATTAGTGCGCATTAAGTGTTCTGCGAATGAGTTTAACTGCCATGAGACATCCGACACTCTGCACAATAAAACAAAGCAGACTCCAACAGCTGTGTGTGGAGCTAGTTTTTAGCATAGCCTTGCCTTAATTAGTTGCCCTAATATGGCAGCATCTAGAGCACTCCAGAGCCGGACACTGCCTGACCCAATTTCCACACACACTCGATCCGACCCGACTCAACTCGACTCGTTGGTTAATTAAACATTACTCGAACTGACCGCAGGCTTTTAAATTTCGTGCGAATGCAGTAAAATAATTAATTGTGTGGCAAATATAGCCGATGAACAACAAATCCAAACAGCTAAGCAGGAGTTGAGCTGCTGCTGGACAGTTTGCTGCAGCTTATTAACTTTTAATTGAGTTTCAAGAGTCACAAAAAAAGCCAACTGCCAGCTGCCCTATGCAAGAGATAACAGATGATAACATGTATTCGATTGATAATCGAATCGAATCGTGAGTGACTGCTGAGGTAATGAGTCCTGCTGCTCGCTGCTTACAGGGTATTCGGCCAGTGGTCAGTCTCTAGGCGCACTCGAATAAATGAATATAAAATTCAATTTCAAATTTAAATTAAATGAGCTCTGGGGCAATTCAGGTCGGGCCATGTCAGTACGGGGCTTGGCTCTCTCAAGTGGGCAGGCCACTCGAGTGGCCACAGCGCCACTTGAGCGAGCCATGGAAATGAATGGAATTGACCACGGACTGGCTGCTTGGTTGCCGGGCTGACTGCATGACTAACTGCCTGAATGAGCGAATGAACGACGGAATGACGGAACGAACCATTTGCATGCACACAAAACATTTGCAAAAATGGCAAACGCCGCAGCTAAGTAGAGCAACAAGCGGAGGCAGGAGCGCAGGGTTGGCCGGGAATCGGCGAGAGTGGAGTGTGGACTTAACTAGACTGCAGGTCAATTAATTAAGGGTAAATTAAGTGCAGCTCTAAAGAAGGCAAGTCGCTCCAGCCACAACAACAGCCACAGCTCCAACTCCAGCTGCTGCTATTGCCAAGCTGCTTAGCGATTTGAGTGGTAAGATTATGCGCTCGAGCCGGGCCTGAGAGTGTAGCACAAATCCTCAGCTACCTACGCATGGAAGCGGTGGAGAGCACAGCCCGGAAGTGGAAAAGCTTGAACATCGTAAATGGTAAGTGCCAGAGCCCAGCAACAACGAACATCCACAATCAGCAGGGGCGTGTTCGCTGCCACTGATGAAGGCCAGCCCGCTTGATGGACTGCTTAGCCGAGTCCGAAGCCAAGCAGGACTGCATGCGACTCGAAGCATTTGTATTTGTCAGGCGGCACACTATAAATGAGCCGTCGAATCGATAGCGAAGCATGAACACCGAGCAGGAGTGAGCAATGTATTCAGCAGGAAGCAAGCAAATGTCGACCAGCCGAAGTCAAATAGTTTACAGACTGCCATCTAATCCCCAGGCCGCTAGCCGAGTTCAGGTATTATTTGGCATCAGCGTTTAAAGCCTTTGCTGTAATAAAGCGAAATATATCTCTCGGAACTATTGAGTCTGCCTGTATAAAACAATGGGTTAATGCTATTAAGATATCACTTTTAAATAACAATTATAGAAAAATAACTCTCGCTCGAGCAGAACACAGATAATTATGCAGTAGCTTAACGTAGATTATTTAAGCTGTTCATTAATCTCAACGAGAGCGAAGAAAACATGCAGCAGGAGGCTCTGTGAGGCTGCTCCAGTCTTAGCTACAATGCAATAACTTAATATTAGCACAGAATGAAGAGCATGAGGCGCGTGTGGAGGCTGTAGCTGAGTAGTTGTACGAGTGTAATAATAACCAGCAGCAATGACCACAATCAACGACAGCAACAACAACAACAACAGCAGAAGCAGCAGCGGCAGCTCAGATAACGACAATAATAATAAACTCAATAAGCAAATAAGTAGCCGGACAACCCAGGGCAAGCAGGGAGCCAAAGAGTTGAGCTCGAGTAGGAGCAGAAGAAGGAGGAGACGCAAAAGGAGGCCGTCTCATATTTGCATGCACTCCGAAAGAAGAAGAACAACAATAGCAGCAATTTATGAGAGCGATACGGAAACTGTTGCACAACAAGAAATGAAATGGACAATTGACTTGCCTCGTGGCATTGTCGGAGCTACCTCCACAGAGCACACACAGCATATACATAGTACTTGCCTAGTAGTAGGTGTATTATGAGCGGAGCCGACTTATATCGCAGACGCTGCAGCGATAAATTAAGGCGCACCAACTAACCAACTGGAAGATAATGGCAAATGAAGCCGTAGGAGTAGCTGATGCGAGCTCAGCATGAAGGCGGCTCTGACCAGTACCGACGCCGGCATCGGTCGTTGCATGCCACAGCAACATGTTGCGCATTCAAATGAAGACCGCGGCGAACCCACACACGAGCGCAGCGAGTCAGGAGCACGTCCATTCGAATTGCTCAGAGCAGGGACCACATGTTCATTGTTCGCATGCAACAACAAGGCTGCTGCGCCTGCGCACTGCTGTCAGCCTCTCACTCTCCCCCTTCCCCTCTCTTTATCCTCGTCTGGTTCTCTTTTGGGCTGGCTTGAACTGGCTGCCGTTTATTATCATTGCATAGGCAGACAAAAAAGGAAATTCGCCTCGCATTGTTGCTGCTGCCCAAGCCAAGCCATTATCTTTTGTCCAGCCAGTGCATCCTCGTTTGCCGGTCGCCAGTTAAGTTGAACTTTTGGATTTGTGCCTCTGGCTACTGTGTGCGGCCGGGACAACTCGAAGATGGATTCTGGTTCTGATGCAGCTGATGTATGTCAGTCAGTGAAGAGACGATTCGGCGCTGCCTACGCGCAAATGTTTTTCTGGACGGGCTTATGCAATGCCGCAGCCAAGGGAAATGCATTTTAAATCGTCTCCCATTAATCAAAAGTCGATTTCAGTTTGCAGCCCCGAAAATTTCTCTCAATTAACCAACGCTAACCGCGGCCAGAGTCACAGATTTGCATATCAGCTCCAAATCACTTCACAGTTTCACGCAAGCGACGCTCAGATAAGAGAGGGAATGTAAATGCTCACGCGTGTCTGTGTGCGTGTATATTTATACATTGGTGGACAAAGAAGTGTCAGTTGACATCTTATGCCGTTAATATGCAGATGACAGACGGCCCATGGAAAATTGAATCTCGTATCGCATTCTCTTGTCACATCTGCAACTCTTTCGTATTCAGCTCAAGTCGGCATCGATATCGGCATCGGCATCGGTGTCGAATGACTACAGCTAATTTTTTGTCACTTATGCAAGAGTTTTGATACCCATTTTCATTTTCCATGATTAGCATGACAAAAGATGCAAATGGGCAATGGGATGGGGCCTATTTATATGTCATATACAAAATATGAGCGCTGTAAACATTCATTAGGTAGACATTTAAATTAATTTTTCAACTTTTATTGCGAGTTGACGCCTCTTCGTTGTGCAGATGGGCGAAAGTTAAGTAATTTAAATGAGACTCAATCGGTTTTCCATCTCCGACTGCATTAATTTCAGCTATTTCACTCCATGTCAACCGCATTTCACATTGCTGCACACAAAATCGCACCTGGAATATGCAAAATTGTAAAGGTAAAGCGGAGGCGGTAATTGCTGCGAGTGACATGAGCAAAGCCCCAGCGCGGTTGCAGAATAAATAATTATAATATGCAGTATCAGGGAATAAATAAAACCAAATAAAATAAATAACAACACAAAAAAAAAATAACATAATAATAATAACTACAAACAATACAGTTGCAGCAGCAAGCAATGCAGCAAAAAAAAAACACCGTGCGGTCAGCCACAAAATGCAGTAAATTAAATTATTGCAAATGCTGAAGCCAAAACAAAAATAAAATAAAAAACATTGAAAAAAACATAAAAAAAGAAATATGAACGAAACATATGAGTGCATAGCATAATGAAATTAAACAAGCAAAAATCTCAAACATTAAATTTTAAAACTGCAATTTACTGTTAAATGAAGCCCCTTAATAAACACACTACAACTAATTACTCTCTTCTTTTGCAGGTATGATCCCAGATGAACCTAATTATATTAACTCAACTCAACTGCAAGGTTTGCGTATTTATCGTAATTCACAATTATAAACAAGATCTGGTCCCTGGAATGCAGACATTCCCATTAATCATGTATCAATCCGCTCCAGTTAGCCCTTTATCTACATCTCAATATTCCCATATGGAATTTGTACTTTATGAGAACTCTCAGTGATTTACAAAATACATTTTCAGTATATAAAAATGATCTCAAACTGGATACATCCAAAATTATTGAATGATTAATCTGTGATTTTTTGTATTGTAGAATAATCTCAATTTAAAAAGTCATTGCTATATTAATGGAGAGCAGGAGAGCATTCTAAATTCCTGCTCCTTCAATATGTTCCAGCCAGCTCTTTCAAATCAGTGCGATAACAAGTTAGACCTTGTCTCCCTGCTGGAGAAAAAGGAGAGGATCCTTAATTCAAGAAGCGAGATAAAATATCTATAGATGTCTTAACTACAGGGATGTCCATATTCAAAGAAAAACGCACTTATTTTATATTACCAATAATAATAGTTTTATTTGGTCAAATTAGATTGGTTGGCATCACTTCTTTTAAAATATTTTATATCCCTCTGGTCTTTGTCAAATATGTATATATAATTATAATAATAATAATATTCCGTCGAATATATATATATAATATCTATGGATATATGGATTGTATTCCACTTCAAATGTGAAGTTCGCTCAGTTCATTCATAATTCACATTCAAGCAAAACAAACGCCATGACACATACGCAATCCCATTTATTTAGCAGGAGACGCCAGCTTTAGTTGACACAAGGCAATTGGTGTATTTAGAGTTTGACAACAATAATGTTTATTGACAGTTAGCATAACACTTACTGTTATGCCCGGGCTCTGTTTATTATTGTTGCGAACTGTAAGCAAATATTTTCACATTTAATTAACAGCTGCGAGAGAAAATCAAATTTGAAATATTCTGTTGTTGGGTTGACTTCCAGCTGAAGTCCTGCAAGCTAATGGGACTAAAGCTAGCTGCTCCTTGCTGGGCATTTTTCGAAACAAGATGAGATACACAGCAGATTTAAAGGTGCGTGGTGTACATGTGTATACCTAACACAATGAACACGAACTGCACACACACACTGAGAGAGAGAGAGAGAGAGAGAGAGCTGTAAGCAGAGCGTAAATAGTTTCAATAAGGGACTACAACAAGAGGAGCAGCAATAGAGGTGAGCTGGGGAGGGGCAGCTGTAACAAGATTGTTACACATGTTGCTGCCTAGCCACGCCCACACAAATACACACACCCACGCACACGCACACATAGACAAAGAGAAACTGCAAACATGGCCATGCCTGGCACATTCTACATTTGCCATTCCCCACACAACCCACTATTGTTATTATTTATGTGAGCCAAACACAAGCTTCCGTTTGTGCCACATGCCGCGATGCGGCAGCAGCAGCAGCAGCAGCAGCAACACGAAAAGGAAGCGGCGAGCATTTAAAAAATGCACGCAGCGAGGCCTTGACTGCAATATGTTGCCTAACAGCAGGCGCAGCCCGAGTGCCCCAGCCGTGCAGCGTTTTATAGATTTTTAGCAGGTCAGCGGCGCGAGGGTGCGGCATGGGGCGCGGGGCTGCAGCGGGTGCATGCAGCAGGCAGCGGCAGGAGGCGCTGCTGGCTTGTTGAACATTTTTCAACAATTTATTTAATCATGGGTTAGCTTCAAGTTGCAGGCAACATGTCAGCAGCTGCTTCTCTTTTTTCCATAGCATACTTTTTGGCGGGCCTCGTTTAATGCGCTCTCTTTCTCGCTCTCTCTTTTCTGCCTTGTCTGTGCTGCTGTCCTGCTCGGCTCAGCTGATTCCAGCTGGTTGGCACACATTTTGCATGCCATTAAAAGTCAGCGGTTTGTTTGTTATACAAGTGTGTGTGTGTGTGTGTGTGTGTGTCCATGTGTGTGTGTAAAGCTCAAGTTATACTGTGGGTTTTTTCTGTTGTTGTTGCTACGGTTGCTGCTGTTACATTTTAATTGCTTTACATAATGCCAGCGCTTGCTTGTAATGTTGCTAGTTGGCTCGGCGGCGTTGCTCCTGCTGTTGTTGTTGTCGTTGTTGGTGCCGCAATGTTTTTCCATTATTTTTAATTGTTGCTGCTGCGCCTGTGCGTAGGCACTGAAACATTGCATAACACCCATGCACACACACACACATACACAGATTTGAAATGCATGTTTGGTATATCTGCATAGTTGGCGGAGAGCTTTGGCCGGTTGCCTAGCGCCTAGCGCACTGCAATTAACCGACTTTAATTGGGAAATTAACTTTGCACCCAGCGACGAATGCAAGTAGACATAAAAAAAGCAAACTTTTTAATTAAATGAAGGAGTCCTGTAATGCACACACACACACAGAGAGAGATTCAGAGCTAAATGTGAGACATAAAGTCAAGTCGGGCTAGTTCAATATGTTGCAGAGAATCATTGATCAAAGCTGCAGAGACTGCCGGGAGTTCGCTTGAGCATCGTCGACATAATTTGCTTTGCTTCTGTGCGGCCCAGAGAGGACGGATGCAAAGTTTTGTGCACGGGGCGGAGCATAATTACAGAAAACAAACTTCACAGCAAGCACTAGGCTTAAAAATGTTGTACATGCGTAGGCAAAGTTCTTGCTAGATGTTGCTTAAAATGTGCGGGCAGGAGCATTCGTAAAAAGAAACTGCAAGTGGACCAGCTAACCCTCAAAACTTTCGCTACTTTTCAATTTTGGGTGTACTTGTGTGTGTGTGTGGGGGTTTGTGTGTGCGTGTGAACTTCAAAAGCGAGCACCCGAAAGCCCCAAAAATAAAAAAAGGAAAACTCCACAAATCAGCGAACTGAATGCTGTGGCAGGGTCAGCGTACAACCCTCGAAATGGCAAATAAAAATTAAGAGTACCAGCCAAAGCATCGCAAGCAACTTTTACGACTCTCCAATGTACACTAAAAGCAGCAGCAGCAGGAGGTGGAGCAGCAAAAAATGAGCAGAGAAATTTTTAAATTATATTAACACAAATTGAGGGAATGTGAATGCGGATTGTGGATTGTGTGGCAAGCGCAATTGTTCCATTTGCCAGTTCACTCGACCATTAGTGCAGCCAAATAATAAATAATCCAGCCAAGCCAGAGCAACCGTCGCAGCTGACCTGCTACCATAGCTGAAAGCAGCACTCGACTTGCAGCAGGCATACGTCTCAAGCAGCAAGTTCTCTTTCATGTCTTTCCAATTAAAGTTGTTACGACCTGCCCCATTACCCTGCCTTCCTCCTGCCTCCTGCCTCCTGCCACAACCTCCTGCCCCAGCTACACACTCCCGTATGCTCTCGTAATTCGAAACTTGAAATGTATACGCAGCGTTGGCATCAGCGGACATCAGCGAAACTCTCATTTGAAGAAAGATACTCATTGTTGTTGTTGTTGTTGTTGTTGTTGTTGTTATTCTTATATTATGTATATTTACTCACGTGGCTGCCTCTGGTTGCGTCTCTTCAGTGCGGAACATTATGACGAATGCTCATTTTGCGACTTTCAATTGCGATTTTGCTGTTGTTGTTACTAACGGCGTTTGCATGGCAACTTTTGTCAAACACGCTGCTTGGCAATAGCAATCTATAATGGAATGTGGCCAAATATGAAATCCAATTAGGTTCGACTAACAAATACAAGCGAATGCAAACTTTATGTTCCCACAAATTTAAAGATCAAATTCGAGACAACATTGAGTTTACAGCAATTCGGTCTAGAGAGAATCATTCAATTGATTGGCATAAATTACTTTTAGCTAAAGAATAAATAATTAGCTTTACTCTTTATTTAGCTCTGTGCCACATGTGCCGAATATTACTTATAGATTTTCTAATATCTAAACAGAACAGTTAAATCTTTTAGTAGAATTAGTATTCCAATTGAGAATCATTCTTATTTTGCAAACTTTTCATAAATATAGAACACATTTCAAGCCATATAATCTTAATATTATTAATCTAATCTCTATAAAATAAGTAAATAATATGGAATATATATATATGATATATCAAGTATGATATAATTTGCTAATTTTAATTTGCTAATTTTGATTAATTATATTTATATTGATATATATTATTATATTTATATTTATTTGATTCTTCAGAACTTGTTCGATTATCCGATAGTTTTAATAGCAGCTGGAAGCTAGAAGACAAATGATTCGTCAACGTCTTGCAGACGAAAGTTGCTATACTTAACGACGTCATCTCATATGATATCAAATACACACACATATACACATGCATTCGTATACATATGCACATATACGTATCATCCTCAGCTGAAAGCTCTGCCTAATCCTTTTAACTGCCTGCAGTAATGGGGCAGTTGATGCAAATAATAAACATGTGTATGTGCTTCTATGCATTCTAATGCCCCGTTATTGCCAATTGTGGCAATAGAGCGCACCACTCTTCGGCTTGGGCTGCGCACTTGCCTCGGGTAGTTGCACATGAACATGAACTGAATAGCCGGGGCGAACGTTAAATCTGGCGCTGGGTTAGGTTGGGTCAGGTCATGTTGTCTGTCAGCTTGTTGCACTTGGCCTAAGGCTCATTAATAGAGCGATTATTTTTCTCTATTTTCCCCACGAGCTGTCGTCTGAGTGTGTGTGTGGGTGTGTGTGTGGGCGTGTGTGTGCGGCAGAGACTTGGGGGCGCTTGTTGACACTCATTGAGACAAAAGTGCTTAACTGCTGTACTTTTAGCAACACCCACAGCTACTGCAGCAGCTGGAAGAAACTACGACTATTTTTTACGATTTGCTTCACACTTTCTTTCACGCCCACCCACACACACAGACACCCACACACTTGCAGTCTGCGTTGGTTTATTTTCTGCTTTTGTGCGCTTAATTTGCTTGTCAAGCGCAGCAAGTTTGTAGGCTTTGTAGGCGCAGACAATGGAGCCACGCTAGAGGTTCGGCTCTTGCGGCACTTGCGGCTCTTGCGGCATGTGCGGCTGGAGCGTTAGGCAATTGTGTTGCATAGCGTTAGGCGCCAGCTAAGTGTCAAGCACCTCGAAACACTGCGTCCCAGCAACAACAATAAAGACAACAATGTCGTCGAAGAAGGTTAAGCACCAGCCAACCAGCCAACAGGCCCCACTCATGCGGCCTGCAGCTATTGCCCGATTTGCCCCGATTTTCGGCATGCCTTCTGAAATGGATTGGGCCAGAAATTCGCCGGCTGCCAGTTGGCACTCTGAAAATTTAATGGGCCGTAGGCAAGTGTCAGTTATGTCTGGCCTTCATATTGGGGCGTCACACGAAAGTTTTGCTGCATTTCCTGAGTACCTTTGCCCTGCATGCCTTGCCGCCTGCCGTTTCCATGGCGGCTTGCATTAATTTATGTTATTCAACGATAAATGACTGGCAGTGGGCGTGGCCGAGCGACCTAGTTGGCTGACTTCTGCGACTTCAACTTGCCACACGCAACGCTGGAAATGTGTCAAATTTAGCAGCGAATTAGATTTAAGCTCCCTCATTCTTTTGACACCCGAAAAAGTTTCGCCGCCCATGAAGTGGCTGACTCTGACTCTGACTCTGACTCTGACAACTGACATCCCTGATGCAGCTCTGCTTCCCTAGGACAATTGCCCCTGGCTCAAAATAGTTGAAAATAGTGACATTTATTACATTCCAAGCGAGCAGGAGGCTAGCCCTTTGTGCCACTTGTCGCTGTCAATTAGGCCAAGTAGCAGCCGCCACTGCTTGAAGCCCCAAAGTAACTCCACACACGGCAGACGATGCCCTTACTCTAATTGGATTACGGCCGGGCTGCACTTTCACTAAGCAGGTGAGTCGGCTGGGAGCGACCCGGCAAAAAATGAGAGACGGGCTTAAGTCGTTCTAGGCGGCTGGCCTGCGGTTTTTGTACCGCCGTGTCAATGCCGACTGCTGCTGCTAACTTTGCATACCACAAAATCAATTAAGTGACGTCGCGTCGCTCAGCAAAAACTATCAAAATCTGTCAAAGTCGGTTTGCAAGCCGCAGCATTTGCTGCGGGTCGGGTCGGGTCGACTGGGGTTGGTTGGCATCTGTTTCTTAAAAGGGGTGCTACCAGCGGGGCCGTTGCTTAAATTTGATTAACTGCACCACGAAGCACCACATCGCAGAAATTTAATCAGCTGGGCCAGAAAGGTGAGCAACTGGAGATGGAGCTAGAGCTGGCGACGGAGCTGGCGCTTAGGGTCGCATCAACGTATCAACATGTAAACTGGCTTGAATCAAAGTTTGCTGCTCGCCGGCAGCAAAAAGGACTAATACGCTTTAGTCCTTGCATAACAGTTAGAAACTAACTAGCATACAAAACCCCAACTAAAGCAAACAGAAAACAAAAAACCAACTTTTACCTAAAATATGCGCATCGCGTGCCTTTGGCTTTTTACCTTTATATGTTGTGTTTAGTATTAACGTACTTACTCTTCGGTATGTGTATGCATGTGTGTGTGTGTGTGTGTGTGCCTTGCGCCTTGTGCAAATCCCAGACATATACACACACGCGCGCCGAGAGAGAGAAGCATGAAACGTGACTAAGCTGACAATTGTGTCGAAGTAAATCCAAGTTTTGTGGCCATACACTCGGACTAAATAAATCTCCACGCCCGCAGGGGAGGGGGTGGGGCTAGCGCAAAAGTTTGACAAACAACAGCCGCTGCTGCCAAGGGGGCAAGGGGGCAAGGGGGCAAGGTGCGAGCATGAGTTGTAGGAGTCGGTAACATGACAAGCGACATAAATAGTTGGATAGACCCGACATTAAAGAGGCCCCGAAAAAGGCATTTACTACATTTAATAAGCCCCACAAACTTGCTAAGCTAGAGGCGTTATACACAAATGTGACATATGAGTCTATGGCCAAACTGGGGCTACCTACACGGAGTTCATTTAGATTCAAGCCTGACTTCGGCGAAATTGCGCACAATATTTGCAGCGATGTCAAGCGCAGGCGACTCCTCCTGCCCAACCCAATCGAACGCTCACGCACTCTCACATGCATCGCTGCAAATGTATGCAAATATAAACAGAGGCGGACGGCAAACGACGAACGGCAATGGCAAACGTTTGCTCGCATATAGATGGCCCGCATTATGGGCCAGCACAGCAGAGGGGCAGGTCCGTCTCTAACTAGGTGCATTCAACTGATGGTACACAAACAACCATGGGCAAACACTGGGATACATAGACGCACACGCAGCTAAATAATTGTCAACTTGGGCTCCTTTTATTTGGCTTGTGTGTGTGTGTTGTGTGTGTATTAGTGTATGTGTGTGTGTGTGAATTTCGGCATTATCTGCTTATCAACAAAATGGCAGCAACAGCGGGCACTAACAAAGCATAAACACAGCAGCCAGTCAACTACAGTGCGTATACGCAACGTTGCACGCCGAGTTCATTTAGCAAACATTGTTTCGTTCGGATCTGTCGATCCGCAGCTGGTGCCCGATCACAGCACCTGCTTAAATATGTTGTCAAGCTGCAGACGACATTCATAAACTCGACACCGGCAAGTGCTGCACTTAATCCGCAGTTAACCCGCCGTGGCAACAAGTGTAAGTAAAGTAAGGAAACTGTTGGCCCCACCCAAGCCACTCAAGCACCTGGCAAACCTGGCATACCTGGCGCACCTAGTCCTCCAGAAGCAAGTGGAAAACGAAAAAGCGCAGACACAATTTGATTACGCCTGCCTCACAGCTGGGAGAGACTGAGGCAATTCATGCTTAACTGACATTTCAGCTGTCATACCAAAAGTGTTTTACATTTCTCTCTACGTCGGGACGCACGAATGAAGCCAGCAAAGATGAAGGCGGACAGCAGAATGCTGATGACGTTGTTATTGTTTTCGCTACTCCTGCTGTTGGCACCTTGGCAGCAGCAGGCACATTGCCATGACCAGCCCATCCGTCCGACCGTCCACCCACCCGCCGCCTCTGCATTGTTCATTCCTGGCATGCCGCAAGCGTCTGGTGTCGTTTTTCGTTTCCAACCTGCCCCAGTCCGCCCTGAGACGCTTTTAATTGAATTACCGTAATATAGTTTTGGGCGCTGCTGAAGTCTTTGCAGCTGCAGTTGGGCTACTTACTTACTTAGTAAGGCAACGAGGCCAACTCCAGCAGTAACTGGAGCAGAAGTTGGGGCGCTCTATTGAAGAGTTGCACATGTAAATACTTTTGCCATTTGCTGTGCTCATTTTCATTTGTTGTTGAATGCATTATAAAAGCATTAAGCTGCGCCACCCACCACAAAGGCCATCAGCGGTGCAGCAGCCAGCAGCTGGGGTGGCCCCAGGAGCAGCAGGAACAGCAGGAGCAAGAGCACCAAAAAGGCGCGGCGGGGTAAATTTGTTTTGCCACACACAAACACACACACACATACACATACGTTTCCATTGGCATTTGAAGCATCCTTGTCTGTGTGTGTGTGTGTGTGTGTGTGTGTGTGTGTGTGTGTGTGTGTGTGTGTGTGTGTGTGTGTGTGTGTGTGTGTGTGTGTGTGTGTGTGTGTGTGTGTGTGTGTGTGTGTGTGTGTGTGTGTGTGTGTGTGTCTGTGTTGTCGCTTTTTCATGCTTCGCCTGACGAAATGCCATTACACATTTTGCGTACCCAGAAAGCAGCAACAGCAACACAGATGACGACAACGACGACAATTCGCATTCAAAATGACAACGACATTGGCAACAACAACAATAACAACAACAACAACAACAACAACAAACAAACAAACAACGCCCACACAAAAATAAACGCTGGAGGTTGTAGAAATGAAGATAAGCTGCTTATCAGCGCCATTGCCTGGTCTGTTGTTGTTGCCCTGGCTGTTACTACTCCTGCCGCTACTGTGACTACTCCTGCTGGATGCGCTTTCACATTGACTGCTCCTCCTGGCTGCTCTTACGCCCGTCAGGCTGCGGATGCTAACGGCCAAAGCGAGCGGCGACCATTGCAGCAACTTTTGTTTGGCCGCCAGAGTTGCCATTGTCGCTAGCTGTTCTTTTTTTTTTTTTTTTTTTTTTTTTTCTGCTCTTCTTTTTTTGTCCCTTTGGCTGCTTTGCTAAACCGCCGGCAACAGCCCTGAGAGAAGTTGAGGGAGCAACCACAATTGACATTTTGCCACTCGGTGTTTAATATTAAACTAATGTGCATGTAGCAGCCACAATCTACCTCAACTCTCCCTCTCTCGCTCTCCCCTGGGATGTGTATTTAAATAACGTTATCGTCTGTGTATGCAAATGCTAAGAATGAAGCTTAACTTTTACGCTTGATGGCAAAATAATTTGTCTGCAATGCAACTCGAGCGCTGTGGCTCGTGCAGGATGCTCAACTTTTTGGGATTATGTTGGCACAGCAGCTGCCATTAAAGCGCCGTCTTTATCGAGCGGCCAAAACTTTGCCCACTTTTTAGTTTTCAATACACTGTACTGGCGACATTGCGCATACGCCCCATGCGCGGCGGCTGTCAGCTGCTGGCAATTTCAATTTGCTGCTCATCAGCGTTAAGCGCCTTAAATCTCAAATCTAATTACACACAAGCCAAAGACAAAAGCCCCGGCCTGGCACCAGCCCCGCCCCCTTTAATCAGAACTGACCGACAAAGCCCAGCCAGAGGATGAGTCCAGCCAGAGGCAGGAGCCTCATTCGGCTCCGTTTCAGCCATTCGAATTTCGAATTTGTTCGGCTGCCGTTGAAAAATTTGTGGCCAACTTTGCTACTGTGTTTAACCGCGTGAAATAATCTTTGCTGGCAGCAGTCAGGCAGCACTCTGCCAGCTCCTGCAGCGCGCGCGTCGCACGCGCTTCATTAGAATGATAATGCGCCAGCCCCACGGCCATTCAGGCCGCAGCCCAAGCTGGTGTCATATTTTCCGCAGCTTAAATTTCCCACTGCCTGGGAGAGCTGGTCACTTGCTTGGTCTTCCATTCATTTGAGCGCAGTACATAGAGAGTGAGAGAGAAAGAGAGAGAGAGGGAGAGCGAGAGAAAGAGCAGCGAAACCGCCTAAGCCTAACGCAATGTTGCGTCCCGAGTCCTGCTGAAGGATGCTGGCACTGGGCAAACTGGGCACACTGTCAACAGTCCTTGATGGCATCCCGGCCTGCCAGCTGCGAGGCTCTTGAATGGGCGGCTAGGCCTGGGCAGGATATAATTTTCGCGCTAAGCAAATCTCAACAATTTCGAAATTTCTGGCATTGGCCTGAGGCGTTTCCGTTTGCCGTTTGCTTTTTATGATTTTGTTGTTTTCGCTTTTGGCATTTAAATTTGTCGAGAATCCTGCTTAGCGCACTGTACGCCCCGCCCCACTGCGCTCCCATTGCCGCGCATTTTAAGCCTATAAATGAGCTTAAAATTTTCTATGCGACTGAATGCGAATGCTTTTGAAATTTATTATATGAATCCTGGCGCGAGCTCTGCTCCCACTCTCCACACTCCACACTCAGGGTGTTGCCGCGCACACACTCAGCTGAATACCTTTTTATTTATGTGTATTTCTTATGCTTGTGTGGGTGTGTGTGTGCGTGTTCTTAAGTATGTGCATGTGCTTATCAAAGGCATTTGACGCTGCCTCCTGGAAGCTGTTGTCGGCGACATTCAAATTTTTCAACGCAGCAAATTGAATTTATTTCGATTTCTTTCTTGGAGAGACAGCGGTGTCCTGCTTTTGATTCTGGAATTGCCTTTCGCTAGGCAATTCGCTCTATGCCGAAGACACATTTCTATATATATCCATGAGTCTGTGTGTGTGTGTGTGTGTGTGTGCGTGCATGTGTTTGTGAGTATTTTCGAACGCTGTTTGTCTGGCACCGCCCAGCAACAAATTGAATTTTCAATGCTGCTAAATAATTTCATTTTTATTTCTGCCTGATTTTCGGCTCTCAATGCTCACTGATTGCATGCCCCGGCAGCAGGAGCGGCAGCCAGCAGGCTGGTAGGGATGCAACCCCACCCCACCTCACCCCATCCACAAGTTCCATTTGCTGTTGTTTAAAAATTTACGGAACTGAACTTTAATGTCAAAAGTACAGTACAAAAATTCAGAATGATAGAGGAGTTGCCTAATCGGGGTTGCTCGACTAGCAGGCTGCCCTGTTGGGAGGCAGGCCGCGTCGGAGGTGCACATCCGGCTCACCCGCTGGCTGCCCGTGCAGGGTATATAAAGTGAAAATATATTTATTATGGATCTGGTCGTCTATTTGCTTGTGTTTCGGCTTTCGATGAATATTTTATGAATCGAGAGCGTAAAGAAATCAAAATGCTTTTACAGTCACCAGTTGCGATTCACATTCCACTCACTCTCTCACACACATATGTCCTTCTCTGTCACTATTTGCAGGCTTTCTCCTGGAGGGAGTCACGCCAACAGCACCACCGGATGTTCCGCCACGTAATCCGACAATGAGCCGCATGAATAATGCTCGTTTAATTGCCGGCGCTGTTGCTAACAATCCCAATGATCTGGGCGTTGACTTTGAGCCATCGTGTTTGGTGCGGACGCCATCGGGCAACGTTTACATTCCTAGTGGAAATCTAAGTGAGTATTTTACAGATGCACTTCGGCGCACTCCATGTGTATATATGTATGTGTATGTGGGCCATTTTTAGCCGAAAGCCATATGCAAATCGTCGCCCCCGCTTGCAAAAAGCCACTTGGCTCTCTTAAATGTTTAGCGCGCGACGTGCACGAAAAATTCCATTTGCCATATTGCTCTAAAAATGCAAAACATGAAAACTAAAACCTGAAAGCATACGCAGAGTGTGCGGGAGAGGGCCAGAGAGGGAGGGCGGGAGAAAATGGGCAGAGGCCAACAGCATTTTGCAAAATTTGCAGGTCTTTTGTTTTACGCCATGCGCCTAAAATGCCGCAATACATTTGCCATTTATTGTTTTTCCAACAATCTTTTTTCTCAATATTTGTACGGTGTATGTGTGTGTGTCTGTCTGTTTGTGTGTGTGTGGGCTGGATTGTGTACGTGTGTATATCCGCAAGCAGACTTTAGGGATAAAAACATTCGAAAGTGGAGTGAAAATAGTCGAAAACAACAACAACAACAACAACAACAAATGCCCTGCACTAAGCAAACGAACAGAAAAAAAAAGAGATGCCTAACGGCCGCAGGGGCCTACGAAAGAAAAAAAAGGAAAACAAAAAGGAAAAAAATAAATCCAAAATCTAGCAAATAAATGCGACTGCCTTTTTGGCGCACATTTATGTACACACACACTGACACACATGAGGCTTGAAGGGCGGTATTCGAGGTTGGGGCTGGAGCTGGAGATAAAATGGCTTAAACTGCGCTGCATTTAACTGTTGTCGCTTAGGCAAGGGTTTTGATAATGGCTAAACGTTTTCGAAAATATGCGATAATAAATTGTGATAAGCACACACAGTGATAGCGACAGACAGAGAGCGAGAGAGACAGAAACAGAGACAGAGAGAGAGAGGGAGATATGCAGGACAATTGGCTTTGACGAAATTCACAAAAAGCTGCTGGAAATGTGAGTAAAAGTAACACGCAAGATGAGAAACAGAACAGCATACATTCTACTGTGTGTATGTGTGTGTGTGTGTATTGTTATGGGTATGTGTGTGTGTGTGTGTCATTCAGTTGTAAACCATACTTTCTGGCTGTTGGGCAGTTTGCTTACGCGTGCGTGTATTTGTGTTTTTGTTGAATACCGCCTTTTGTTGACTCTTTCACATTGTGCAAATACACATGCAAGCTCTCCCTTACCACCCCTACTCCCCCCCCTTTCTCAGCCACCCCACCACCCCCTTGGCGAGTGTGTTTTGTATGTGTGCCAAGCTTTATCTAGAATTCGCTGCGTCCCATTCAATTTTCGTTCTCTCATTTCTCTGCTCCTTTCCCTTTTCCTTTTGTTTCACATAGTCTCAGTTGCTTCTAGCACAGCTTTCGCAATTGGAATGAGAAACTTGGACTGGACCTAGTTAAAGTCTTTAAATGCTGCAGGTCCTTGAATGAATGGCATTAACATTGAACAGAGTGAAGCGCCGTTTGCATTTTGCATATCATTTTTGGGCCTTTGGTGCTGTCTAAAGTGCAATTAAATGACAATTTTGAGAATTCTATTTGCATATGTGCATAAATTTATAAGCAGCCGAAAACTGGGCCCACAATGAACTCGGCGCAGAGGTGTCAGCTCGCATGGCATAGCCATAGTCGTAAAGCAAGAATATATTGATTAAATTTTGTGCAAAATGAGATTTCTCTCTCTCCCCCACACACAGAGACACAGAGACACACACACATGTAGGGCCTGTTTGCCCTGTCGGGCTTTTAAGCCTACCCTGCCGCAGTGTCCGTCGACTATCCATGCCACTTGCATGGATGCTTCCGAATATTTTCATTTCAGTGACGAATTTTATGCAAAAATATTATTTGTTGACTTTTGGCACCCATTTGCAGAAAAGCGCCGAGGCTCAGCCCAGGAGCCAAAATTGAATCCGAGTTGCATTCGATGCCTGTTCGGAGCAGAGTTGTGGCTGGAGAGGCTAGGTGAACGGCCATAAAATATTTTTCCTTACTTGATATGCATGCAAAAATAAACACAAGAAAGTCTTGACTCCTCACTGCTCGACGAGTAATTACCCTATTACATGTGCTCCCTCAATCACTTTCATAATGCTCTCTCAATTTATGATCGACTTCGATCCCAAAACTGATCATGCGCCTCCTGTTGCAGTATGTTCCAAAGGTCTTTGGAGGACATTTCCATTCAATGCAGGATATCTGAAATGCATATGAAATACTCTGCAAAAATTACGTCCATATATTGCTATAGTTTCAAATTTTTCCGGACTCCAGATGCTTTTATTTGCTTTCTCCATTTTTTATTTGGCGGAACATGAAAAAATGCTTATGCACCATTTGCAAATACGAAAAAAGTGAATTCTGTGCGATTGGTAGGTACTACACACACAGTCACACACACACACTCACGAGGCTCCAGAAAGCGACATATAACTATGGGGCAAGAGTTAAAAAATATATTTGTACTATACAAACATATACATATCTATATATAGGGTATACATGCATATGTATATATGCATATATGCAAGGAAAATTTCATAAATTGCTGTAGCGCACGGTCGAGTTTTCGCCCAAAAAGCAAGGCAACAAAAAAACACGAAATTAAATAAAACAGTTGTATAAAAGTCAACATATTGATAGGGTGATGCAGGCCATTGGCTCCTCCGCCGTGATTCACCCAATTCCGGACGTGTTCGACGGTCTTGAACACGCTGAAAGAGCGCTGAACAATGCCGTTTAAAGCTTTAAGGCTGTCAATGGAAGAGATAGTTCCATATATGTACGTGTAAAAACATGAAGTTTTGCTCCCATTTTCACTAACTTCTAGCATTGTTTAATGCCTCTGGTCTGCACTTAAAGTTCTCCCTAGCACAGCGTAAAGGCAGACAAACGAGAAATAATTTTGAGCTGTTTTTTCTGTAAATCAACTAATTTTATAGCATACTTTTGTGCGCCTTCTTTGCATATCGCAGTGAGTGTATTGGAAGCTATAGGCAGGGGCAAGGGGGGACGAGACATTGCACTTGAAAATTAATGGCAACTTGACGTTGGCTACGCAACCGTTAGGGGCGCTGCTCCTGCCACAAAGCCAACTACTCATTGCCGTTTTTACTGCGCCAGGTTCTGCGCTTCGTTTTCATTATAATAACAGCCCATTGCGGCATTTTGATGCAGTAAATGCTCTTGCCCCTCCCCTGCATCCCTTGCCTCCTCTGCCTGCTCTGCCCCCTCTGTTCCGTCTGCATCGTCCGCCTGGTCTCATTTACTGTTGCTTTAATTTTTTATCGTTTCGAGGTTAGTTTGAAAAACTTTAGCTGTCATTGACCGGCCTGGACACAGACCAAACAGCAGAGGCGGCCAAAGGCCAGACACCGGCAACGGGCAACGGGCAACGGGCAACGGGCAACGGGCAACTGGCAACTGGCAACTGGCAACTACCAACTGCCAACTGGACGGCCGCACTGCCTACGCCGGGCACGCCCCTTTGTCTAGCGACTGGGCAAGCGGCATCCGGTTGTGTGTCCTTCAACTAACTTCCAGCCGATGCTCTATAGTGCACAAGTAGTCTAGTCATGTTTAGTCCTTTGCGGTCGTCCTGCCCGTCGTCCGCCGTCCGACGTCCGCTGTCTATTGGCATTGGCTCGTCGTTATTGCTTTCGACTGGTTTGGTTTATCGTCGCTGGCAGCCATGGAAATACTCGTAAATTTTGAGTACTCACCCACCCGCCGCGTGCTGGGTGAATGCTTTAAATTTGTATAAATACGACGAAATGTGCTAGCACGTTTTGGTTTTTGTGCTGTTGCTGCTGCTGCTTCTGCTGCTGCTGCTACTAAATTCATTCATAATGGGTTTTTCAGTCCACTCACAGCCCAGTCGAGTCCAGCCCCACACACTATGCTGCATGGTGTATATAAATTTTGCGTTTTTACGCAAACTGAAATTTATTATGGCGCAGCATAGTAATTTATAAATTTTATGCCTTCTAAGTGCTGCCCTGCTGCCTTCTTGTCCGGCAGTTATCAGGCCGACTGCAATGAATAAATATCTGCATGCTGCTCACACTCTCTCTCTCTCTCTCTCTTCTCTCTCTCTCTCTCTCTCTCTCTCTCTCTCTCTCTCTGTCTCTGTGTCTCCATGCACATGTCACGAATATTTATTAATTTTATATAGTGCTAAATAGAATGAAGTGCAGAGCCCAGCAAAATTCATTTAGTGCCAGCAACAAGCCAACTCTACGGGCCATCTAGGGTATCTTGAAGTCGGTCACTCGCTCACCTGCGATGGCGCAACAAATTGCCTTCTCGTTGCCGTTTTTATTTGTGTGCTCCACTTAGCTTTACCTGCTGCATTGACCGCGGATAAGGCACTAGTGTGTGTATAAACATATAGAGCTGTGTGTGTGTGAGTGTGTGTGTGTATGCATGTGGATATAAGTAAATGCAATGGCCGATCTCTGCATGTATCGGTGTGTGGTAAATTTGTTACTTTTGTAGCCTCTGCTCCCGCTGCTCTCTGCTGTTGTAGCAATAACCATTTGGCAACTAGAAATTGGCATTTTATGTTCGCCTGTCTCCCTATCCGGTCGGTATCTTTTGATTTTTGAGAGCGATTGCCGAGGATTTATGGGCACCGAGTGCGCTCGGTGTGTGAGGCAAGACGGCGAAATCTATGTGAGTGCGTCTATAAGGGAGCAAGGGAGCCAGGGAGCAGGGGAGCAGGGGCCGCAGGGTTGGCAGTTAGCTGCTAAACAAAGTGCTTTACCTTTTTACGCACTCAACAATTTGCAGAAGGAGGTAGCAGCCTTTCACATTCAGCTCTCACTGAGGCATTTTTGGCCCGAAATACCTGGATGAAATGTACTGCTGCAGGAGCAGACGGCTCTTCATTAGGGCGAGACAAGTTTCGCAATTTCTTAAGGCATACTTTTAGGTGGCGCATATGAAATAACTGAACCCCCGCCATCGGCGCTGTCTCAGTCTTTTCTTGAACCCCTTCAGCCGCAGCGCAGTCAAACACCACCCGGGAAAAGTATGCAACAAACGGAAGCAGAGGTGGAGGTTGAGGCAGAGGCAGAGGCAGAAGCAGGAGCACGCTAAACATTAGCAAAACAATTTCTGTTCTGCCGTCATCGTCGCTGCAGTTGTGGCATTTTTCTGCCTCATAATTATGCGGACTGGCATTTCATCATTTTAGTATTATGAACCTGTGAGTAGGCGCAGCGAGGGCGTGGCGGGCAGCTGGCGCTCGCTATCAGCGTGCATAATTCATATGCTTTTAATGATTTCGCTTTGGCTCTGCAAACAGTTCTTAATGATTTCATATGGCAACATAATGCATTCTATATGTTGTATATGTTGGCTTGTTGTTTAACTCGTCGCGTCTATGTAATTAAAATTGCAATGCATATACACACACATGCACACACACGCACATACGTGCACACCCACAGCAGCTCGAGTGATGCGGCTGTCGCTTTTGTTGCCCTGAGCCCTTCCACATATAAATATGTTAATTAAAATAATGTTACCCCAGCGCTGCCGACAAAGAAAAAAAGCCAAGCAAATGCCTTAGAATAGCTTCACACGCACACACACATGCGCACACACACATATCCCCTGCAGGCGAGCTTTGTCACCATTTTGCGTTTACACGCCACGCTCAACGCCTTTCAAAAGGCAACATTGTCAGGCAGCCAACCAGCCAGTCTCATTACATGTTACGCAGCGCAGCACGAGCAGCAGGAGCAGCAGGAGGAGCAGGAGGAGTAGCAGCGAAAGCCGAAGCAGAATGTAAACAAGCGCAAGTATGATGACTTCCGTTGTGGGAAATGCGGACAGGAGCCGTCCTACCTCTCGCTGGACTGGGCTGCCATCTTTTGTGCTTTCTCCGCTGTGACTCTCGCATGGAGACTGAATAAAAGAAGAAGAATGTGTATATATGTACATATATATTAAAACTGTTGACGTGAGAAATGCATTTAGCCCCCGACTACGAACTATAGGGCCTGCCACATAATTATGAACTTGAAAATCTGCTTGGGAAGCTGGCACTCGGGCCGGACCACTCTGAAGCCGCTGCAGCTAGCCAAGCAGGTTGCATAATTCTATATTAATTATGTAGAAAAGAAAGCAAAATGAAAAGAATATGTGGGAATTCCGCCGCATTTGCGCAGCGACGAAGACTTTCTCCAACTTGAGACATGTCGAGTGGGTTATTTGTCTTGTTGTTCTTTTGCGAGAAAGTTTCCTGCCGGCTGGAGACAATTTTTAAGCATGCTTCTACCACAAGTCTTTTTATCCAAATGCTAATAGTCAACAGCCATAATTAGAAATATTTCGGTATTTGCTTTGCCTGCTTCGCAGTTTGCTTTGCGTTCTTTAAAGACTTAGCTCCTTAAAGAATTATTTGAAGAGCAGTCATTCAACTGCAACGTTTTCATTTGCCCAACGAAGCCCAACGATTTTCCCGTTGCCTTAGGTCATTGCAATTTTGTACAGCGACACGAAAGTGTCTCGTAAACAAACACCCACACACATGCACGCATACACACACTATCACACACACCTTGGCCCTCTCACTGGCATTCACAGCACACGTACAGCACGCTCAGTACGCTCAGTACGTCAACGTTGCGCTTCTCGACATTTTCTCGTCGTCGTATATGAAAATTCATTTCAATTAGTGAAATGGTTTTGGGATTTGTATGGCAAACCAAGCAACCAACCAGGCAGGGAGTGCAGCAGAGGCGGGTAGACCCTACGGTCGTCGCGTGAGCGCCGCTTGTTGCAACTTTATTTACCTTCACGTGGCGCATAAATTGTAAATAGAGATATAAATGGGGGTGTGCAATGCACGAAGCTTCTGTGTACAGCTGTCTCCCTCTCCCTCTCCCTCTCTCTCTCACTCTCTCTCTCTCTCTCTCTCTCCTCCCCTCTCTCTCCTTCTGTGTATGTGTGTATCCTTACCACATTATGAGCCTGTGTTCAAGTTATGTGCTTCAAAGATTGCGATTAAGTTTTGAGTGCTCCGCCGCAAGGTGGGGACTAAGAGTGATTCATGCCTGCGAAGTCCATTGAACTGCGCGAGGCTTAAAGTAAACTTTAGTTATGCCTTGCTCCCTAACAGTTTTTGGCTTGGCAACCTCCCTCCTCCTCCCTCTCATGCTGGCCACAGATTTATCTGGCTGCAGCTTTCAGCTGTATCTAAACTGGCGCCGTTTCGCACAAGTTGCTCCCACGACGACGCTTTGGAGACGCCGTCTGTTATCAGGGACTGCGAAACAAGCGGGTTCAACAAAGCAACAAAAAAATAACAAACAACTGTAGCCAAATTTATGCAACTAACAAAATGTTACTTTTTTCTTATTGCGCATTTTTTTGCCCTCCCCGCATTTTGTAAGTCTGAATGTTTGCTGGAACAACTGAGCGCCAGCAGCTAAAAACCCAGCTTGAATACCCCATTTTTTGCTCCTTCACACATTCGCTTACAAATCCTAGGGAAGTTTGCAGAGGCGGCACAAAAAGTGGCTGCGAGTGGAGTTGGCACTGTGGCTGCACTCTAACGCGCCCATTTTGCCCAAACTGGAAAAGCGCCACCTGGCGGCCATATATGTGAGACTGCTCATTAGCATGAGACTGTGTGACCTCTCGCTGGATCTAGAGTCGACAAAATGTATGCAGTAGGGACCGAAATAGAAACTGAATAAAGATGAGCATAGTTATCGATAATTATCGATATTCCATAATGAATGCAGTTAAATATTGTGCAACCTATATCATTTGGGGAGTACCGGGTACCTGCAAATGGAGCAGCCCCAGCTTGCTCGGCCTTTTTGCGGTTGCTTTTGTCAGTCATTTGCGACGCTTTAAAGGAGCAGACATTTTGCAAGTTTGTTTGACAAGTGTGACAAGTTTTAAGGCCCATAACTAACAAACAAAGCATCCAAGCAGAGCAGCTCCCAGAGGCAGGCTATCTGGTTACCTTGCAAACAGCAGCAGGAGCAGAAGGAGGAACAGAAGCAGTATCAGGTCTGTCGTGTTGCTGCTGCCTTATCAAATGCTGTGGCTAAGCCTAGGTATATTACATATGTACATCGCACTAGCTACACAGACGACGCTGGGCAATAAAAGTAAATTTCGCACCTAACGACTGCTGGCTGCTGCCTTGACTCAGATTTTTTCCAGGGGTGGCTGCTAGATGTCCCCACAGACTTTCACATGACTCGTTAAACTTTTTGCCATTGTAATAGTTCTGCTTGGTTAGTTGATTTCTTCTGTTGCCACACAGAAGCATATCTCGTGTGTGTGTGTGTGTGTGTGTGCGTGTCTTTGTCTGTGTAGTATCCATGTATTTCTGCTCTTTATTTTAGGGTGGACCCAGACTCGCTTTTCAGTTCTTCCTTCTTGGTTATGCGCATAATTTATAGAGTACGAAAATATGTTGCCGTACCCTTCGTTGCCGTAGACGTCGCAATTCCTTTTTATTTTGCATCCGCTTGGGTCCTTTCGACTAGTTGTTGGGGCTCGCAGGGCAGTCGAACGTCAAGGCTCCACGCACACACGCCCCAATATCATTATTAATGCTCCTTTGGCAAATTATCTAATATTCCCACTGTGTTACACAAGCCGCCCGAGCTGATTGACAAATGATATTTACCTTTTAGCGCCCGATTGGATGCAGCGCTAACGAGCCGAATCAGGCATTAGGCATTCAGATAATCACTAACGACGTCGTGACAGCAATTACCAGCATTAGTTTAAAGTCAAGTGGCATTGGCATGCAATTAGTTGCTTGACGTAATTCTAGTTTGGCCAGCATGCCGGCCGGGGCACGCCTGCATTATGTAAGACAAATTGGATAAGGTCTCCCCGCTGGCTCTCATTGACAGATTAACGTCTGCTTTGCGTTTGAAAGCAGAGATCCCAGGCTCACACACGTGTCGCGCCTGCTGCTCTACCATTATTCAAATGACAAATTTGATAGGCCCCAAGCATCTGCAACTGATTGGGCATCACAAATCCCCAAGCAGCAAAGAACCATCATCGAACTTAACAGCCTTAACACTATAATAGGAATCTGAATTGAGAACTCATAATGAGATAAGCCTATAGGAGAATCTGTACAAATTTTAATCTTAATCTTGAGCAACATAAAGTGAAAATCCTCAATTGATCCATCTAACATTCAAATGAAATGAAATACAAAAACCCTTCACACTTTGGTTAGAGGCAAAACAAATATTTTGCGTGTATTCATAGGCAGTCCAATTAAGGTTTATTCTAATTAATTGCCAACATTTGTAGTTATTACAATTCTATTCCATTTAGCTGGATTAAAGTGGCTTCTTTTGTTGGCCAAACTCGATTTAACAACCCGATTTTAGCCGCATTTAGCCTTACAATTTTTTCGGCATGTAGATATGAAAATCCCTTCTCCTGCTACATTCTGCTCTGGTCTTTTGTTCAACCTCCTCTCTGGGGTATTAGGGCTGCGGGCGCTTGGTCTGTCGGAGGGCTTAATAATGAGAAGAGCGCTCCATGTGTGCAACTGACAAATATATTAAGCGAATTATTATAAATAATTCAAATAGTTTTCAACCCCCGCAATGGCCAATTATACTCGTTCACGTTCAGTGAAGTGAGTGTATGCGGCGCAATGTCTCATCGATATAAGCTTTAGGAATTCGAATGGTGTATATTAATAAAACGTTATACAAATATGAGTATTGTCAGCAGAGCCACTTGGGGGCGTGTCAAATCAATACCAACTCGCTCTACAGTTCTCCAAGAGCTGGCAAACAGACAAAGATATTTTCATAATTTATTTATTATTTTGGCGAGTATTATGTCGTCAGTTAAGCTCAAATTACATTGGACCGTAGCAATGTGCATAATATTTTCACTAGATTCACACACATAAAATAACTATTTTTTTATAAACATAATATTTTGTATGCCTGTTGCCATAATTTAAAGAGCTTAAAATTTAGTGCATTTTGACAGTCGGCAACAAAGCCCTGGCACAATTTTATTGTTAGTTGCTGGCCATTTAGGAATGGCTTTCAGTTTTTCAATAATTTATTTGCAATTTATGTGCAATACCAATAGAGATTCAGGAAACTATTTTTAAATGTTTCCTGTGCAGACTTGATTTAAATAGCTTTCTTATCTAAATGAAAACTCGCTTTTAGATTTAGTTATTTCATATGAGTTGATATACCTCCGTTGCGGAGCAGCAGTTGCATAATGGTTTTTGGCCAATAAGCCCTCAGCCTTATGCTGTAAACAATGTGGAACAAAGGTCATGGCAGTTGCTAAAAAGAACAAGTTTTACTTGGACAGTCTGCAATTGGACTACCATAAAATATACTCATTATAAAGAGAAAATCCTTGAAACTGTGCCTATTTGAAACTAGCTGCCAAATAGCTATACGTCGGTATTTCCGTTCAGATGCCCGTTGAACCTTACTGCAATTTGTGAACAGTGTATAAATAGAAAAGCCTGAAAAGTATTTGTGCAGTCAGCAGCAAAGAAGGAGTGCTGTTGTTGTTGCTCCTGCTGCTGCCAGCGCAATGATTATAAATTATAACAGGCTCGCACGGGTAGTTGCTTTGTGCGAATGGCGGCTGGCTGGGGCTGGGGCTGCGGCATCTAGGCAGAAGTATATACATATGCACATACGTACATAAATAGTTGGATATATATATATATATATATATATGGATATGGAAATGGATATGTGGGGACATATATCATTGATGGATGCAAGGGCGCTTAGTTGAGTGGAAAAAGAGCTGTCGACTGCGGGCTGCACAAGAAGTGGGCACGCAGCTTAAAGCCGCTCCAGAATTGAAATCCTTGAAGCTTTTGATTTATTTGCTAGCAGGAAATCATTAATTTGTTTGCCACAACAAAAGAGAAGAATGAGGACGAGAGTAGAGAGAGGCGAGAAGAGAGGAGAGAAAAGCTTAGCATACAGTTTCCGCCACTGTCAGATTTAGGGGACACAAACAACCACCGAAAATGGAGCCAGCAGCGAAATTTAAATAAAACGAAAGCAACAAAGTAATCTGACACATGCGCTGCCAAATGATTGCCTTAACGATACTTTGGCACCCCCTGCCCCACACTAGAGCCGGCTACCCAAGCCACTGGCTGCAAGACAGCTCGGGGCTGACGCCTCGGAAGCCCAGCCAGCGGAACACTAATCCTATGTGCAGTATCTTCCATGTACATAAAACTGAAAGTCACTTTACTTTATAGCAGCGAGCGGCAAAGCTGACACTTATTAAGGGCGAAGAAATGTCTAAAACGCAAAATTTCAAATGAAAATTGGATGAGTTTAATGCGAATTACTGCGTGATATTTGGAGCCTTGAAGGAAATAAATAAATACACATCTCTATTTATTTTTTTGTGAATGCCTAGGGTACTTGGGCGGCTTCCCTAGAACTGTTGTTACATTCATTAGATTACTTCGCTCGCCAACTTGATGGCTGCACCTCGTCCCAATCTCTTGGCCATATTCATTAGCCTTGCTGTGATCGATGATAACGGTGTTCGCCGGTTCCGACTCCGTGTCCGATTCATCTTCGAAGTGCACTCTCGCTTTCTTTTTGGTCACACTGCACTCTGCGCATTCGGAGAGTGAGGAGTCAGTTAGCCAGTCGCTGCTGTTATATTCAGAAACGCCTTCAGATCTATCGTCTTCAATCGCTTCTTCAGGCTGCTCTAAAGGTGGCTCAGGCAACTTTGCCTGAAGAGATATTGCAAATTTTTTGTATGCATAGCTCTTAAGAATGAGCAGTTCGACTTACCTTCTCGTGGCATCGTTTATATATCCTGACGATCAGAAGAAGCAGGAAGAAGATCGAGAAGCATGCTGCTCCTATTATGGCGCCAATATTTTCAGGCTCTGGCATAACCACATCCAAGGTTACTATCGGCAAGTTTTTTCCATAGGGCGGATAAATAAACCGTAAAATCTTGAATGTAAAATTGCCGAATTTGGTCTTCGGATACGGTTTATCAGACTCGACAAATCGCAAGGTCTCGACAAACATTCTAGGGTAGTCAATAGAGCCATATTACATTTATATAGTCTCACTCGAATACAGTCCTTACCTTGTAATCTTGTAGAGGCCTGAGCGAAATAGTTTCAGATTGCCGTAAGAGGATAATATAAAATAATATAAAAGCATTAAAGCCTTTGTAGTGTAGTTTTGTTCTGTAGTGTTTAGTGTAAAAGTGTTTGACTATGTAGTCCCAAAACAGTTTCAGTTTCCGAAAAGAATTGATTAATAATTGCTTGCCTACTTGGGTAAACCCACAAGAAAGTTTTGTTGATTTGTAAAGGGCTGCATAACCCAAAATCAAAATCAAAATGTAACGTAAAAGCAAACCATCATCAGTCACCAAACGAAAGCAGACGTCGCTGGGCCGCGGAATCCTATAAAAGAGAGTGCTGCCTGCATAGGGACGTCCTGGTGAACTTGTAGCTTATGCGGCGCAGCCGCTGCCAACTAACTGAGCCCAGTGAGCGTGCTCTGAGCCAGCAACACGTACGAGAAATCATGAAATGTTGCCACCATCATACCGAAAATTGTACGGTAACGTGCAAGCAATCAAAGTATATGGAGGGGCAGCCTCGTCTAGCTCTGTGCCTTGCTCCCAGAGAGTTGTACACGTCTGATTTTTACTACACACGTGTGGGATGTGCCGTCAACAGGATGCCGGCTGCAGGCTACCGGCTGTCTACTGTCTACTGCATACTGCCTACTGGCAGCAGAGCTGCTGCTGCTAGCTGTGAAACTAACCCAAAGCTCTGACAGCTACTAGCTGTCGTCCTTTGTCCCTCTATCTCCCTCTGGTGCCGAAACATTGAGCAATTCTCCGGCAGACGTGCCACCAAAATGTATGGCATAACTGACGGCCCAGACGTGCCAGACGGAGAGGCTGCTTCTGCCTTTTGCTGTTTAAGTAAGCATGCAAATGTCACATGCAGTTGACTCCCGAAACCGAACAGGCTGTCGTACAGGCGGTCGCACAGGCTGTCGTACAGGCTGTCGTACAGGCGGGCAGCAGGCAATCAGATAAGCAGTTTCAGTTATCAGTGGGCGGGCATCTGTGTGCGTATTCATAAAAGATGAGACAGCGTGGTTAGTCAACTGCCACGACGGGAACTAGGCGAGACACGAAGCCATGGCTCGAACTGGGCTGAATTCACTGATTTCCCCAAGCATCTGGCGTACTTTTACATAATTCCATTATGGGCACAAGAGTCTTGGCTGATGGTTATTGATTTTGCGACTCGGCCAAGGTGAATAGTTTGGGTTACCCCAGCGATGGAATTATTGCACACTTCTTTGCCAGGAATAGCTAGCGTAGCCTCGTGTGTATCCAAAACATTGGAGTGCAACATGAGCCGTTATTAATCAGAAATTCATATGGTATATCGAGAGGCGTCAATAACTGGGCTATATAACTGATTACTGACTTCTTGGCTGGCAACAGGAGTCTTCTGGGGCGTCTGCTGAAAATCTAGCCGAGTCCCAAAACGTAATTTACAATTACTGCACGCACAGACAATTTATTTTCGAGCTCGAACGTTTTGGCCTGCAATAACGCGCGTCTCGCGGCAGGACGAGGACTGCTGCCTCCCAGGTGTATTGCAAATCAAAAATCAGGCAACCGGGGCAGGGCTCGACAGGGCACACGCACGCCCAGGCAATCAGTTAAATGTTTGTGGAACTCGCCAATGCCAGCCAAAGTACTCGAGTCTCTAGTCTCGCGTCTCTAAGGGGCAAACAGTGAAGTTCGCTATGCGTTTTCAGTTCTCCTTTGTCTTTGCCAGTGGATGCCTGTCTGACACGCCTTCGCCAAATATTGAGTAGAATTGAGTTTGCTCGCGCCAACCACGAAATAAAAGAACTGAAAAGCAACAAAATCAAATGGTGGCACTGTGGCCACGCAGAGAGCCACGCTCGATGAAGCGCCAAGTTGAAAAATCGTTTGTCGCAATGTGAGAAATGGCAACCCAAAACCGAGAGCCGAGCTCGGAACGCCGAACACCCAACGCCGAAAGAGGTACTACTACCGGGGAAGGGCGTTCACCCAGCTCAGCCGCAGACGAAGTGATTTGGCTTTTAAAGAACGAAAAAAAGAGAGCTAGAAAAAACCCTGCCATGTAATGAAACTGACAATTTAACTCGCACTGTGTGTTCGTGCTGAAAAATCGTGTTATCGATTTAATGCGTTGCACTATATAAGTCCACACACATTCGGATATATACTGAAAACAAAATATATATATTTACGAGTAGGGGTACACATTTTACACGCAGACGGCGTATCAGGAGCAAATGCGCATTGCCGAAAGGGTTGGCTCCGTGTCCTGCTTCGATTTCCCTTTGCCTTTGCCTTTACCTTTGGGTTTGGCTTTGGCTTTGCCTTTGCATTTGGCTTGAACTGTGGCGTTGCCTCTATCGCTGGCTTCTGGCTCTCTGACTGACTGACATTTTCGTGTTGCTTACGAGATTTCTCTTTGACCGTAGTTTATTTTTTGTTCATCTTTCTAATGGCTAGACTGTCCGGCAAAAGCATTTGATTAATTCGTAGCAGTTTTCAATTTGAAATTGCTTTAGTTCCTTTTTCACTCGAGTCCTGTGCGAATATATATCTGCCTGTGATTCTTTGTATATATGTGAGTGAGCATGTGTGTGTGTGTGTGAAGAGCACTTTAAATGTGTGGGTAAGTCCTTGGAACTTACTTTCTACTTCTCTTCTAGTTCTGTCTGACTTTCTCTGGGACTGAAATCTAGTTAGCCCTAGTTGAGTGATTTTTTATTGTATCTGTCACTTATCCTCGAGTCGTCCATTTTGTGCTTTAGCTTCGGTTACCCTGCACTAGGCATGTCCCATCCTCTCTTTAAATTTGGCCAGCTTCCATAACATAAATCAAGCTGACATCAACTACAATGCGAACTAAGCTAACTCACTTCTTTATTAACCTATTTGACAACCAAATTGATTTTATACTAATTGAAACAATTTTCTCTTTCTCGTTTTAGGTACGTATAAACATTTCAATAGAAACATTCAAGAATGTGGCAATAAGGCGTCACCGACTGTTCAATACCATATCGATTTCCAGTGTACGATGATAAACCATTCCTGATTCATCTGAAGTAACCTTACTGTCAAAGAGTTTTGTTCTTTATAATCGTAATCGTTACAAATCTGATGCAACTTTTACGTAACCTATCCGGTGTAAATAGAGATATAGAGGGAGAGAGACACAAACAGACAAAGCGAGAGGGGGAGGCGTGAAGAGAGAGAGAGATAGATAAATAGAAGGAGAGCAAAAGAAAAAGAGACAAATGAGAGAGGGATAAAGAGAGAAAGAGTGATCAATAGAAAGAGGGAGAGAGAGAGAGAGAGCGATAGAGAGAGGGAGAGAGAGAGAGAGCAATAAAGAGAGAAAGTTATAGAGAGAGAGCACAAACAGACACAGAGTGAGGTGGAGAGGGGAAGAGGGGAAGAGAGAGAGAGATAAATAGGAGAGCAAAATAGAAAGAGACAGACGAGAGAGGGACAGAGAGAGCAAGAATGATCAATAGAGAGAGGCAGAGGGAGAGGGAGAGGGAGAGGGAGAGGGAGAGGGAGAGGGAGAGGGAGAGGGAGAGGGAGAGGGAGAGGGAGAGGGAGAGGGAGAGGGAGAGGGAGAGAGAGAGAGAGAGAGAGAGAGAGAGAGAGAGAGAGAGAGAGAGAGAGAGAGAGAGAGGGAGAGGGAGAGGGAGAGGGAGAGAGAGAGAGCGATAAAGAGAGAAAGTTATAGAGAGAGAGACACAAACAGACACAGAGAGAGGGGGAGAGAGGAAGAGAGAGAGAGAGAGATAAATAGGAGAGCAAAAGAGAAAGAGACAGGCGAGAGAGGAAAAGAGAGAGAAAGAATGATCAATAGAAGGAGAGAGAGAGAGAGAAAGAGAGAGAGAGAGAGAGAGAGCGATAGAGACAGATAGTGAAGTGGCGTAGAGAGAAATTAGAAAAGTTAAATAGATTTTGAGCGATCCAGAAAGAGATATTGTAGAGTTATAGAAAAAAGGAAATCGCATAATGATAAGAATTAGAGAGCTGGAGGTTTTAAGAGTTGGAGAATTAAGGAGATGTAAACAATGAAAGATAAAGACTTATAGGCAGAGAGAGAGGGGGATAGATATTAGGGATACAGGGCGATAGGCAGATGTTAGATAAAGATGGATAAATAATAGCTGGACAGCGATATGTAATAATTGTGACAACTCCAGAAAAAATGAGCTAGAGATACATTAATGAGAAGAGCGAAATTTAAACGAGTTGATTTCGCCCTGGCTAGGAGGTTGGCTCGAAGGCCTAGTCCCTCGCAGCGGCAGCTCGCTTGATCTCCCTCGTAATCGTCACGATAAATGCCACACGCAGTGTCATGCAACAGAATGAGTTTATATGCTTATTACGATTGCTGGCAGTTATCGGTTTTTGGGTTTGGTGGTGCTGCTGCATTGAAGTGATTGTATTGTACATTATTATGATTATTATGAAAATGCAAATGAAGCAAAGTTTGCCTGTTGGCAGTTGCCAGTTACATATGCTGCTGCTGTTGCTGCTCCTCCTGTTGCTGCTCCTGTTGCAATTGCAGGCATTCATTATTATTAATATGACAGAAAACAGAAGCTCAGCGGCGGTTAAACATGCAAAATGCTTTAAGCGAATTGCGAGCTGAATTCGAAATGAACGGCATTCAATGAATCAGTCGATGGATGAATGGAGCCCAGACTGAATGGGTGACTGACTGTCAATTCAATTGCCGCCGAAGACATGTGCAATTTCTTCATGCTGCCAACTCGCCCTCTCTCCCACTCTGGCCCGATCTGTTTCTTCCCTTTCTCTGCATCGCATGTGGCATGTAAATAGAGCCAAAAATCGACATTGTTTGGCAGCAGCCTGCATGCTTAATGCTTCACTTTTCGCATAATATTTGCCAAGGTTGTTCTTGTTGTCGTTGCTGCTGCTGCTGCTGCTGCTGCTGCTGCTGCTGTTTGGTTGCCCATTAACATAATTTCAATTTGCATAAAATGACATTAAATATTACATTTTGGACAGCTGCAGCAGTAGCAACTGCAATTGCGATTGGAACTCCAACTGGTTGACTGACAGCGACCACGCCCCTGCCATAAGCAGCGAGCTGCTAATTGCAGGTGTGAATGTGTCGCACTATGTGAATTGTCTGCTTCATTAGCCAAACACACACACATACGCGTAATCTATTGCTCCTCTTAGGTTGCCCGCTTGCGCATTTCACATTTAATTTAGATTGCGTTTTTTTGTTGCCTGCATAATGCATATTATTTTCAACTCTAATGCGAACAATTTGTACAAGCTATTTGGTTATTTTGTGGTCGGCTTATGCGGATAACGAAAAATTGCATTTAGAATCGGCCCTAAAACTAATTGATTGAAGTGTTTACAAATATGCATAATAGCCAGAGCTATGGCCATGCCCATGTCCATTCGTTAAATGGGCGCCAGCCTAATTAATATACATGAATATTCCGCACTCATTCAAATAGCTGTCCATTATGATAGGTTTATGGGAAATATTATCAATAATGCATTTATATAGGTAATATTTTGCGTCATTTCGTTTATCAATTCAACATTATTGCATGTTCAGATGATTAGGCTTTTGATTTAAGAGCTTTACTTTTCGACTTATTTACCAATGGAATCATTCCCTAGCATCATTGAAGAACTAATAATATTATAGGATCCCTATTTCACATGAGAAATCTAATATAATATACGATGTAATATTAATTTCCTTTGTTTTCTCTTTGTTTTGAGTGTGATTTCTCATTCACATCAAAATCTTAGCTGGATACGACTCAATGCATACTTCATGAGATCTTTGCTGAATAGGAGAGCCTTTGAGTTTCTTTGAATTTGTGCCAAGCATTAAATTTGTCGAGCAATTTGCTCATGAGAAGTAAAAACCCTTCTGAATGCGTAAATGAGCGCAGAATTTAAAGCGCGGAGGAGGCGGCGCTCCAGCTCTGCGCCATCAACGAAACTTTGAAGTATTTCCAACTCGATTACCATAACCCAACTAAGAATCATAATCAAATTTATCCATTTGACACTAAACTTTCTACAAAGGGCATAACCAGGCAGCGGAACACTGCCAATGGCTGGGGAGGAGGGGCTGGGACTGCAAAGGAACTGTCCGTTTCTGTTTGTCTAGGACGACCAAGAGAGCCAAGCAAGAAAAGCATCGTCATCATCAACTTGCCGTACAGTTGCCTTCAAATCGAGTTAGTCAATTAGAAATTTTCGTATAGCTCGTACTTTCAATATGCTCTTGAAATGCCGTTGCTCGAACCAAAAGCGTTTAGGGCTCGTTGCGGGCATTGAGCACTGCAAATTCGAAGATTCCCAGTTGTCAGCATTTCGACCATCGGCTCTCGGCTGAAGCAACGCCTGACCCCAGAGAGCCGCCTCCCAACCAGGGTAAAAAGTGTCGGGCCGACCCGAATCCATTACCAAAACTGAGAGAAAGCCCCAAGCCGCTTTATGGCAGGGTGTCATGCTTACAACGTTTTCAATGATACAGCACAATTCGTTGGGTCGGGTACTTCTGGCTTTTTATGCAATTTTTAGAAGCCAGCTCCGCACAGTTTCTATATGTTTATGCCATGTGGATGTGGCACTGTTGTATTGGCATGCTCACCCAAGTGTGTGTGTGTGTGTGTATGTGCATGTGTGTGTGCACGTAAACTCATTAAGCTGGGGAAGTTTTGTGCCTTAATTTGGCTTTGCAAATGACTTAGTTGCTTGTTTTCGAATCACAGACTCGTTTGGCCAATGTGCAGCACCATTGTTGCATTGTCTCTCTGTGCAAAGAGCACTTGTCTTTGCGCAAAAGCCATGCAAATAGGCCATAAATTCATATTTTATTGGCCTGGCTCGGACAAAGCCACGACAGACATCGGACACAGCGCTGCAATGCAATGACCCCTCGACCGATGCTGCTCCAAAATGCTCAAAAGCTTCACGCAAACAATTATGTCAACTATAAGCTGCTTTACTCTCCTCCTCTCCCTCCCTCTCTTCCTCTCTTCCTCTCTTCCTCTCTCTCTTTCTATCCTTGTATATTATATATGTGATTGCATGTATGTATGTGTGCCTGCGTTGGCAATGAACCTGTGGCATGATATGCATTGCAACATTGCATACTTGGCGCCCGACCAAAATGCAGCAGATCAGGCAGCAAATTATTCGCTTTGAAAAATACTTTGAAGAGCGTGGAGCATGACATGTTTTGCATGCAATCACTCTTTAATTTTGTCATCGCAACAAACAAAATTTGATAAAATTCTTAATTTATTATAATTTATTTTCCCGAACCCGTAGATTGGACATCTAGCATTCCAAATGCTATTTGAAATTTGTAGAGTAATCATGTAGAGCAAATATGATTGCAGTCCTCAGTTATTCAACTATAATTGGAGAGAAATATTAAATATTAAAATGAATGATTAGATTTAGCTGCGATTGCTGATTCTTATTGGCATATATTGCAATCCTTAGGAAGATTCCTTGTATAAGGAATAAATAGAACCTCCTTTAAGAAAGTAACATAAACACAAGCATAGACTAAATATTTGTTAATGTTCTCCATTTTCTAATTTGGCTCTCTTGGAAAAATCATTTATTATAGCTAAAGCAGCAACAGCCAAGAACGGCAGCCTTTTAGGCACCAGCGAAGCTAACGGTCCGGAAATATGAAATGATTGCAATTGAGTGTAATTCGCTTTGATTTTAGTGGAAATTGTCCCAATAACAGCAGAAAATGTTGTGGCTGTTGTTCGGGTCGCCTCGACTGCAACGAGCACTTAATGTAATTTCCATTTCAACAGCCAGCAAGTGTGAGAGAGAGAGAGAGATAGAGGGGGGGATGACGACGCTGCCCCTTGTGCCCCTGGTTGCATTCGGTCAGCATGCCTTGTCCACATATATTTCTGTATAAATTTCAATTTAGTTCATGCTGAAATTTGCATTTGCAGCTGTCGAGCAAATTATTGCAGGCAGCTTAGCTCGTTGTCCTTTAGGCCTTTTGATTGTTGTTGTTTTAATTAAAAAAAGTGCACACACACACGCACACACAAACACACACAGGCCCAGATAAATGTATATATTATTTCTGTTGCTATTCTGCGCTGTCTGTTCATATGTCCATCTGCCCGGCCGGCCGTCCGTCCGTCCGTCCGTCCGTTGTTGGCTTTGCCATTCAAGTGTTAATTTTATTGACATGTGACAGCCAGCAAATAACTTGCCAGTTGGCAAATGTTTAAATGTCGCAGCTTGTTGCTGTTGTTGTTGTTGTTGTTGTTATTGTTGTTGTTGTTACTGTTATTGGTTTTGTTGGCCTCGCTGCGGTCGAAATGGATATTTTTAATGAATTTAATAAACGCACCGCTCGAAACGATTCTCGTAAATCTCGTAATATCAAAAAATAAAGCGAAAAAGAGAAACCCATTTGACATGCAAGCCGTGAAAGCGCAGTAAAAAGAATGCCAAATGGAAACCAGAACCGAAGCTGGAACCAAAAGGCAAAGGTAAAGGGACAGCCAGTAGGAGGAAACATTAATCAGCGTTAAAAGTCGCATTAAACAAAATGGGCGCGGCAACACGGCAGGAAGCGGGCGGCCGGAGTCGGGGCGCTGGAGGCAGTGCAAATTGCACGCAAGGCCAACGACAGCCAAGCAACCCAATAAGGACCCGAGAATTATCGAAACGTAAACGAAATGCCAAAGAAAATTGGAAAACTGTTGGCGAAAGAGAAAGCTAAAACAGAGGAGGAGGCCCAAGAAGAAGACCTAGCACGCATAGCTCCTATTGAGAGCGAGCTACCCACAGCAATAGCAACAGCAACAGCAGCAGCAACAGCAACAACGAACGTGGCGAAATGAGTGACTGGCAGTCAAAATCATTAAAAAGTCGTAAAAATCAGTGGGAATGGTGAATGGAGAAAATGGGAGCGGGGCAGAGCGGGAGAGAGCGGGACAGAGCGAGGCGGAGAGGCTACTGGAAATACGCACGCTTTATAATTAGAATTTAATCAAGCGCAAATCGCAAACTCTCGCAATTTGCAAACCGAACCGAACCGGCGCAGCAACAAAAATTGGTTGGCCTTGATGGGCGGGTCTCAGTCTGTGTTGGGTGTGTGCGTGTGCGTGTGTGTGTGTGTTAGCTGCTTTTGTTTAACGCGTAATTAAAAGCGTCGTGAAAACCTTTTAGTGTAACGCCAATAGAAACTCTGGGTGCGATGATATTAAATTTCCCGAACGAAAGAGTTAGTTAGATCCAGCCCTACCCCAAGAGCGTAGATTAAAAGTAAAAGCCTTATCAGCATGCCCGACCTTGTCTAACCTTCTGGTAATTGATGGAAGGTAACAACTTTTTGCATGTGTCATCTAACAAATGATGCGATGCGCAATGCTATGGTTTCCGGGCAGAGGCCTTCAATCATTGCCAATTACAAAGTGCGAAGATGTGGAAGAGTCTCTCTGTGTATGTGTGTTTGTCTGGGTGTGTGTGTGTGGGCTAATGACACTGTCCACCTGCCTTTCTGCTCCTGCCCGATGGCAAAAAAATGTTATATAAGAGAGATATTCCCTGAAACAAATTAGGACAACTTCACTACCATCCTGTATTTATATATAGATTAGAAATGAAATGGATTAATCATAGGTTAAATGTCACTTGCTTTATAAATATAAAGTCAGATATCGAGTTTTCACGAACTTTAGATTCCATGCGAAGTGCCCGGATAACGTTTAGTTCATAGGAAAATCGTAATGAGAAAAAATCCTATTTTGTAGTAGCTAACTTGCTCCCATATCGTGACACAGAAGGAAAGAGCGTGTTCGCTAAAATAATCCTCTAGGGAGCCCAAAAATAGCACCCAGTTACCAGCGGGAGAAAAAGTTGTGACATTCTAATTACTGGGCTGGCAGCGGAGCTCAACACGACCTGCTTGTCAAGTATAAACTTTGGCCATAAACAAATTTTAATGGAGCAATTATAAGCGTCTAAAAATGGCTCGCAAAACAAAAGCAACTCGCAATTTTCATAACTAAAGGGCAAACTACTTTTTTGCGCCAACTATGACGGCTCTGGCAGGCTCTAAGTTCTTAGTTCCCTGTTCTCATTTCTCCATTCTCTGCTGTGTGTTTGGTTGTTGTGCTCTATGTGCTTGTAGCCAAAATGCAAATGTGTAACACTTGAAGGCACGCAGCCGTATCGTGCAGATTCGTGTCAGGTTGAGCTCGAGGACGATGACGCACGCCAGTGTAAGAATGTCCTGAAACTTCCGAGGGCGGCTGAGTGGCATGCAATGGTATTTGTTAGAGCTCCCCACGTGGACTTCATTGATATGCATCTGTCGGGCTGGCCGTAGGGGTAGATTGCTGCTAGATTCACCGGCTTAGCGTCTTTCATGCTTATCGACAAAATCATTTGCAGCAGTGGCAGCAGCAGGAGGAGGGCGAATATCTTCATAAATCCATTGCATACCCCCAGGCGCTGACGAGTCATTCATGGGTGCTGTGAATAGGCGGTAGCTGACTCGCAGACTTAACCCCTTGCTGCCCGCATTTAAATTCCAGCTCTTTCTGCTTTGACGGCTTGTTTTTTCACTCCCCTTTATCGCTTTTTTTTTGTGCTTATGTTTACATTTTAGCTCATGCGTTTTTGTTTGCTCTGCTGCTAGCCGCCTTCCATGGCAGACGAAGCGCTGCTCGCCCGCTCGCCAATCTATTAAATTTGTGAGTGCGTTTGCTCGCTCGTTGGCAGCAGACAATAAAACTGTTGAAGTGATTAAAAATAGTAGCAGTCGCTCTGCACTGCACTGCACTGCACTGCAACGAGCAATTTTGCATAATGTTTTTTGTGCTTTGCCTAGCGCCCATTCGGTTTTGTTTCGGACCTACGGAAAATCGATCAAGTCGATGGTGCGTTAATGGATTTCTAGGCTAGAGAAAAGTTTATTGAACCGCGTGCTGACAATGCCAGCTCCAACAACAACAGCTCCAATGTCGACAATGAACTGGACTTGCGAACAGGAGACGGAGCACAGGGGAGTGCGATTAAATTTGTCTGCTTTGGTCATTCAGATGGGGCAGCTTTATTGAAAGTACTTGCCACTCAGAACAGCCACGCCCACTGTCATGTTAGGGCAAAAACACGCGCCACTCATCACATAAGGCGCAGCCAGAAGGGCTAAAGGAAGAAGTGAAAAGGAAAGCAGAAAAAAATCTTAGACTAATCGTTTTTTGATTTCTTACCTTGCCACAAAGGCTGTGAGCCAACCTTGCATTGGCCTGTGCCAAGGGCAGGAAACGTGGGCAGGAAAAGGGTTTTACGAGCCCAAGCCCGAACCCGAACCCGTTCCCATTACCGCTGCCTCTTCTATCCATTACGACGTCTTTCTTGGCCCCATCTAGATAGTCCGCTTTCGTCCGAGGAGTAATAAACGCCTGTTGACGGCCGACGCGCCGTCTCCCGGACGACCCATTTCTTTTTCCTGCTCAAAATCCTTTTTGCTTTGGCTGTTTTCGCATTTGTAGTATTGAATAATGTCGTTTTAATTACCGCATCGCGGCGCATCGAGGGCCGGGCAGAAATCGTGTTCAACGGAAATAACTGACTTAAGAAAAATAAGAAAAGAAATGGAAATAATTTTAATTAATTCGGCACGTAAAAAACGCCAGAGCCTCTAATTACTTTTGTCTGTGTGCGAAATGAAAATGAAATAGAAATTACTTAAAGCGCAAAATAAAAACAAAAAACAAAAAAAAAAACATGAAATGTAAAGTGGAAAGTGGAAAATGATTAGAGCAGGTGTGAGTAAATGGTTGAAGATTTATTACCGCAAATGACGAGTTCTTAAAGCCCGGCTAATTCCGAGCAAGAGCGCACCTATTCAGCTTACCTTCCCCTGGCTGCGAATCCTGCCGTCGTTGATTTGATTTGTTGTTGCCTTGGCTGCGTTTAATTATAAAAACGCAGTTCACTCCGGCTTCAGCTACCTTTTTAAAGCTCCTGCTATCATGGGCGTCTTAACAGCCTCCCCTGTGAGCTGCGGCAGCCGCAATCCAATCAGCCGCTAAGTCGTCGGCCTGCTCGACTTGGCGTTGATTAAAGGCCAACATTTTTGCGTCCCGCACACAGGTATGCTATATAAAATGCGTATCAGCTTAGACGGCCCGCTAATTGACAGGCCAAGGGCGGACTGAGGGGCAGGGGCGAGCAACGTTTTGTAATTGAATTGAATTGGTTTAGTGGATTTTCGTGAGTGCTGCCTCCTGCTGAAGTGTCTGGTCAGCACCACTGCCACACAAGTATATGTATATATGTTCAGTTGCAAACGGCTGGAGCGTGACGCTAATGAATTTATACTTCTACGGTAGATAACTGTGTGGCCCTCGTTAGAGCTGAGGTATATCACATATACTGGGGCACATGAAATGTTTTACCGTGCGTTTAGTCATCATGGTTATTCCCTTTGCATTCCATTCTATTGGCTGCTGATTATCAAAATTAATTAATCGCCTATCGAAGGAAACGGGATCAGAAATAGTGTTTAGGCTCCCCGTTGGCAAATAGCGTAAAGTGCACTCAAATGAATTCAACAATTAGCAAAGCCGCAATATAACAGTTTGTATAACTCACGACTGAGCCACAGCCCATGCAGCACACAGCACGCACCACCCACACATATCATTTTTATTGCATAACAAAAATTGTCAACATTGTCAAAATTGTCAGTCAGGAGGAAATATGCATGCATGCTCATACCTTGCCCCGCCCCCACCGCCACAACCACCCCATCCCACCTCTTTGATATCATTGCAAAATTTCATTTCCGCACAGGCCTGACAGGTAATGCTCATGACATCCCATTCTCCCCCCACTATCTCGCTCTCTCTCTCTCTCTCTCTCTCTATCGCTGGGTTTTGTGCTCTTGTCGCTGTTTTTGACAATTTTCATGTTTCAATATTTCAGTAGATGCAGCCAGCAAATCCATTGTTGGTTCTACTGCGAAAATTAGTTATGCATTATGCTGGTAAAGTGGGCGTGGCACAATCAGAAGCCCTCTAATGCTCTCACAGCGAGTCCGCTGAACGAACAGAACCCCAGCCCCAAACGTTGGCAATCTGCCTTGGCATTTTATATGCCGCAATCATGAGGGGTTAATGTCATTTGCGCTGGGAATTGCTCGCTTTGATCGATGTTGTGCCAGATTGTGGGCAAAGAGGTTAGATTGTGCTGCGTATGACACACACACACACAGACACGCACACCTATACATACCTTGTCTGGGAATTAGGTAAGGAGCAGGAGCAAAAACTATCCCGTCCACATCATTAGCTGGGGCAAGAGCTCGGCTGAGAGACATTTGCGACCAATTGATGGAACCTTCGAAAGTGAAAACATTCCCGTTCATTCGCTCTGTGGCCAAAGAAATTATTTCCAAAAACGGGCATTCGGGACCGGCGCGGCCCGGCCCGACGCGGCCCGAAGGGGCGTGGCAAATGGCAAATGGCAAATGTGCGTTAATGACAGAATAAAACGAAATCCAAACATAAATTACGCGCTTATCAATTTCATTTATCTCTTGGATTTCTTGGCCATTCACTGCCGACGTTTCCCTTTTTATTTTGATGGCTTTGTAATTGAGTAATAAACTTCGGCATCGTTTCGTATTTGCGAGAGAAAGTTCAGTCGAATGGCCAATCAATTGAAAGTTTCTTTCTTTTTCTCTCTCTCCCTCTCTCTGTTATTTCTTTCCACATCGGCTTCAATAATGAGACAAGGCAAGCGCCCAGATATTCAGCAGCAGGAGCCCCGTTTTTCACTAGCTGCCCACTGGACGGCGATTGCTCTGCGAGCATTTGTTATTTTGGACGCCTCCGATAAGAGCCCATAAAAGGAGCCATTATCAAATTTTTACTACTCTCTCGGCTTATTAATGAGTCTCAATCGCTGTGCCAATAGTATGTGTGAGCCAGAACTTTTACAGCTGGCAGGACAGTTCACAGCTATAGAAGCGCAGCCAGCTCTGCAGGCGAGCCCCAAACCCAAGGGCTGAGCCCGACTTTACATTTTATGGCCAATCAGTCATCGAGATATGCAACTCAAGGGGGAGCCAACCCCTTCACGGTTGATCCACAGTCAACGAAGTTTCGAGTGCAATTTATATCACTTAAATTTAAAGCAGCAAATAAATCTTCAAATCAAATGAAGCATGAGTGTGTGTGTGTGTGCTCGTGTGTTTGTGTGTGTGTGTAACAACTATCCCCTATTGCGCTCTCGCCGGAAATTGACGGCTATCAAGTCCGCAAATCAAAATTGTCCGTCATTGTCGCACTGCGCCTAAAATGACACACAATAAATTTTTATTTGGCGCTTTATTAAATTTTATTCCTCCCAGACTACGGCCACAGCTCCACACTAACAGCCACAGCCCGGACGATGATAGTCCACGGGATACAGTCTATCGTCTTCTATATAGCTGACAGAGGCCGTCTGGCATTTGTCTGGCATTGGCCATATAACACAAGTCCCCTCCTCACTATGTCTCTGTGTGTGTGCGTGTGTGTGTGATAGCTACGATTCCGCCTTTGGATGCTGGTGAGTGGGCGTGATATGCTCGTAGCCTTTGGCAAAAAGTGTTTGTCGTCTGATGAGGATTGCCGCGGAAAAAGGCAAATTCATCAATTACTTAATATAATTACTTTTGGCTTTCGGATTATGCATATATACCAACATTCCCACACACGCAGACACCCACACACCCACACACACGCACACAGATAGACAGACAGTAGCGAAATGTATTGCTCTGGCTGTCCGGGGTAGCCAACATTAATACTTAATATAATAAATTGTAGCCAGTCCGCAGTAGCCCCCGTTCGGCCAGCCCATCTGGCTGCATGGCTTGCCGTTTGTATGTACGTGCATATAAAAACCACGCCCACCGCACAGCCCTCTTTGGCATTCATTTTGCAAATATTTTTCAGCGCATCGGCCACAAAAGCAGAATCCATCCAGGGCCCGGCTCTGTGTCTCTGAGCACTGTGGTGCTGGGCTGCTGTGGTGCTGGGGCGCAACTCCATTACCAGTGGCTCTGATGAAATTAACAGACTCCTGCACCCACCACTCTCGAGGGGGGAGGGGACGGCTTTTAAAAGAGAAAACTGTTTGGATCGTGGACGACTTTTACAGCCTATTTGCCATTTTAATGGCACTTCAAGTGCAATGCTGCGGGGGAATGCAATTGAAGAGAGCTCCATTAGCCGCAAATATTGAATCTCAGCTAACCTAACTTATTGTAATACTACAACAGTTCCGCTCTGGGCTTTCTAATCACCATCTGACACACTAATTAAATGCATCCCGCTGCCATCAATATTCATTTATGCCAACACTTTGCGGGGCCTCACCCAATGGAACATTTTATTGGCCGCAATTATCGTAAACTTCAAATTGTTTGGCGCGCCATTTGATGGGCATATTTTGTCGGTTAATAATATTACATTAATTTATACAGATATTGGCAGCGGGGCCCATCACGGGCCGCGCATTAAGAGCAATTAATTTCAAACTATGCCAGCCCGAGCGGATAGATGGATCGGCGCAAACTATTGCATTTCAATTTAATTCGATTTCGAGTGCTTAAATAATGTGCTCTAAAAACGCGTAATTGCATCACAAATATTAATTCCATTAAATTCATAATGTCAAATCTTTTTATTATTATCGCTGCGTTGCGTATTTTTAATGGCATCGGATGCGTAAAATTAAAACAATTAAATGTCATAAAAATAGCAAAGTGCATCATAATTCATAAATAATAGCGCGATTTGGCGTGCCCGAAACGCTTTCGACTAAATGTGACAAATATCACAAATAAAATTACGCCAGTTTTTTGCTTTCTTTTGTATTCGAAATGTCAATCGACGCGCCGATCGGAACTGACTGTGCGATACTCTGTTCAGAGGGCGGAAAAGTTAGGGGATGGAAATGGGAAAAATCGAGAGAATAATGAATTGAAACTTTAAATTTATCTATGCAGAGTATTACAAAACATTATTACTTAAACTCATATAATCACCAGCTTTGAATAATAAAATATACTGTACTACTTATATATCTACTAGAGTGTGGAATAAATTTAGTTCTATTAGTATTATTATTATTAGTATTATTATATTATTATTATTAAACAGTCCATTTGGCATTTATACAGGATGACTTTCTTCTTTTTTTTTTTTTTTTTTTTGTCTATTATTTAGTTTTGTTAATGAGTTGATTCCTCGAATTGAGTGTAATCCAATTTTGGAGATCTCCTTGCCAAATTTAGTGAGAGAGTTAAAATACAAAAGAATTTATAAAGTTTTTAGATTTGCAATCAATTTGCATATTAACGAAACTGAAAGCAACTGAACGTTTGGTATTTACTTTAAAACTAATAAAACATCCAAAATGCGAATACGATTTAGTACCACCATTCTATTTTAATAAATTTTAGACTATTTAATCTTTACTGAAAACACTTATTGTTAAGCCTATTGAAGGCAAACAAAGATTAGGAAAATTGGGAGAAGAATAAACTATGAAGTGCCACTATCACAAATATAGCATAAGAGGATCGATTTTATAGGCTTTAAGTCAAGACCGGTGGGGTCTGAGTCTCCTTCCTAACTCTAAAAGGGGGGGTAGCAGGTCTTTGGACAGCAGTACGTAGAGATATCGCGACTTAGGGTATTTCAGTTAGGTATTCCTTGGCCTTCGTTTCATCATGAACTTGTCTCAACATTGAATGTATCTATATCTTATAATATTACTGATATCAATGGCTATGGCTCTATATGTGGAGCAATATGGATATGTAGCCTTCTGCTCTCAAAACGGGAACTTTTTCATGCGTGTTATATCCCATATATGCAACAGTAATTTTTAAATTATGTGTATCAAATATGCGCTGGTCGAGTTCCGTGGCTCATTAAGTATGCGCCCCGTAGCGCCGTCAGCTTGAAAGTATGCAATTGAATTTAAATATTGCAAGCGCAACTATGGGTCTATGTCTGTGTGAGTATATGTAAATAAAAGTGTGCATATGTGTGTGTATGGTATGTGGTGCAGCTTCCCTACTTCGCCAATTAAAATAAATTTATTAAAACACAGCTGATTCAGATATAGAATTCTTATAAATAAAAATCTGCATCTACCACAAATCAAACTGAAATCATTATAATAGGCAATAAAATCTATATAGGCAATACCGTTTAAATGTAGTATTCACATAGTCAAGGCTTAAATTAGTTTTGCACTGCAATTAGCAGCCGGCACTAGGCAAGCTGCAGCGATTCAGATAACTTTGCTGTTTCAGCGCGGAATTGGGAAAGCCGCAAATGACCTATTACAAAGGGTGTGCATTAATTTCAATTAATTGCGATAAGGCTGACAATGTTTATTGACTATAAAATAAGCAGACGTCATTATAAAAGGAGAGCAGGAGCAGTACAAAGGGAGAAAGGGAGGCAGCGACAGAGAGAGAAAGAGTTGAAGCTGGGCTCCATTATGGCAATAACCGCAATGTAAATGACCAGCAGAATGGCAAAAAATAATGTTTATAACGATGATCAAAATCGACGTAGCCGTAATTTAAATTAAATGCATTAAAATTTTCATAAAATGCAACAAAAAATTGTTGGAGCAACAAGAGCGATAACAATAACAACAACATCAATATAAACAATAATTATAATAATAAAAACAGGAAAAATTGAAGCGGCAAAAAATACAATTGCAATAAATATGGCAGCACTTTACAGTTCATTAAATCGAAAACAAAAGGCGACCGCCTGCATTTATTTTACCTGTTAAATTCAGCAAGCACACACACACACACACACACAAGCAAACAAGCGACCAAGCAAACAGGCAAACATTTCAATTCAATTCGTTTTTAAAATACTCACACATACATATGTAAGTGCATATATCAGAGTGTATTTAATGCTGGCTTTATCGCAATTATTGTCATTAGTTTGACAAACGATGCCACAGAATTATGCAGTATTTCAAGCTAATTAAATTTAAGAGCGGAAATGCCAAGTGTTCCACAAAACCTGCAGCCAACAACAACAGCAACAGCAACAACAACAACAACAACAACAACAACAACAACAAGAAACAACTATGCAATAAAACAGTTGATGTAACTGAAGTCTGCTGTTAGCTCGGGGAGTGCAGGAGTGAGCAGCAGCACTATCGTGCACACACATCTGTCGCTCGCTCCCTCCCTCCCCCTTCCCCTCCTCCTCCACTACTCGCGCTCGCACACGCAGCAATTGCTTTGTCTACTTCTTGGCTTCGCTTTGCATGTGCGGCGATTTAATTGGTCCAAAAATTGCACGTCAACGTAAATAAATTTTTATTCGAAAAAGTTTATTAAAAATTTTCCATTGCTCAGGCAGCGCACGTAACGGCCCCGCCCTCCTGAGATGCTCATGTGTGTGTGTGTGTGTGTGTGTGAGCGCGCGTGTGTCTGTGAATAAGTGTAGGTGTCTGCGATTGTCCTCTGGTCGCTTTTAGCCATTGGCGCTTTTTATTTCAAACTTTTTACATTTCCTTTATCGCAGCCAGACAGAGGGTATGATGGCCCGTACCCACAGTACGTAACATATTGCAGGCATTCAATTTACCTACACATATATGCATATATATTCGCTGAACTAACCCAACCGATCTATTTTATGTAAATATACATTTAGTATCTTTGTCAATTAATCTCTCAGTAATTATATACGATAGAGAGGTGCAGGCTCTATAGATCTGTAAGGTATTTGCTGTTCGACATACCAGAGATAACTGTTCATTCGTGGCATTGCTCTCTGTTCTGTTTCGCTGTATATTTTTATTTTATTTTTTAATTTTGTTATTAAAAAAGTTTTGAGATTTGGAAAAAAACACAATATGGAAAAGTTTTCCTTTGTAATTACATCCAGCAGCCACATACTAAAGATGAGAAATGAAAAAAAAAAAATAATAAAAATTAAAATTAAAATACAATTTTATTGCCAGCAACGAGCCAAAGGGGACTCTTCAAATGTCCCGACGCGTTGGCAATCGCAACGTCGAAGATGCTAAATACTGTTGGAAAATGTTGACTACGTGCTCGGAGCTGTTAGCCAGTTCGCACGGGCCAATTGCAATGGGCAAACTCGGCTTTTAGGATATCGCCAAAAGCCAAAGCGTAATAAGGCGGAGTTTCGTGAAAGTCGAGGCAGAATTTTAATTAAACAGCAGCTAAAAATAATATTTGTCCACAAGAGGCAATCAAAATACATAAACTAAACTAAACTTAAGCTTTACACTGATAATCCTGGAATTAAGCGGCTAACGGTAAACACCCCATCCGCCAAACCCAACGGACCCCACTTGGCAAGCAAAAGCAAACACGGGAAGAGTAACGGACGGAAGGGCGGAGGGGCGGACGGCCGCTGCTGAAAACTTATTTATGCGCGCACTCTGCGTTGTCTGCCCGCTCAAAGGACTCGAAACTGTTATCAAATAATTTATTCGTCTCACCTGCAGCAACAAATTAAGTTTTGTTTTCGTCCAAAACAACACCTGGAACACACAACAGCACTGCCAGGAGTCCGCCAGCAGCAGTACAAAGGCGGCGAGTAATCCACGTGCCTTCTACTTTTAACTCATTAACCGGGAGGGAAGTGCTGCCAGCTCGTGCCGCTGCTGGCCATTAAAAGACTTATTTTCACACTTGCATAAACTCATTTAGTGCGAGAGCAAACTGAAAATTGTCTGCACAAAAGGCGTGTAGAACCCTCGCAATCCGCTGACGCCCCAAACTTGCTCCGTGCTCTGTGTGCCTTGCCCCTTGCCATCTTATCGCCTTGCTAGCTTATCACACGACACGTTGGCAGCATTAGCAAAGAGAGAGACTGAGAGAGAGAGAGAGAGAGAGGATAGGGCGGCAGAGAGAAAGCATCGTGACATAAAATTAATGCCCAACCGACAATTTTAATCGGCAACAATTTTTGTCTTGAGTTATGGCTCGAAACGAAGCGAAACGCAACGGCAGGTCGCACCCTTAGACGAGGTCGCGAAAACTTTGCTGCAAAGATTTTCAAGTTTTCGGTGAAATAAGGCAAACGGCCAGCAGCACAGAGAGTCGAGGTATTCGAAGGACATGCAAACGTGCAGACATTCAAGCAGTCAGCCAGCCAGCCAGACAGCCAGACAGCCAGCCGGATGCGTATATTTAAAACTTATTAAATTGCTATAATTTATACGACTTATCTTGTGGGCGCTGGAGTCTTCGTCTCCGTCCCCGTGTTCGTCTTCGCCTCGAGGGTGGCTTTAGACTCGTAAAATACTCCGCAAAAAATCGTATAGCACAGCTAAAGGCGCACACGGCGACAGTTCGAGGCAAAGGCAATTAATTTACATGCAAATCGTCCTCAAACTTTTTGCCCTCACTCCAATAAAAAAGCAGTGTCTGCCTTAAAGTATTCCACGCTTAAAGGCTAATACAACAGAAGCACCCGCCTACCCTGCGCTCCCACCCCCACCCACGCACGCACACACTTGATTAGTGGGCCTCCTGTTGTGCGCAGCCTGTTTAAAACAATATGGCGAGAGCTTTCGGAGCGTGGAGCAAGGAGCGAGGAGCGGCGAGCGGCAAGCGAATTGCGAGGACTACGACCCTTTTGGGACTGCGACTCACGTGCGTCGATGTCGACAGGTTGCCGTACCTTAAAGGCGCTTCGAGTTCTATGCCGTCCTCTTTGTCATTGTTATTGCTGTTGTCTTTCTTCTTGTCTATTCCGGCCTAACAAATTGCAATTTTTTGTTGATTCCTCTTTGTATTGTTGTTGATTTATTGTACAATAGCAACAATGGGCACAACGCGAACTGAGTGCACATTAAACATTCCGTAATGAGTTTAAAGTTTGTAATGGAATTTTTGATTATGCCAGAGGTGGAGAAGGCTTTGATGGATCCCTCGACCTTTCGGAAAAATGCTACATACTTAATGTATCGTAATTACAAAAAGCGGATTATTAGATGTGCTGAAAATGAGAGACAATTTCCCTCGATAGCCGTAAATTTAATGATTTCAATTGCCCAAGTTGATGGGGCTTACGTCTGTGCATACGCCTTGCTTCACCCAAACTAACAATCGTCTCCGGCTGCCTAGGATTCACTTCATCAATCCATCACAAACTCGTATGTCAACGTTTTTCGCTCCTCCTGCTTTCGCTGACTTTAACCCATTTCCACGCTTGTGCAAATCTCTTAAGCTCCAAACACTTTGTATATAAAGTAAATTTGTATCTTCAATGTCTGTCTCTGTTTTCTTTTTCAATTTCCACAACATAAAACGCGGCTATTAAACGCTTTAAAATCAACATCAGCTCTGCGACGACGGGGGCAATAAAGTCGATCCGAAATTGCTTCCTCCGCACATAAAATCCAACAACATGGCGAGCCCCAAAATCGTCCTACATGCCTAAATTCCTTTACACAGCACCAACCACACCCACACACACACTCGTATATACACACACACACACACAATTACTGAGCCTTGCGCACAGACACAGCAAAAGTTAGCGAAACACTTTACCATTCGCCTGATTTCCACACCCCTGCCACGCCCCTCCCTCTGCCGTCTCCCCTACCCTCGTGCTCTGCCCACTTAATACTTAAATGCAAACGTGTAAATTATGTGATTTTTCCCCGGCGGCCATGTTTGTTTGCAAACTCCATTACCAACATGGCGGGACTTCCTTCACCTCGAAATATGCCCCCTCCTGCTGCTTCGCCCGGGCCCATACACCTGTTTGTTTCGAGAAATCGTCGCGTTTTACCATTAAAAGCGAAAAAACAACAAAACACAAAAAACCTAACCAAGAACCCCTTTATGTGTTTTTCATGTACTTTTATTTGATTGTCGCACGCCTCGACGCTTCGCAGAGCGACCAGCCTAGCCGGGAGTAATTTATAGCTCTCTTTTAGTGCTTAAAATATTAGCAAATGTTCATTAACGACTATTCAAATTGGCGTTAGTCAGGCTCACTTTAGGCACTGAGCGAGTTTTGCAATTACTCAAAGGACTTAGCACACAATTGACGAACGGAAAGCTTTTTAACTGCCCAGACCGGCGATAGTGCGTTTCACTAAAGTCCGAGTCCAGCTCGTGGCAATCATAAAATAGTCCCCCGCCTCTCTGCACTTAGAGGAAATCGAAAAACAAGCAGAGAGAGCTTGTTATGGGCAAAGACAACAAATTAAAATGAATCCAGCCCCACGGCCACCGAGTGCAGCATAGTGTTTATTAGAGTACAGCAACACCTTGCCAAGTGGCGCGCACATAAAATATAAATTTGTAATTTTAATATTATTAAAAATGTTAAATTGCACGCAGCATAAATCTCATTTGGGCTTGTGGGCAACTCGTGGGTGTGGGATGGGGGATGGGCGGAGGAAGACGGCATAAATGCGACAGCTTGTTGGCTTCGTTGTAGCCCAGGGGTTGTGACAAACACTTACACTCTTGCACACGCATACACACACACACACACACACGCATGATGTGCGCATTATACAATAACCATTACTGGCAGCTGCGTTTGCCACACTATTTTTATTGTGCCCTCTCTGTGTGTTGCTTTAATTTAAGCGATTTGCCTTGGGTTCATAAAATCGCCACAGGCTTAACGAGCCCAACGTCAGCCTGTTCTCCTGTCAAGCTATATATAAATATTTTTTATGAAATGGTGAATGCAATTAAATAAATAGATAATGCCTTACCACACCCTCCCTCTCTCACTGCCTGTTCACAGTCTATCTTGACTTATCAATAGCAATCGAGATTCTGCATCATCTCAAGGCAGCCACATCCAGGAAGCTAGCTAAGCCGTTGCCATTGACAACTCAACTCGAGCAGCTGATAAGTTAGCTGCTTTTGACCCATTCAAGCAAGTCAGCTTTACCGCTCGACCATTTATTTAATGAGCCAGCTGCGAGTGGCACTTTCGTCCAAAGAGCTATCAGTATGCTCCCACTTTAGTATCCCGTTTTTTAAAAGTACCCAAAGCCCATTAACTTGCTTGAATTTATTTCAGCAATTGCCAGCACAGACTACCGACTACCGACTACCGACTGCTATTATGCGTTCGTTAATTATTCACATACATGTATATACACACACACAGACACATCCCGAATCGCAGCACGTTTCGGTCATAAAAATAGCCCCCTATAAATGGCACGCCCCTAACGTGGGCGTCGAGCTTGGAAGCAGGCAAACCGCTTAACCTTCGCTCCCTAATACGAGTGCCTCTGCAGATCTATGGATATTTATGCATTCCTTCATCTACACTCACAAAACTCACCCTAACCCATATGCAGGGAATCTTGACATTAAATAAATCTCACATATATACATCCTATAAAAGCTTATAGTGGGCAGCTTTAATGCACAGACAAGCAACCACTCAACCACCCAACCACCCACACACACATGTGTAAAAAATGACGCAGACATTATTCACGCTATCATCGCACACAGAAGGGCAGACAGACAGACAGGCAGACAGACAGTCAGACGAAGCAGCGTAAAAGGGGATGGGGTGACTCAACTCAACCATTTTGGAAATGCTTTGACTATATCCATTTTGGGTTACCCAACCGAACTATGCTCGCCTGGATTTGTCTCTTTAACTCGTTTGCCAAAACGTACCCACATACAAATGAATTTTAACGGCAAGAGGATGATTAGCTAGGAATTTCATTTGTCCCTTTGCTCAGTAAGCAACCGAACATGGAATACCTACACATAATGCCTGGGCATTAAGAGCATATGTGCTCAGCTATGAGAGTTTCTTTTTCGACTTATAGAGTAAGCAATAAACTCGTTGCGCTTGCTGCTCTCTTGAGTAATTAAAGCTAAATCTGAGTTATCAACTCAACGCTTGCAAAGCCAAGCCCAGGCTCTGGGCATCTTATTTGCAACAGCTAAAAGCTGAAACATTAAAAAAATATTCTCTACTGATGCCTGCTTTGACAAAGCGAGGTCTTTTGATGCGAAAAGTCCTCAAAATGTTCCATTTCAGCTCACATTCTATTTGCGAATCTCCCTGCCCACACACACATGACCACATTCTCATTTCCGTATCGACCACATGACTGTTCCCTGGGCTCTGTTTGAGCACCCATCGTATAATCGAATTATCATCATGGCGTCAACAAATGATTTCTATTTATCCAGCTACTGCTCGCCATTTACCCTCCTGGAAATGTTCTGTCGTGGGTCTAGACCTCCCTAGGGCGAGTTTGTTTTTTGGCATCAGTTCGATACTCACCGCCATCCATCTACTATATGGATATACCCTGCATCAATGGATACTGCTAAGCTAAGCTAAGATTTCCGATCATACTAAGAGAAGTCACCTCTTCCCACATTTACTTACATAGGGTTAACAATAATTAAAGTCAGAATCAATAACATCTTCCTATATTCGTACAGAAATTGTACAGAAATCCCTAAAGGGATGAAAGTATCGAAAATTACGTGGCAGCATTTAAAACTCCTTTTTTCTTTTCCATTTTGCGCGTCCTTGTTGTTTTTGGTATTGCCAACGTCATTGTCGCTGGTCACTTTCCCTGCTATTCACTTGTTCGCTGATTCCCTTTTTTCCATTTTGTTATTTTTTTCGCTGAGCTCGGTCGACGTTTGTTTGAGGTTATGTTGAATGTCAGTTTGTTATCCTTGTGCAAATCCTTTTACACAAATGAAATTCGGACTAAAGAGCGATAAGCAAAGTACAATTGTGTCGACAGCTGAATTACCAGCGAGACCAACAGACTATTTGCTCCCCGCTTAGCCAACGCAAAATACTATTTGATTTCAATGAAAACGTTTTCAGCATGAAGTAATTTTGTATCTTTTGTCCTAACCGAACCCAGTAGACTAATACCAGTTGCCTCTTTTTACTTTTCGCTACAGATATCAATAAGGGCTCACCCATCGACTACAAAAGCGGATCAGCCTGCTCTACACCCACAAAAGACACGCTGAAGGGCGGCTACGAGCGCAGCACGCAAGGCTGCATGGGCCCGGTGCTGCCGCCAAGGAGCATGAACGGGATGCCTACGCATCACTACTCGGCGCCGATGAACTATCGCAAGGATCTGGCCGAGCGCTGCTCGGGCCAATGCAACTGGGCCAGCATCGCCATGATGGTGGTCTTGGCGGTAATATTTTTCTTGATAGTTGGGCTGACGTTGTCTGGCACTCTGCGCTGGTCAGGGTCGGAACCATGCCCAGTTCTAGTCGGCAACGAGGTCTCTGAGGTGACGGCTGCCAAGAGCACCAACACCGATTTATCCAAGCTGCACAACGCATCGGTACGCGCGAAAAATGGCCAAGGCATAGGAATCGTACAGGGGCAGGCTGGAGGGGGTAGCGCCACGGCAACCGTCACAGCGGCCACATCGAACAGCGGGACTGCCCAAGGATTACAGTCGACATCCACCTCGGCGGAGGCCACCTCCTCGGCAGCGGCCGCCACGGCAACGTCCTCCTCGTCTTCGTCGCTAGCGCCTTCGACTTCCCTATCCTCATCCTTAGCAAATGCCAATAATGGAGGTAATTATGCACAAGTTTTAATTATTTTTAAATGAGTTTCCGTAAGTTTCGCAAAAGTGAAGAAGTAATAAAAAAAGAGCTGAGCGCGAGAGAGAGAAAGCTTAAAAAGAGGTCTATTAAAAGAGACGTATTAAGCGCTTACGGGAGGCGCTTAGCACGCTCCCAAACTTTATTTCTTATAGATTTCTCTTTTGTTCGATGGACAGGATCGACTTAAGTCCAGCCGCGCAAATATTTATAGTCAATGTCGGATCCGAACTCCACTAATTACATTCCGAAATTGACAGCAGGGCGTTGAAAACAATGGCTAAAAGAGAGCTGGGCTGATTCAGAGGTCTACCCAAGCTATTTCGACAATCAAACCATTCTCTCAGTGGGTTAAATTTGGAATGTGTGATGAAATAGTTAATTGTAGTTGAGTACTTACCCATATCACAGCCGTCACTCTAGCAAGTGCTCTAACAGCGGTCTTCATCTTCAATCCATGTCAATATATACAACCGCAAGCCTTCTAAATGTACAAAAAGCCATAGTCGCTCTCTATTTCATCCCGTTCTCAATGTGTTGTCAAAGTGTCATCAGATTTAAAACGCTCTGGTTTATTCCGCAGCATATAATTCATTGCTTAGCCAGCGAAAGTGGATTTGATTTTCGGATTCTGTGCTATGTATTTTTAGGTCGGAGTGCACACATGACACTTCACATTTGGCAATTAAGCTGTCAAATGTTGACGTACCCCCGTATTGTATTGCTTCCTATGTCCATTTGCCATTTTCCTTGCTGTTTCTCTCTCTCCCGCTCTTCGTATATAAGTATACGTATAGAACTGGGGTCTAATCGACCCAGCTAGTTGGTGACGGGCTAAACAACCTGTCAACTTGGCCCACACACGTTTATGAAAACAGGCCATCTTGACAATGATTTAAAAGTACAATTTATGTTAAATTAAGGAAATGTAGTAGAGCTGCCTGGTGGGGGCCTAGTGGAGGTGTAGAGATGTAGTTGCTAACCACAGTGGCGCAAGGTAATGCAATGTAATACTCTAACTCTCAACCGCTCATCCAAATAACCGTAGCAAGTAGAGGAGGCACGGGAGCGGTGTCAACACGGCTGTCTGTCAACAAGGATGGAAACAAACGACACCGCAATGAAAGAAGTTTAATGAACTGGCAGTGGGGGCAGAACGACGATGATGATTTGCCTGCAGAAACTTTTAGCGACTTAATTACAAGAGCAACTGGAGCTCATGCGAAAAAGTATTTGGCTTTGACAACGACGCCAGCATCCCAATCTTCTAGCATGCAACGGCCCAGGGAGCCAACTGTCATCGCTTTGGGTACCCAGCAAAGCAATTATGATAAAACTTTGCACAATATCGATCAAATATTGAAACTTGAGCAGAGCGAAGGTGATGCTCTTATAGAAGACGACATCAGCGACTATGATTATGAAGATGAAAGCGAAGACGAGCCAAGGAAGGAGACAACAGAGCGGCCAGTGCCTAAGACTAGGCAACAATTTAGCAAATCATTAAACGGCGATTTGCGTAAAGCAGGTAAAATGCTTGCCAAGCCCCAACGGAAGTTTCCGCTTGCTGAGGCTGGCGATACCATCGAGAGCAACGCAGTTGAGGCAGATACAGAGGCAAGCAGTGTTGCTTCTGTTATTGATGACTATAATCAAACTGACAGCACCATCAGCGTGAGCGTGGAGGGTTCAGCGCTGACAACGACGTCAGAAAGTGACAACGATGACGTTGTTGAAATCGACACCACCGAAAAGAATGGGAGAATGTCCTCAACCGTCTCCATTATTGAAAATGATTTTCAAATCAACCAGAATACAGAGGCACACGCTGCAGCTGAAGTTCAACTTGAAGTTGGAGTTGAAGTTGAGGCGACGCAGAAACCTGCCGCTAATGATAACAATAATGAGCGTGATTTACTTGATAACAACGATGAGAACAACAATAAGGGGCGGATACCCCAGCAAAGTATAAATCAAACGGTGTCCGACCTAATGCTGAGCGATGCAGCACTTTTAGATAATGACGATATCGATATAGTCAAATTAGACGAAGCGCCCACCCCCAATGAAGCTAACCTATACAAAACGGCCGTCGAGCAAGCCAAATTAAGCCTGAACCTACCTCCGCCAGCGAGTGAGAACGAGGTTTTCAAAGATCAAGATAATGTATTGCCGGCACGCCTAACCCCACTTAAGCCTTATGTTAGCGAGCGCATTGATCGGCCCAGTAAGCGTATTTTGTTAAATCTGACCATAGCCACGGAAGGCGACAGCGCCTCCGTCTATACGCTCCATGTTCAGGTGCCGACCGGCGACGGGCCCCAAAACGTGGAGCAGGTACTGACCCGCGAAAAAATGGCTCAAGATGAAAACAATAATATAGACAGTGGTGGGTCATGTGTGTTTGAGCCACCGCCCCGAATGCCCGATTGCCCCTGCAGCTGCCTGCCCCCGGAGCCACTCATTTTCGCGGACAGCGACAACAACCCAGTTGACATTGACTCTGCCGTCCCGACGTCAGCCGCACCGCATGCAGAGGAAGCTACTATCTTAAGCCATCAACATGATTCGAGTGATAACGAGCAGGACGAAAGCCTGCCTGACAGCACAGTTACTAACCTTCCTACCACTGACACTAATAACAACATTGCCGCTTCTGATACTAGTTCTGATGTGCGTGGTGGTGAAAAGATTGCATGCCCCGATGTTATGCCTATACTCATACTGGAAGGTGATTGTACTATCTGCTATCGATGCTAACCTCACTTTAAGTGCTTAAAACTAACCCGTCCAAAAAATAACAAAATCTAGTAGACGCTTTACAGTTTGTAACTGCTTGGGTTATTCTAAGGATAAAAATCATACTCACATTAAAATCCCCAACTATTCCCGCATCTGTACAAAAAACCTTCGAGCATGAACTTGTGGCACCAACATCCGGCTGGCTGCGTAACTACCATCTTCATCTACTAACGAGAACGCCAACACATAAGCAGTTCTAGATGTGTGACATATACGAATTAATCCAAATCACCCAATTGTCTATATTAAGATCGCATCACCATGTCATATGACCTCTCTGTCTGTATATGTATATAAGTACTTTACCGAACATACTCTCAGTCCATTTAAATACACATTACTTATAAAAATGACTACAATTAACTCAAACGTGAATTGTTTGTGCTTTGTTTTTATCATCCAATCACTCTTTGCACTCTTGCCGCATCGCCTGTTTCGCTTCGCCAGGTGCTCGCACGTTCCCGGCGCGAAGCTTTCCGCCAGATGGCACTACCTTTGGCCAAATAACTTTGGGGCAGAAGCTAACAAAGGAAATACAGCCGTACAGCTATTGGAATATGCAATTCTACCAATCCGAACCGGCCTACGTCAAGTTCGACTACACCATTCCAAGGGGTGCGTCCATTGGGGTGTACGGGCGTCGCAACGCGCTGCCCACGCACACGCAATACCATTTCAAAGAGGTTCTCAGTGGCTTTAGCGCCAGCACCCGCACCTCTAGAGCAGCACACGTAAGTAACTTCACGGGTCTATGTCTACTAACCCCTAAACTAACGAACTTCACTTTTTGTGCATTTCATGGACCGCCTAATCATACGTCATGCGTCACACACACACACCACATATTCACTTATTGCGGACCGCTCACGCGCTTGCTTGCCGCCGCCAGCTTTCCATAACTCGGGAGGTGACTCGCTATATGGAGCCAGGACACTGGTTCGTCTCGCTCTACAACGACGATGGGGATGTGCAGGAGTTGACTTTCTATGCAGCCATAGCAGAAGATATGACGCAGAACTGCCCGAATGGGTGCTCCGGCAATGGCCAGTGCCTGCTGGGACACTGCCAGTGCAATCCCGGCTTCGGCGGCGACGATTGCAGTGAGAGCGTCTGCCCCGTGCTGTGCTCGCAGCATGGCGAGTACATCAATGGCGAATGCATCTGCAATCCGGGCTGGAAGGGCAAGGAGTGCTCACTGCGCCACGACGAGTGCGAGGTGGCCGATTGCAATGGGCATGGGCATTGCGTTAGTGGCAAATGCCAGTGTATGCGCGGCTACAAGGGCAAATTTTGCGAAGAAGGTAGAACTCAGTAGCTCAGTTAATCCGAAGACATTTCCCTGCTCCAGGCCCAGCAATTCAATTCATTTCCGACTAATCTTATTCTTTACTCTCCTTAGTGGATTGCCCACATCCCAATTGCTCAGGACATGGCTTCTGCGCTGACGGCACCTGCATCTGCAAAAAGGGCTGGAAGGGCACTGACTGCGCCACCATGGACCAGGACGCACTGCAATGCTTGCCCGACTGCTCGGGTCATGGCAACTTTGATCTGGACACCCAAACCTGTACATGCGAGACCAAATGGAGTGGCGACGACTGTTCCAAGGAGCTGTGCGACCTCGACTGCGGCCAGCACGGTCGCTGCGAGGGCGACGCCTGCGCCTGCGATCCGGAATGGGGTGGCGACTACTGCAACACGAAGCTGTGCGATAGCCGCTGCAACGAGCACGGCCAGTGCAAGAATGGAACGTGTCTCTGCGTAACTGGCTGGAATGGCAAGCACTGCACCATCGAAGGATGCCCCAACAGCTGCGCAGGCCACGGTCAGTGCCGGGTGAGCGGCGAGGGTCAATGGGAATGCCGCTGCTACGAAGGCTGGGACGGACCCGACTGTGGTATAGCATTGGAACTCAACTGCGGCGATAGCAAGGACAATGATAAGGGTATGTATTTAATGTTCAAATGAAGTGGGGAACTCAATTAATTAAAATTATATCTTACCCAATAGACGGCCTGATTGACTGCGAAGATCCAGAGTGTTGCGCTAGCCACGTGTGTAAGACATCCCAGCTCTGTGTCTCGGCTCCCAAGCCCATCGACGTCCTCCTGAGAAAACAGCCCCCGGCAATTACGGCCTCATTCTTTGAGCGTATGAAGTTTCTGATCGACGAGAGCAGCCTGCAGAATTACGCTAAGCTGGAGACGTTTAATGAGAGGTAGGTGCTTTCTTGTAGCCAATCTAACGCCCACCGTTTTTAGTTTAATTCGACAAATTGATGGGAAAGTTAAAGTGTATAGTTTCCAGAATTGGCAAGAGGCCCGTTGAGGCGCCATGTTTCCTGTATATTACAAAATATTTAGCTGAATTTCATATGTACTACCAATCAAATATTAATCAAAATAGTTTGCATAATTAATATTTTTATGTGTTTAAATATTTATGTTTTTCGTTATCGTGCCCTCGTCTAAAACAAATCCCTATAAATAAAAGGCAAGACAATGCTGAACACAAAAAATCCCAATTCCCATTGAAAACCTTGTAAATAAATCCCCACATGTCCTTTGTTCTATACTAAACCGTAAAACTAAACAAACCAAATCAAATGAAATCTTTGTATTCAAAGCAAATTTAAGGTATACTAATAAGCTTACGTTGTATTCTTAAGGATCTTAGCTATATGAATAACTTAGATTAGCTCTTAAGTACACCTTTCACAAGGAGTTGTTATCATAATCACCTCACCCTTGTTACACAATACTGGTTCCAGACGTCTAACGATCCTCCGACTCTCAATTAATATTCAAATAACTAAATCAAGGCTTCTTGTGAAGGGTTCGGCTAAGATTTCGGTGTCATCGAAAGCAAACATCTAATTTTGATTCGGGTTTCATTACACTATCAATTCTAGTAAAAACAAAACAAAAAAAGATAAGACGACAACCATGCTAATTCAAATATTTTTCTCTCTGCTCTCTTTTTCTTCTCATCACGCGTGCCCTAAATTCGAATAATGTTGACTAAATACCTTATAACTTTAACTACCACTCGATCCTCCTAACACTCCTACTACTCGATACTAATTCCCATACAAAATAAACACACAAACCAACATTTGCGCAACCGAATTCCAAATGCTTTGTATTGTAACTAACGAATTCTATTCGCTAATCGTTGCTCTCGCTATAAATCAAAATCATATACTAACAGCATTTTTTGGAATTATTTCAACGCAAGGTAAGCAAGCGAAAAACCGGTATTAAATAATACTAAAAATACTACAAATACTAATTCTCGATGGTTGTTTGGTACACTCACTTAATTTCCATTATACAATTCTTATCATTTCCCTTGTTATCTATTTTAAGTACAACGAGAAAAACAAATTTATCTTTTATTTTATAGCGTAGTTTATATAAATACTGTTATAAGCTAACTTTTGTAGTTTTTTTCTTATTATTATTATTATTATTATTATTATTATTATTATTATTATTTTTTTATTTCGAATTCAATATACTTGTGGGATCGTACATGACCACTCGTTACTTGACTCGCCAGACAACCAATAAAATATTTGAATTTTAATTTAACATACGTATAAGCTATATAAGCTGTTGTACTTAGGTCAATGCTAGGTCATACACAAAGCTATATTCCAACAGAAAATATACATATATACATACTATATTGTTCAAATTGTAAACCTTTGTATGTGTTGATACGAGTCTTATGTTATGTGCGTGTGAACTTTTATCATTTGTACTTATCGCATCATTTCTTTTTCAAAAGTAGTTGCGAATCATACGTTCGATATGCTTGTTAGCCAGATGTATCTGTAGTTGACCTCGAGCTCAACACCAAAATAAGGCCCAACTAACTGTTTCATTTCGTTACATCCCCAACAGCCGTTCAGCAGTAATCCGGGGACGAGTTGTCACCTCCCTGGGAATGGGACTGGTGGGTGTGCGCGTTTCCACAACCACACTATTGGAGGGCTTTACACTCACTCGCGACGATGGATGGTTTGATCTAATGGTCAACGGTGGAGGAGCCGTGACTTTGCAATTTGGACGCGCTCCTTTCCGGCCACAGTCACGCATTGTGCAGGTTCCCTGGAACGAGGTCGTTATTATCGACATGATGGTTATGAGCATGTCCGAGGAGAAGGGTCTGGCAATGGCTACAACACACACTTGCTTCTCGCACGACTATGATCAAATGAAGCCGGTTGTCCTGGCCTCTTGGAAGCATGGCTTTCAGGGCGCCTGTCCAGATCGCAGTGCCATATTAGCCGAGTCGCAGGTCATCCAGGAATCCTTGCAAATACCTGGCACGGGCCTCAATCTAGTTTACCACTCCTCTCGCGCTGCGGGCTATTTATCTACTATTAAGCTCCAACTGACGCCCGATACGATACCTGCGTCGCTTCACCTCATTCACTTGCGAATTACCATTGAAGGAATCCTGTTCGAGCGCGTTTTTGAGGCAGACCCCGGCATCAAATTCACGTATGCTTGGAACCGCTTGAACATATATAGGCAACGGGTCTATGGTGTCACGACAGCCGTTGTCAAAGTGGGCTACCAATACACCGACTGCAAGGACATTGTGTGGGATATACAAACCACTAAACTTAGTGGGCATGACATGTCAATCTCAGAGGTCGGTGGCTGGAATCTGGATATCCACCATCGCTACAACTTCCACGAGGGCATTCTTCAGAAGGGCGACGGCTCCAATATCTATCTGCGCAACAAGCCTCGCATTATTCTCACTACAATGGGCGATGGCCATCAACGACCTCTCGAGTGCCAGGATTGCGATGGCTTGGCTATGAAACAGCGCCTGCTTGCTCCAGTCGCCTTAGCTGCCGCGCCAGATGGAAGTCTATTTGTTGGCGACTTCAACTATATTCGCCGAATAATGACGGATGGTAGTGTTCGCACCGTAGTCAAGCTGAACGCCACACGCGTCTCATATCGGTATCACATGGCCCTGAGTCCGCTTGATGGCACTCTATACGTCTCCGATCCAGAATCTCACCAAATTATACGAGTGCGCGACATCAATGACTACTCACAGCCGGAACAGAACTGGGAGGCAATCGTCGGTTCTGGGGAACGGTGCTTACCCGGCGATGAGGCACATTGCGGAGACGGCGCCCTCGCCAAGGACGCAAAACTGGCCTATCCCAAAGGCATCGCCATCTCAAGTGACAATATTCTTTACTTCGCGGACGGTACCAACATCCGTATGGTAGACCGTGATGGCATCGTGAGCACACTAATCGGCAACCACATGCACAAGTCGCACTGGAAGCCCATTCCGTGTGAGGGTACGCTGAAACTAGAGGAGATGCATTTACGCTGGCCCACTGAACTCGCTGTGTCGCCAATGGATAACACTCTACACATCATTGACGACCACATGATTCTACGGATGACACCGGACGGGCGTGTACGCGTTATATCCGGACGTCCACTACATTGCGCTACAGCCACCACAGCGTACGACACCGACCTGGCCACGCATGCTACTCTAGTCATGCCGCAGTCCATTGCATTTGGACCCCTGGGCGAACTGTTTGTTGCAGAAAGCGATTCTCAACGCATCAATCGTGTACGCGTTATCGGCACGGATGGTCGTATTGCGTCGTTTGCGGGAGCTGAGTCCAAGTGCAACTGCCTGGAGCGTGGATGCGATTGCTTCGAGGCAGATCACTATCTGGCCACAAGCGCTAAGTTTAATACCATCGCAGCCCTAGCTGTCACCCCCGACGGACACGTGCACATTGCCGATCAGGCCAACTATCGAATACGCTCGGTGATGTCTAGCATTCCAGAGGCAAGTCCTTCCCGAGAGTATGAGATCTATGCGCCAGATATGCAGGAGATATATATCTTCAATAGGTTTGGCCAGCACGTCTCTACTCGTAACATTTTAACTGGAGAAACGACGTACGTATTCACCTACAATGTTAACACATCGAACGGAAAGCTGAGCACCGTAACGGATGCAGCTGGCAACAAGGTCTTCCTTCTGCGAGACTACACTTCTCAAGTGAATTCGATTGAAAACACCAAGGGCCAAAAGTGCCGGCTCCGCATGACCCGCATGAAAATGCTGCATGAGCTGAGTACTCCAGACAACTACAATGTCACCTACGAGTACCACGGACCTACGGGATTGTTGAAAACAAAGCTTGACTCCACTGGACGTTCCTATGTCTATAACTACGATGAGTTTGGACGTCTAACTTCTGCTGTAACACCTACTGGTAGAGTCATTGAACTCAACTTCGACTTGAGTGTGAAGGGAGCGCAAGTGAAAGTGTCGGAAAACGCACAGAAGGAGATCTCAATGTTAATCCAAGGCACCACCGTTATCGTTAAAAATGGAGCCGCAGAGTCACGTACTACGGTAGAGATGGACGGTTCGACAACGAGCATCACGCCATGGGGACACAATCTGCAAATGGAAGTTGTTCCCTATACGATTTTAGCCGAACAGAGTCCACTATTAGGCGAAAGTTACCCAGTGCCAGCCAGACAGCGCACGGAGATTGCCGGAGATCTAGCCAATCGATTCGAATGGCGCTACTTTGTGCGACGCCAACAGCCTTTGCAACAGGGTAAACAAAACAAGGGCGCCCCTCGTCCAGTCACTGAAGTTGGACGCAAGTTGCGTGTCAATGGAGACAACGTGCTCACCGTGGAATACGATCGTGAAACACAGTCTGTTGTTGTCATGGTTGATGACAAGCAGGAGCTTCTTAATGTAACTTACGATCGCACTTCCCGTCCTGTTAGCTTCCGCCCACAGTCCGGGGACTATGCCGATGTTGATCTGGAGTACGATCGATTTGGACGCTTGGTCAGCTGGAAATGGGGCGTCCTACAAGAAGCCTATACCTTCGACCGCAACGGGCGCTTAAATGAGATCAAGTATGGTGATGGGTCATCGATGATTTACACCTTTAAGGACATGTTTGGCTCACTACCACTTAAAGTGACCACACCCCGTCGATCAGATTATCTACTTCAATATGACGATGCTGGCGCTCTACAAAGTTTGACAACACCAAGAGGTCATATCCACTCGTTTTCGCTGCAGACGTCACTTGGCTTCTTTAAGTATCAGTATTATTCGCCCATCAATCGACATCCATTTGAAATCCTTTACAACGACGAAGGGCAGATTCTAGCCAAAATACATCCACATCAATCTGGCAAAGTGGCATTCGTGCATGACGCTGCAGGACGACTTGAAACCATTTTGGCCGGACTTTCGAGTACCCATTACACTTATCAAGAAGCGACAAGTCTGGTAAAGTCCGTTGAGGTGCAGGAGCCCGGTTTCGAGCTGCGCCGCGAGCTAAAGTATCACGCAGGCATCCTGAAAGACGAAAAGCTAAGATTTGGATCTAAGAACTCACTGGCATCGGCCCACTACAAATATGCCTACGATGGAAACGCGCGTCTGAGCGGTATTGAGATGGCTATTGATGACAAGGAGCTGCCAACCACTCGCTACAAGTACAGCCAGAATCTAGGCCAGCTTGAAGTAGTGCAGGATCTGAAGATTACTCGCAACGCCTTTAATCGGACCGTAATCCAAGACTCAGCCAAGCAATTCTTTACCATAGTTGACTACGATCAACATGGACGTGCTAAGAGCATTTTGATGAACATCAAAAGCTTCGACGTGTTCCGCTTGGAACTCGATTATGATCTACGTAATCGTATCAAATCTCAAAAGACAACCTTTGGCAGGTCCACGGCCTTCGACAAGATTAACTACAATGCGGATGGACATGTCATTGAAGTTCTAGGCACTAACAACTGGAAGTATTTGTACGATGAGAACGGTAACACCGTGGGTATTGTCGATCAGGGTGAGAAAATAAACCTTGGCTACGATATTGGCGATAGAGTCATTAAGGTGGGAGACGTCGAATTCAACAACTACGACGCAAGGGGCTTCGTAGTGCGACGGGGCGAGCAAAAGTATAGGTACAATAACCGAGGCCAACTGATACACGCTTTCGAACGAGACCGCTTCCAAAGCTGGTATTATTACGATGATCGCAGCCGCCTCGTAGCCTGGCATGACAGCAAAGGAAACGTAACGCAGTACTACTATGCGAACCCTAAAACCCCGAAGCTGGTTACTCACGTACATTTCCCCAAATTGGGAAAGACCATGAAGTTCTATTACGACGATCGGGATATGCTGATTGCACTGGAGAACGGCGATTTGCGTTACTATGTGGCTACCGATCAAAACGGATCACCACTGGCCTTCTTCGATATGAACGGAAGTATTATGAAGGAGGTGAAGCGCACGCCATTTGGTCGCACTATCAAGGACACCAAGCCCGACTTCTTTGTGCCCATTGATTTCCATGGGGGACTCATCGATCCTCACACAAAACTGATCTATACGGAACAGCGACAATACGATCCAACTGTCGGTCAATGGATGACGCCACTCTGGGAGACGCTGGCCACCGAAATGTCGAACCCCACAGATGTCTTCATCTATCGCTACCACAACAACGATCCCATTAATCGTAACAGGCCACAGAACTACATGATCGACCTAGACGCCTGGCTGCAGCTCTTCGGCTACGAGCTCAACAACATGCAGAGCAATAGATATACCAAATTATCGCAATATATCCCACAGGCCACGATCAAGTCGAATTCCCTTGCACCAGACTTTGGTGTTATATCGGGCTTGGAGTGCATCGTCGAAAAGATCAACGAAAAGTTCAGTGACTTTGATTTCGCCCCCAAGCCGCTGCTCAAGATGGAGCCCAAGATGAGAAATCTGCTGCCCCGTGTGAGCTATCGTCGAGCTGTCTTTGGCGAAGGAGTTCTGCTATCCAGAATCGGAGGACGAGCCTTAGTCAGCGTGGTGGATGGCTCTAATAGCGTCGTGCAGGATGTAGTTAGCTCCGTATTCAACAACTCCTACTTCTTGGATTTGCACTTCAGCATACACGATCAAGATGTATTCTACTTTGTCAAGGACAACGTTCTGAAGCTGCGAGATGACAATGAGGAACTGCGTCGCCTTGGCGGCATGTTCAACATATCAACTCATGAAATTAGCGATCATGGGGGTAGCGCTGCCAAGGAGCTACGCTTGCATGGGCCCGAAGCAGTCGTTATAATAAAGTACGGAGTAGATCCCGAACAAGAGCGACATCGCATACTCAAGCATGCCCACAAGCGAGCAGTAGAGCGAGCCTGGGAGTTGGAGAAGCAGTTGGTAGCAGCAGGTTTTCAGGGCCGTGGCGACTGGACAGAAGAGGAAAAGGAGGAGCTCATACAGCATGGGGACGTCGATGGCTGGATCGGCATTGATATTCATAGCATACACAAGTACCCACAGCTGGCCGACGATCCCGGCAATGTAGCCTTCCAGCGCGATGCCAAACGCAAACGTCGCAAGACTGGCAGCAGTCATCACAGCAGCTCCAATCGGAGACAGCAGAAATATGAAGAGCTGACCGCGTGAGTGGAGGAGGACCTTGAGAATGAAGCTAGCGATGATGCCATAGAGGAGTATGACGGGCCAGAGGACTATTTAATAGCTGTGGGCAAGGTTGTCCATAACACAAACACGGATCCAACCGTTGAGCAGTTTTTGTAATTAACTAGGTGAAATGCAACAGCGATAAGAAGTATAAGCGATAGACGATAACCATTAAGCACAATACACAACAAAAACACGACACAATACACAGACTTTGATCGAGTTTAAAGTTAAAATATTATTAGCCAGGCTAGCCCGAAGTATCGAACAGATCAACCAGCAATCCACGTAAGTCTTTATAAATGTATGTATGTTGATGTTGATTTTAAGATAACGTAACTAGGGATACTATGTGTTTAGTCCACGTGCAACATTATATGTACTATATTTTATTGGTAACTGATGCTCGTATGCAAGACGCCTCGGGCATATAGATTTGTATAAAGAATCATGAAGCGAGATCACAGTGTAGGATTCCTTAACGAAAATCGCGTTGCTTGGTAACGTAAGAAAACCCAAGTAAGGCCCACTTTTTGTTTAGTCTACAGAAGTCTAATTAGCCAGTTGCATTCGATATCAGACAAGTATTACACAACCGAAAACAAAACAAGTTATGCATATTCGAATAAGAAATAATATATATATATATATATAAATATATATGCAAATGTAAAAAGTCAAAAAAGAGTCCCCCGATCAAAAAAAAAAAAAAAAAACAAAACAAAAAAAAAGAAAGAGAATAAAAAGGATAACATAAATCGATACAGATAAAAATGTAATATTCCCTAGCCCTACTCCCATACTACTTGTATATGGTAAGACGAACTTAAAGCTGCTTCATTTTCATAAACCGCTTTGTATATTGTACATTCACACACATTATATATAAACAACTGTAATACTTAAATATGCTTTAAACCTCAGCGCGCCATTTTGATTATTTGATAACCCTATTTTAGACATACGTATTTCGTAACCGAAACTTACGTAGTCGAGGTCCGTTTGACTCATATGTTAAGCAAATGCTCGAATTTACTCAAACGCATATACTTAAGTTTGACAGCCAAAAATCAAAAACTCATTTTCGGGTCTGCTGCCCACCTAACCAAATCAAATATTATACTTACATACTCGAATTCCTACTCACGTATATGTCCATTCTCCTTTATTCTTTTTGATTTCACTTCTCGAAGGCAAAAATGCATTAAAAACTTTTTACAAATTGTGATATACTTCTAAACATTTCGTTCACAACTTGAAATGTTGCATAAATGAAGCCGAACGTTTAAAACAGCAAAGTACTTTACTCATTCGTGTTTTTACATAAGATTTAAGATTTTAGTTTTTTAAAACGCAATATTTAATTTTAAAAGTTTTGCCATGTTAATTTGTAAAAGCAATGCAGTTCATAATACCTTTAATCCAATGCTAGTTTAAGAACAATCATAGAGATCCGAATCCTTTTATGCATTTATTATTTTTTTTTTTAACACCCTCTATAAAATATCTTTATATTCTGTGTTTTAACTGACGCTTTGCTAAATTTGTTTTTTTTTTTTAATATTATTATTATTCAGATAATTAAACTATTTATATCTGAAACTTAACTATTGACTATTGAGGTATAAATAATATAGCAATAAAAGTAAGAAAGGATACTTAAGTCTTAATACTCATCCACATATATGAAATACACTCTGTAATATATACAAAACACAAACATATAAACATACACATACACACAAATACACGTACACACACATACACTTAACTACACATCGTTAACTAAGGATTAGGCTAAAGATGAACGAAATATAGCACTAAAATATACATAATGTAAAAGTGAAAGCAAGGAAGTTAATCGTAATAAAGTGTAGGAACTAGTTAAAGTGTTAGTAATTTTATTAAATAAAATTATATATAAAGTGCAGAACACATAACGAAGAAAAAGAAAAATGTAAGTGTAAGCATCAAGAATATTATAACAACAATAAAACGAAATCGAAACTCAAATATAGATATATTAGTTTAAGTTTGCATCATTGTCTCATGCGGAATGAAATGTTGTGTAAAGAAAACGATATTTTCATGTTTTCCAAAAATAACAGAAACAGAAGCAAAAACAAAAACAACAAAAACAAATACTATTTTACACAAAACGAATTGTATAATAATAAAGAAATGCAGTAAATCTTATATAAATGTATATGTAGTTAAATTAAGCAGCATTATATTAACCAAAAACCAAATGAAAATTATTGAAATCAGCTAAACAAGAAAAATTGTGACTGAGGAGGAATAAAACTATCTACGTCGACTACTCAATTGTGCTTAAATCTACTTAGTATCTTTTGATCATCACAAGGAGTTGTAAATTTTCCGAGAAAAACAAACTCATAGGCAACATAACATAAATACATATGTATTACAATTCGTTACGCCCATGTTTATGCATTGGTATTGACCCAACCTATAGAGCAGAGAATATGTGCTATAGCAGAGATAACACTTTGATAATAAATAAATTATGAAGAATACTTGTATTAAATGTACGAAATTGTCTCCAACTAAAGTTGCGCCGTCGTTGTCATGCGGGCAAAAGTCATGCAAATTGAAGTAAAAATACTCTTAAGCAAAGCAGATATCAACATAACACATACAAACCCACACTTTTATGACAACCCGGCATATATGATACAACCATATATATCTAATAGTATAACGAATAAAAAGCGATTTCAATAAAAGTAAAAAATTAAAAAAAAAAAAAACAAAAAAAAGACACCACATTTGTTTTTAATGCTTAGGCTGGGTTCAAGAAGTTTTCTTCCTTAAAAATGATTATATTTGCAACGTTTCAGCTTTCTACGCTATCAAATAATGATATGGTAAGTCGTTCGCTCACGAAGGTATCGAGTTTATTAGTTTTGAGCAATGTTGATCAAGCTGTACCTTAAACTGGAATGATGAAATAAATAGCCTTACGTCTGTTAAATGATGGCACTGAAAGTCCAAAACAGTAACTCCAAGTTCAGTAACTCAAATATTCATATTTTAATATTCTAGCTGTAAAACTTTATTATTACCTTTTGCGGTTTTCCAAGGGAGTATATATGTCTCTGTGTAAATATATCAATTGTGTTCAAAATATAGTAGAATTTGTAGAACACAATATAAGGTCAGATCCGATGTAATCACAACTAATAGGAGTAGACATTATGGGAACATTTTTAACGACCTCTTAGGATCTTAACAGCCACTCATACCAGATATTAGACTCTTATCATTTCAACTAATAGTTTTATCTGGTTGGCCATACCTCCAATATTAGCGTATATATTGCAAACTTCAATCTTCGAAACGTCGAACCAAAACTATGGACGATGTCGTCCAGAAAGGCGCTAAGTCTTCTATTCACAATGACAAAACAATTATTTTAAAAAAATATTGAATTGAAATTTTTTCAAAAATTTATTTCATACATTCCATCCATTTTGCCATAAATACCAACTGATTAGACATTACTGAAATTCAGCATCTACAATAGGCTGTAGCCCTTTGGGTTCTCCGTAAAGATTGTGCTTCCAGACGGCTGATTAACAAAATTTGAATATGGAACTGGGACCACGTCAAAGTTGAGTGTTAGATTTAGTGCACTCGTGTTGCGAGTTAAAATAAGAAGCTTTCCGTTTAGGCTCTTATCAATAGTGTTAAGATCACTAATTTTCTTTTGGTTATCCATCACGTAAATGTTGTAGCTGACACCGTAGAGTCCAAAAAGTACATCCAGTTCAGAACGTAATTTGTCCAACGTGATATACTCTTTGTTGATACTATCCTGAAGCAAAATGGATCCTTTACTGCTGTTCACGAATCGGGGTTGCAGCTCGCCATCTAGGGCTACGTTTAGCCACGCGAGCTTTGGCAGTTGCAACTCCTCAGTGGAGCAAATAGTCAGGTTGAGCTGCACACCTTTGAGGTCGCAAGATTCACTGATAATTTGCCTCTTTGATTCGACCTTCTTCTGGTCAAATGGAAGGAACTCCGATTTGACTGCGCCCTTTATCATTGACAAATAGTTCACCAGAACCTTTTGCAGCTGCGACTTCGTTTCAAGAGTTTCCTTTTTGCTATCATTACTCTTCAGATCATAAAATATGAACACTGGGTCAGTTGGTATAAGCTGAGCCTTTTTCTTCAGCTTTTGCACACGATTAATGGCTTCGCGTGCTAAACCTTCTTCGAGCAGTTCCTCATTTGGCGTCATGTCCAATAGAACCAGAACTTCATTATCGCTATGTGCTTCAAAGTTGCCGGCAACCTTATCGGAGGTGCAGTAAATAATGCGCACTTCCTCCAGCTCAATGCGTTGGTCCAACACATTGAAGTAGCCTTGGGACACCTGCTTTTGAATCTCGTCGTCTTTGAGCGCTTTGATGGCTGCCATAACTGCTTTAAAGTTTCCCTTCAAACGTTGTCCGAGCGTCTACACAAAAGGGTATAAGAGAATAGGCAAATAAGAATTACACTCCTGTATCATTAGCATTAAAGGCTTACCTTATGATCGGGCTCGGCACGTAGTGTCACTCCGTACTTTTCCTTGTCCGAGCTTAGCGTTAGTTTGCGCACATTCAGTTCGCTTAGTATGAAATCTTTCAAGCCCTCAATCTCTTTCAGAGTCTGTTCATCTTTGTGAATAACAATAATTTCCGAAATGGGATATTTTACAGGCAGTGTGCGACGGTCGCGCATAACACGACCTAGCTCAACAACCGACTGCATCAGTGCCACGGATCGCTCAATGTCGCTTCGGATAAACTTGCGCTGGCTAACTGGCATCATTTGGTAGTGCACAGAGTCAGCATGTTCCAAGCTACCTGCGGGCTGGAACAGCACCAATCGTTGAAAAATGTATTCGGTTAAGTACGGGGTGAAGGGTGCCATCATCTTAACCATTGTGTACAAGACGTCGTACAGAGTATCTAAGGATTGTATGCACTGGTCTGCGTTCATTTCGCCCTTAATGCGACGACGATTCAATCTCACGTACCTAGACGAAAATGAATAATTTATTTTTCAGCTACAAAGATGTTAATATCACTTACCAGTTTGTCAGTTGATCAATGAATTTAGTCAGTCTTGGCACGACCGTATAAAGGCGGTACATTTTCATCTCAGTCGCGAAGAACTCCAACAGAGACTCCTTAAACGACAGGATCCACACGTCAATAACAGAGGCGTTTTCCATGTTTTGCAGATGTCTCGAACGCTCATAGGTATACTGGGCCTTGCCGCCCAACTCCTCTTTCTCGTAGCGCACGATGTTTTGCAGGAGAAAGCGATAAGCATTATACCAGGGCAGAAATACGTCCTTAATTATATCGCGCACACCTTCCTCCTTGAAACGCAAGCTTTCCGCGCGCACCACCGGTGAATTGATAAGATACAAACGAAGAGCATCAGCTCCATACTTATGAACAACGTCCATGGGATCCGGATAGTTCTTCTTGCGCTTGGACATCTTCTGCCCATCAGCAGCCAGCACCAATCCACTCGCAATCAGGTTCTTGAATGGGGCCTTGTTAAACAATGCCGTTGAGATCACCAGGAGCGTATAGAACCAGCCGCGTGTCTGGTCGATACCCTCAGCAATGAAGTCAGCTGGGAAATTGTTCATGAAGTCTTTTTCATTCTCAAAGGGAAAATGCTGCTGCGCAAATGGCATAGAACCAGATTCGAACCAACAGTCGAAAACGGGCGCAATTCGACGCAACGGCGGATTTCCGGGAATGGCCGACGGAATTTCAATGTCATCAATAGTCTCACGATGTAGATCATCCACTTGAACGCCGGATAACTCAGCCAACTGCTTAATGCTGCCTACGACAACTGTTTCATCACCATTTGGAGAGCGCCAGATGGGTATCGGAGTGCCCCAATAGCGATTACGAGAAATCTATAAATATATTGTTAATGCAAAATTACACAACTTAAGAAGACATCTACTTACTGCCCAGTCTCTGGCATCCTTCAGCCAATTGCCAAATCGCTTCTCTTTAACAAAGTCCGGAACCCAGTAGGTCTGAGAGCTACTGGCTAATAAGTTCTTGGACATATGCTCGACGCGCACAAACCATGAAGGCACCGCCTTGTATATCAACGGGGTGTCCGAGCGCCAGCAGAAGGGATAGCTATGCTTGACCTGGCCACTCGAAACCAAATTGCCGCTCGCCTTTAGCTTAGCTATAATGTGCTTATCCGCATCCTTGACGAACTGGCCAGCAAAGTCTGTGACCTCTGAAGTAAACCGACCGGAGTCGTCGACAGGGCAAATCACCTCGCTTGACTTGGTGATTATGCCAGCAGCCAAGCAGACGCGATAATCGTCCTCGCCAAAGTAGGGCGCGTTATGCACAATGCCAGTACCAGAGTCCTCCGTAACATAGTCATCGACCAGCACACGGTGGGCGTTCACCTTGGCGCCCCGTTCGGCAAAGTAAGGGAAAACGGGCTTGTAATAAAGACCCTTAAGCGTTTGCCCTGCGAACTTCTCCTTCACTTCGTATTCTGCTTCACTTTTAAATACGTAAGACAATCGTGACTCGGCCAAAATAAACAGCCGATCGCTCTTTACATCGCGCACCTGGATGAATAAACCAAAATGTAGAGATAGCATTGAATCCAAGGCGTTATCAAATTATTTACCTTGACATAAGTCATCGTAGGATGAACACAGCAAGCAAAATTGGAAGGCAGTGTCCAAGGTGTTGTGGTCCACACCAAGAAGTAGGTGTTGGGCAGTGACTTCGCCTCAAGTGCCACAACCACACAGGGATCAACGACCTCTTTGTAGTTCTGGTTCGCCTCGAAATTGGACAAGGAGGTGGTGCACGCCGTGGAATAGGGCATCACCTTTACACCCTGATACACCAGACCTTTATCGAAGAGCTGCTTGAAAATCCACCATATGGACTCCATGTACCATGGGTATAGTGTCTTGTAATCATTTTTAAAATCAATCCATCGTCCTACACGCGTCACAATTTTCTCCCACTCGTCCGCATAGCGCATGACAATCTTTCGGCACTCGGCGTTGTACGCCTTGATGCCCATCTTTGCCACGTCCTCTGGACCCTTAATATTAAGCAGCTTGTCGATTTCAAACTCCACGGGCAATCCGTGACAATCCCAGCCAAAGCGCCGATCCACATGGTAGCCCTGTTGATAAGCATATCGTGTGACAATGTCCTTAATGGTTCCAGCAAGGATGTGTCCATAGTGGGGCAGGCCAGTTGCGAAAGGTGGCCCGTCGTAAAAGGTGTATCTAGCAATAATTTCAGTATTACAGAGTTGGATGATGCAACCAATTGCAGTTCTTACTTGGGCTTTCCTTTGGACAGCTGGCTACACTTTTCAAAAATTTTGTCGGCTTGCCATTGCTTCAGCACATTTTCTTCCTCAGCCGGAAAGTTAATGGTTTCAGGAACGCGACAAACGTCGTTGCGATTCAGTTTCTCCGTATTGCTCATTGCTATAAGCTGCGGTTAGTGAATTGCACTTTTATGCTTAATTAATGTAATGGAATAATTACCTTTTATAATAAGAGTTGAAAATGCGAAACTGATGTGATGGCAACAACATGTGCTTATCGAATGCACCGCTCTCAATTCTCGTTGCGAATTATCGGAATTCGATAAATCGAAATATTACAGTAGTGGCAGTATTAAAAGGAATTTAAAATAAATTCTTTGAATTCATTTTTGAAATTCATAAAACAAATATTGCATATTTATGCATTTTATTTAAATATTGCAATTTATAGCCTTTATGTATGTATTCCTATAGTTCTTTTATGAAAAACCAACTTATATGGTATTTTCGGACTTTTCTTGACATTATAATTTGTTGAATAGCTTCATTAATTTTGATTAAAATACAATAATAAAAAATTCACTTTTTGCAATAATCTAAGATTGCATACAAGTTTAGCAATTTAAAATTACAAACAGTTTCTAATTAATATTTTATTTATATTTCAGTATATATGCGTCACTTTTTATTAAACAGTAAAAACATTTTATTTTTTGGCGATGTAGTATTTTTGCTAGTTCAATATTTGGGCACATTGTATAAAATGTGTACATTTAGCGTAGCCGTCTATAATATTCTAAGTAAAGGCCAATAAACAAGATTATTAGCGTTGTTTAAGTTTATATATCTTTAGAAATTCGAATTCGAAGTTAATGTATTGGATACTATTCAATACTTGCCAAAAGCGGTATATGCAAACATAGTTTCCGTTCAAGAGACACTCGCAATCAAAAACAATGGCACGCCCAATTTTTCCCAATCAGCAGAAAATTGCTGAGAAGCTGATAATTCTGAACGATCGGGGTCTCGGAATTCTTACACGCATTTACAACATTAAAAAGGCGTGCGGGGACACGAAATCAAAGCCAGGCTTCTTGTCCGAAAAGTCACTGGAGTCGTCAATCAAATTCATCGTGAAGCGCTTTCCCAACATCGACGTCAAAGGCTTGAATGCAATAGTGAACATCAAGGCAGAGATAATCAAATCTCTCTCGCTCTATTACCACACGTTTGTCGATCTGCTGGACTTTAAGGACAACGTTTGTGAGCTGCTGACAACTATGGATGCTTGCCAAATTCACCTAGACATCACACTTAACTTCGAGCTGACCAAAAACTATTTGGACCTGGTAGTTACCTACGTTTCCCTGATGATTGTGCTCTCCCGTGTCGAGGATCGGAAGGCAGTGCTGGGACTTTACAATGCGGCGTTTGAGTTGCAGAACAATCAGGCAGACACTGGCTTTCCTCGTCTGGGCCAGATGATCCTTGACTATGAGGTGCCTGTGAAGAAGCTTGCTGAAGAGTTCATTCCTCACCAGCGCCTGTTGACAAATGCATTGCGCTCCCTGACCTCAATCTATGCCTTACGCAATCTGCCCGCGGACAAGTGGCGCGAGATGCAGAAGCTCAGCCTAGTGGGCAATCCAGCCATCCTGCTGAAGGCAGTGCGAACGGACACAATGTCTTGTGAGTACATTTCGCTGGAGGCTATGGATCGCTGGATCATATTCGGGCTGCTGCTAAACCACCAAATGCTGTCTCAATATCCGGAGGTAAACAAAATATGGATATCGGCTCTAGAAAGCAGCTGGGTGGTAGCTCTCTTCAGGGATGAGGTGCTGCAGATCCACCAGTACATTCAGTCCACATTCGATGGAATCAAGGGCTACAGCAAGCGAATCAGCGAGGTAAAGGAGGCCTACAACACCGCTGTTCAGAAGGCATCATTGATGCATCGCGAGAGACGCAAGTTTCTGCGGACCGCGCTAAAGGAACTGGCACTTATTATGACTGATCAGCCGGGTCTTCTAGGGCCTAAGGCAATATTCATATTTATTGGACTTTGTTTGGCGCGTGACGAAATCCTTTGGTTGCTACGCCATAATGACAATCCGCCGCTGATAAAAAACAAAGGTAAGTCGATGCCTTCACTGTCAATTGCATATTCAACTTTGAGGTGTGCTTGCAGGCAAGAGTAATGAAGACCTGGTAGATCGGCAGCTTCCAGAACTATTGTTCCACATGGAGGAGCTGCGCGCGCTGGTGCGCAAATATAGCCAGGTCATGCAGCGCTACTATGTGCAATACTTGTCCGGATTTGACGCCACTGATCTGAACATACGCATGCAAAGCCTGCAGATGTGCCCGGAGGACGAAAGCATCATCCTCAGTTCGCTATACAATACGGCTGCTAGCCTTACAGTCAAGCAAGTGGAGGACAACGAGCTGTTCTACTTTAGACCCTTCCGGTTGGACTGGTTCCGTCTGCAAACATACATGAGCGTTGGAAAGGCATCGTTGCGCATCACAGAGCACATGGAGCTGGCACGCCTGCTCGATTCGATGGTATTTCACACGCGTGTCGTAGACAATCTGGACGAGATTCTTGTGGAAACTTCAGATCTGAGCATTTTCTGCTTTTATAACAAAATGTTTGACGATCAGTTTCACATGTGCTTGGAATTCCCGGCGCAGAATCGCTACATAATCGCGTTTCCTCTGATCTGCAGCCATTTTCAGAATTGCACTCATGAAATGTGTCCAGAGGAGCGACACCACATACGTGAGCGCTCGTTGAGTGTGGTCAACATTTTCTTGGAGGAAATGGCCAAAGAGGCCAAAAACATTATAACGACAATATGCGACGAGCAGTGCACAATGGCAGATGCTCTGCTGCCCAAGCATTGTGCCAAGATCTTGTCCGTTCAATCGGCACGTAAAAAGAAGGACAAGTCGAAATCTAAACACTTTGACGATATACGCAAGCCCGGCGACGAGTCGTACCGCAAGACACGTGAGGATCTGACCACAATGGATAAATTGCACATGGCCTTAACAGAGCTATGCTTTGCCATTAACTACTGTCCCACTGTGAACGTTTGGGAATTTGCGTTTGCTCCGCGCGAGTATCTCTGCCAGAATCTGGAGCATCGTTTTTCGCGCGACTTGGTCGGCATGGTGATGTTTAACCAAGAGACCATGGAAATAGCCAAGCCATCGGAGCTGCTCGCCAGTGTACGTGCGTACATGAACGTGCTGCAGACCGTGGAGAACTACGTACACATTGACATAACGCGTGTATTCAACAATTGCCTGTTGCAACAGACGCAGGCTCTGGACTCGCATGGGGAGAAAACTATTGCAGCGCTGTACAACACCTGGTATAGCGAGGTGCTGCTGCGCCGGGTCTCTGCCGGTAATATTGTCTTCTCTATTAATCAGAAGGCGTTTGTGCCTATTTCGCCAGAAGGCTGGGTACCGTTCAATCCGCAGGAGTTTTCCGATCTCAACGAATTGCGCGCCCTCGCCGAGCTAGTTGGTCCCTATGGAATCAAGACTCTAAATGAAACGCTGATGTGGCACATCGCCAACCAGGTGCAGGAGCTGAAATCGCTAGTGAGCACCAACAAGGAGGTGCTCATCACCTTGCGCACCAGTTTCGACAAGCCGGAAGTCATGAAGGAACAGTTCAAGCGGCTGCAGGACGTTGACCGAGTACTGCAGCGCATGACCATAATTGGAGTTATTATCTGTTTCCGTAACCTTGTGCATGAGGCATTGGTGGATGTGCTGGACAAACGCATTCCTTTCCTGCTTAGCTCGGTCAAAGACTTCCAGGAGCACTTGCCAGGAGGCGATCAGATACGCGTCGCATCCGAAATGGCCTCGGCGGCGGGTCTGATATGCAAGGTGGACCCCACCTTGGCCACAACATTGAAATCAAAGAAGCCAGAGTTTGATGAGGGCGAGCACCTGACCGCCTGCTTACTGATGGTATTTGTGGCCGTGTCCATACCAAAGCTGGCTCGCAATGAACACTCCTTCTACAGAGCCACCATCGACGGGCATTCGAATAATACGCACTGCATGGCAGCTGCTATAAATAACATCTTCGGCGCCCTGTTCACGATCTGTGGACAGAACGACATGGAAGATCGAATGAAGGAGTTTTTGGCATTAGCCAGCTCCTCCCTCCTGCGCTTGGGTCAAGAGTCCGACAAGGAGGCCACCCGCAATCGCGAGTCCATCTACTTGTTGCTAGATGAAATAGTGAAGCAGTCACCATTCCTCACTATGGACCTTCTAGAGTCCTGTTTCCCGTACGTTCTTATCCGCAATGCCTACCATGGTGTCTACAAACAAGAGCAGATAATGGGCCTGGGCCTTTAGAGATCTTAGAGCGGAGCGGAGTAAAAGCCTCGTATTCTATTCCGAGTATTTAGCTATATAGTTTTTGATAATCGATCATTGTGCATTATGCTTACGAATAATGAGTACATATTATTCTATTGTTAGACCTTAATAATTATATATAATATATATTGGTACCCCTACTAAACCCCGTCTGCGTATAAGGCAAAAGTATTCAGCATTTTGATACATTCTTTGTATAAATAAAGTGCATATGCAAACCCAATCATAAGATCTGTGTATTTTATTCGCCTCGGCATGTGGAGCCCGATTCCATAGAATACGATGTTAGACCGTTGTTATTATTGTTCTTTATTACCAATGTGTATTGTTTATTTATTATTTCGTTAACGTGTCGATCGAAAAATCTTCCACAATATTATATTATTTGGTCACGTTTAATGTTACTTTCTTAGGCTTGTGTACAAATACTTGTTGTAGGTAAGTAATAAAATATGTTTAGTTCTCGTCCAAGTACAATGCAAAGTGATTTTCATTGGAGAATTCTCAATTCCGATACAAGTGTTTCGCTTGTGATTTACGTTAATACCATATTGATTGGATATCTGTGGAGTTATACGCTCTGAATTATACCATTGTGCATTTAGTTTGACTTAGTTTGTGATTATCTCTGTTCAAAGCACGCAGCTGCCATAGGTTTGTTAAAATAAAACGATCATTTATATCTATCTCAATTTGTTAAATGATTATGCATAAACGAAATTCTTCAGCTTGGGCTCCTACAATGTGAAACCAATTCAGAAATGAGATACACACAATTTTATTCTGCTGAAGTTCTACAATATTTGGTTAGCTATACCACAATCACTACTTGCTGCTAGAAAGCGGGCTGTATTTGTTTCTTTTAACTTTATCGTAATCGTAACAATGTTAGTATCTATACTTGAATATGTCATTAATTATACAAACACATACATATGTATGTACGTACATATATACCATACTATACCAAACCCTCCCCTCAATATTTGACTAATCCTTATTATATCTTTAGTTTCAGTTTTGCTCGAAAAGATTATTAAATTTTCATTTTTCATTTTTGTTTTTGTTTGTTTTTGTTTTTGTTTTTGTTGCAATCAGTCATTCAGTTTAGGCATCTGTTGACTTAACACTTGTCGCCTCTGTCTTTTTTGAATACAAAATAATGAAATAAAATTCGAAATAAAAAAATGAGAAATAAAACAACTTACTTCGTTTTGCTATTCCTGCCTCGCTCTGACAATAAATAAAAGTGCATTGATTTGCTAAGTGTTTATGTTTTTAAAGCTCTCGAGTACAAAATTGTGTTAATTTAAAAAAGTTTCGAAAACTCTTTGCCCTACTGAAATTGTATCTTTTTGTGTTTTGCCTTCACGCTTAAACGCTAATTTAGCATATATATATATATATATATATATATATATAATTCGTAATATTAATCCCACTATGACAATCTTGTTCGCATATAAAATCCTATAAATATGAGTTCGAGATTAAAATATGTTCTGTCCGCTGTTCAGTGATGCTTGATCCCAGATCCTGGCTCTTTGCTCCTTGCTCCTACAGTGAGCTAGACGAACTCCTCCTGCTCCAGCCAAGGGTGCTGCAGGCACTCTGCCGCTGATGCCCGTATTACTGGATTGTATTCGAGCATGGGCAGCAAGAAGTCAGAGAACTTCTTGGCCTCTACGGGATCCCAGTCATACTTCTCCACGAGCACGTTCAGCAGACTCCAGGGCTTCAGCTTGGTGATGTTCCGTAGGCTGCCTGCGGGTGGTGCAATTCCTTACGGGGTTAGTGATCCAGGAGTCCAACTAAATAATGGGGCTCACTTACCATAGCTCGTGAAGTACTTGAGCCCGTGCTTTCCACGCAGGATCACCGATTGCGGTATCGATCCCAGCAGCTCCACAATGTGCGCCAAATGATCCTCGTCCCGGCTGTAAGACTCACCCGCATGCGGATCGAAGAGGTAATCGCCAGTGGCCAGCTCGAAGGCCAGGCACGCGGTGCTCCAGATATCAGCGGTGTAATTGTACGGCGCACCCAGCAGCACCTCTATCGAGCGGTACTGACGCGTCTGTATATCCTCGGTGAAATGGTGGTACTTCAGTAGATGCAAATCGAGCGAGAAAGATATCAGATAATTGAAATGCGGTTGGAATGGGGCTCATAGGCATACTCACGTCATAGCAGGCATTGCCCAGATCGGCGATCTTCACCCTCACATTGCTGTTGTTGATCAGCGACTGTATCGTGTGCGTATAGGATTGGCTCTGGGTCTGGCTCTGGTTCTGCGAAGGAATGGCATTGGCATTGACATTTAATTTAGCTGTTGTTGTTGTGGTTGTGGTTGTGGTTGCGGTTGCTTTGATGGAGGTCGCATGGCCAACTGTGCTTGAGGCTGTGGCTGTGGCTGTTGTTGTTGTTGTTGCTGTTGTCGATTTGCTATCACAACTGCCAATGTTGCTATTATGATACAGATCTGTGATAGTTGCTGTTGTTGTTGCTCTTGCTGTTTCAGCAGTTGCTGTTGGTTCGAGATGCGTGAAGGAGTACGTGCACGTGCTGTTGTTGCAGTTGGTGTTGGTGTTGGTGCTGGTGTTGGTGTTGGTGTTGGTATTGGTGGAGGTGTTGTTGGTGGTGCTGGAAGCTGAAGGTGGTGCATTGACAGGGTCTGCTGTGGCTGTGGTTCTTGGTGTGCTGGAGTTGGAAGTTAGCGTGTCGGTATTGGAGCTGTTGTTGCTGTCTGTTGCCGGAGGTGTGTTGTTGCTGTTGTTCTGTTGTGCCGTGGACGTGCACGTGCTTTGAGTATTGGAGTTAACAGTGGTGTAGGTGGAGCAGGAGTTGTTGGTATTCGAGTTTCTGACTGTGGAGGCATTAGGCAGCTGCTTTGCATACGTGATTATTTATATATTTATTTGTTGGTTCACACACAAGGAATGAAAAGAAGAAGAAAACACACGATTTTTTTTTTTTTTTTTTTTTGGTGCAATGCTAATAAATATTTAGATCTTAACATCTGGAATTGCTTAATGGCATAGACCAGCTGATAAGTTCTGTCAAAGATTTATTGGATATCTTAGGTTTGATTCTACGTTCAGTACTCAATATCAAATATTTCAAAAAAAAATAGTGTTAATAACATTAATTACGTATACGTTTTCATACTTTCACTAGATATTGAATACTGAATGAAGCTTAGCGGTAACATCAATCGCATATCATAAGGTAATTAGGCTCAAAGCAGTATATATGTATATATCAAGGCTGCACTACCAATAACCAAATAGTCAGTAGATTGACTTAGAATTGGAAGCTAGAGAACATTGTACAGTGAGGGTCTCGCAGTTTTATAGAGCAAAACATTATACTAATTATATCTAATGTAAGCGACAATCTTTTATTACATTCATTCATTCTAATATCATTCTAATAGCTACAAGATTTGTAATCATCTTCAACTATAGAGAATTGATCAGAATTCAATTCAGTCAAATCTTATTTATTTTCCAGGTGATTCGGCTTCTTTACTTTATCACAACTTTGCTTTACTCTAGTACACACTGTCAATTAATGTGAAATTCTTTCATTTAAATTTTTCAATATAATATTTCATGCATTCTAAGGCAAGTTCTTAAGGTGTTTAACTCTCTTTTAAAAGCTGTCAAGACGTTCAGTTCAAATAATCCATTGACTAGTTTAGTTATTTGCGTCGCTTTGCAGATTTGATATATAATTATGATTTGATATAAAAAGACATTTTATAATAATGCTCTAAGTGGTTAAAGGGTTACGCATAATAACATCGAAAGCTTAAGCCAGCTGTAAGTATCGGGTGAAATAACATGTATAAAGATTTAAGCATTTCATATGTAGTTATATAATATAATTAGGCACATATATGTATATATTTCTTGTGTCTACAGTGGCGTGTAACAGGTAAATATGAAAATTGGAAAATGTTTATAAGCAGAAAATATAAGGAACAGCCATACTCGGGCTCAAGCAACGACATTCGGTTGAACGGTACATTGAACATTGGAAGTGATAACATCCTAGACTCTAGTACAAAACTCTACGAGTAGTACAGTCAATGAAAATCGTTGATGCTGGATTAGTAACGCACGCACTTCGACCTAGGCAGAGGTCTTTCGTAATGGGTCTAGCTCAGCCCAGATTCGAGCAGATAGAGAAGCATCAAACAAAATTACTGATAAAACGAACGAACGAACGAGCGAGCGAGTCAACTTCCAGGGAACTTGGGAGGAACTATTTATGCACTTTACCTTATCTGAGTGAACGGTAATGATATTTCTGGTAAGACTAACGTCTTGGTCGGTAGGCGTGTCGCTGGCAATGGTGCTATTGTCACCGAGGGTATCGGTGTCTGTGTCCTCATCGTGGTCAATAGAAGACTAACGAAATGAAAAATGTTCGAAAGGAAATCAATATGGCAAGGAAATCAAGTCAAGTCAAATCAAATCAAATCAAATCGAATAACAATAAACTGTCATGAGTGTTTCACATAAATAGATACATACATACATACATACATACATACATACATACATAAATACATACATACAGTGGTTGGGTAAACATAGTTAGATATTTTGTTCATTTTCATGAGTGGTTTGGCTTGGGTGCAAAATGTCTTCGACGCTGATGAGCTGGAAACTGTGCTTGGGTCGGCCGAAGGGCCTGTGGGGCCGTGGGGGACACTCACCTTGGCAGTGATTTTCTTCTCAGCACGATAACGATTGCTTAAATTCGTAGTGCCTCCGATTGTGGGGCTATCGACGCCGCACACGCTGACCAGGCCAACGCCGTTGCACTCGCTGTCGCCCAGGAGGCTTGAGTACTTGGATGCCAGCGAGGATGTGGTGTTGGAGTTGAGCGTCGACGAGGTGGTGGTGTCGTCCTTGTCCAGCGAGGACATGACCACAGCGGCCAGCGGCGTCGATGAAGTGGAGTTGTTCGCCGTGCTGTTGCTCGTGGTCGTGGAGCCATTCGGCTCGATCAACGGCCACTTGGCCCTCGTCTTCGTCTGCTTCTCAATCGAGCTGACTGCAAGGAAGAAAAGAAGAAGACTGAGTGGACTCTAGACTCTCTGGGCACTTGGCCTTGTCAATCTTACTGTACGAATCAGGAAAGTCGACGCCTTTCACGCGGAGGCTGTTGATTTCGTCATCGATCTGCTGATTCATAGCCGCCGCATTGTCAATCACAAGTAGAATGTTCTCTGGCTTAATGTCTGTGTGAATAATGCTGCACTTGCTGTGCAAGTAGTCCAGTCCCTCCAGCACCTGCTTGATGATGTTGCGCACCTGTGCGATGGCCAGTCCCTGGTAGTTGTTCTTCACGATCAGCTTGTACAAGCTGCAGCCCAGCGCCTCGAACACCAGGCAGGTGTGCACACCATTCACGCCACGCACCGTGAAGTGATTCAGAAGTCGGACGATCCTCTCTCTCTTCACATCGAGGGGATCTGCGTCGCGAATGGCCTCCAGCAGTCGGATCTCATCCGCAGCAGTCTCTATGTAATGGGGTGCACTCTTAACCACCTTAAGAGCCACATACTTCTCGTCTCTGTTGGCGAGGGAAGATACCTGATGCCAAATCGTGTTGACTGTCAAATATTCGACTTTACTCACTTGAGGTCTCTACATAGCCACACCGTGGAAAAGTGACCCCAGCCCAGCTTGCGCACAACCCGAAACCGATTGTCGAATATGTCGCCAATGACAACCGGATGATAGCCACCACGGCAATACTGCGAGGCATCCTCCTGCTCTTCGTCGGAGCCGTAGAGACTGCTATCCGGCGAGTCTGGGTAAATTTCATCTGTGGTGCTCAGCGTGCCGCGAGGCTCCGATCTGAAAGTGAAGGAGAGTATGTGGATGATAAGCAATTGAGCTTAATTGTATTAGGATTATTAGGACGTGACTAAGCAAGTATATGAGCAATGGGATACATCGAAAACAGTACATCTATATTTAGTACTCAATTGAGTTTAAGTTTTCTGCATGAGTCTAGAGCAGTTCCCAAGTCAGGTAGCTTATTACGCATGAGTGCGTGCCTTGAAAGAGATGAGATTTCCTATCAAATAAGGGAAATTGTTAAGTATGAACGCACGCACATGAGGGTAACCAAATCTTCATCCTCTGGCTCCACTCTAGTGGATGGGACGGCCATCGACTGCTCATCCGCAATGCTTGTTGGTAGCTGGAGCGTCAAGGGCGTCTCTCTGAGCACCAGGACATTCTCCAGTATTTGATCTCTCGGGGACAGCGGCTCGAAATATAGAGCTGAGTTCCTATTGCTCTTCGGACGTTGCGATTGGTGGCGTAGTGCAATAAGTATTGGTCCGGCGGAGACGCATTTGCGCTTCTTGGTAAAGCGCTTGCGACGCTTCTTCTCCTCCACTTCCAGCATCGCCTCAGTGGCTGCCTCCTGGGCCGCTCTCTTTTCCTGCTCGGAGACAAAGTTGAAGTCGCAGCTCAGCTCCTTAGCGATTAGGGGCGTGGTAGCTGGCGGTGCGGAGACCAAGCTCTCGGTGCTGCTCGGCCGCAGAAGGTGCATGAGATAGAGGAAGAGAAGCAGCAAGCACACCTTCAATCCACAAACGAATATTTCGTCCTGCGAAAGAGTGCCGATAATTTGGCCAAGATAATCGCTTAACGTGCTGGCAAAGATCGCCAGCAGATGGGAATAGTCTGCGTAGTGCTGCTTGATCAGGGAACCACTCAACTGCCAGTCCAGCCACGCCCAGCCGCTCGTCATTGTGACATTGGCCTCCTTCGGACAAACGAGCCCCGGCCCTGGGGCGTACATCCACCAGTTATCCATTACGCGTTCGGTTTCGAGTTTGTTCGACTGTTCGATTTTTGCGCTCTTGCCTACATTGCTCTTGCCCACCCTAGCAAGGCGCAATTACAGGGGGTGTCCCTCAAGGGATGCAGTGGAGGCTAGCGACCTTGACTTTCCTATGCGTTGGCGGCCAGCTTCGGTGCTAACATTGTTTTTGTACGCTCGCGAACCGTTCACACTCTTCTTCGCTTTCAAAGACAGCTTACATAACGCGCGCGCTGAGGATGCGAGCGAAGGTAAATAAATAAATCGCACAACGCAGAAAATTTTAAAATATGAAAAGCATGTGTATCTTTTTGACTCGACAACCGCACGGCCCGCTAGCATCTGCGAGAATGCTGAAACGTCGCTGTTTTCGTACTTTTCCCCAAGCGAAATGAGCGAGCCAAAGTCAAAGAATCCAATAGCAATTTGCTGTCGCTTTTATCACGGCAAAATACAAAATACGTCGGCCATCCGTGTGCATGTGTAGAAACTGTGCAGCTAAAGAGACCCACAGCAACAACACTCATACAGACACACGCATATATGTATATATATTTATACATATTCCACAATGTGCCTCATCAAGTCGTCGGCTTGGCCAAGGCGGCGGCAAGTGCCGGTCATGGAATTCGAATAGCTCAAGCAGCAAGCAGCAAGCAGCGAGCATCGAGCAGCTTCATCATTATTATTGTCATCATTATTGCCACTATACAGAGAGATTTGTTAGGCACTGTGCCAAACTGGGGCATTCGCTATCCGATGTTTGCTTTTTAAACTATACATGTAAATGATTTTCGACTGGAATTTCCAACTCTGTTGGAGCCACACCACATGCACTTCACGCACACAAGTGACTAAGCTCGTCTGGGAGTATTGATTTATCCCCCATTTCAGTCGTCCGCGGCCCCTCTCTGAGCCCCGTCAAGCGCCTGGAGGTCCCACTGCCAAAACACTTGTTCCTCGCATGACTCACCCTAATGCACAAAGAGAAGCACGCACCTTAGATCTTTTGCTTTACTTTGCTTTGTTTTGCTTTGTTGCCGTTCGTCGTTCGCTCACCAAACTAAACTACAAATTCTCCGTGGCGGCTAATTCTTCAGTATATTATTATTTATAGAAGCGACATACACGCAAATATATATAGACTCTCATTCGTGTGTGTGTGTGTGTAGAAACAATAAAGCGCTATGTGCATTTCTGCATGTATGTGTGAGCTCGTGAGGACGTCATCGTTTTTTCAAGTGCAGCATACATACATGGGTATGTATGTGTGTGTATATGTGTGTGTATGTGTGTGTGTGCGAGAGCCGAAAGCAACTTGAAAACATAAACAAGCCAAAACAACATTTGGATTGGTCAGTACGCGAGCTTATCTAAGAATACGTCTGTGCATAGGCGTATATATGTAAAGTTCTCTGGGGAGCGTGAGCGCCGCAAATAGTGATCCAATCGATTTGATATCGTCAGTGACTGCACATTGATTCCGTTAATGGCAAACACAACTGCGAATTATAGTAACATTTCAAAATGTCGATCCCAAATCTGTAGATCTAAATGCACAGGATCAACCTTCATCAATCGCATTCTTAGATATTTCATATACTAGACTAGAGTAGTGATAATAATCCGATACTTGTATTATTTATATTGCCTCTACAAAAATTTAATGCTTTGCAGGACTTTCAGTAATTGATGACACGTAGAAGTTTCTCGAGAAGTAAGTATTCTCTGGTGAAAAGTGCTTAACTATTAGTTTTGGGATTTCCATTTTCTTTCTATTTTCTTAATATTATACTCATTTATGTATCATCTACCTTTGTAAGTCTTTCGAAATATGCAGAAATCTAAATTGACTGTGGTCTTGATGTTAAACATTCAAATTCATTCATTCAAATTTGTACCTGCCTTAAAAATGAGGGAGGCGTGGTGTCATATCAAAGCCATAGACTGGTCGTTTCAAATTGCAATTATTCATATAACACCTATTGGACAGACAACGCTAAGCAAACTCTTCAGATAGATAACTTTTCAATATCGAAATCTAAATACTCATTGGCCTTACTCCAAGCCAACCGGATACGCCCCGATGGTTCTACGCCGTGAATGACTATTGACCTATTGATGACTCTAAGGAATATTATGATCAATTTGCAAGCCCTGTGGTGCTCGTGTGCCTAACGGTGCTGACTTATTGTGGCATTGTAAAATATTTTCATTTTTCGGCAGTCGGCCCCACTGTGCGCGAAGGGTGGGAACTGAGGCATGTGGCTGACCTGCCAACACAGAAATTGAGAGGTGCTCGTTGTCGCGATGGATTTAATTGTGCCCCACGCTAGGCTGTATAAAATGGGTGCGATAAAAGAGCCTAAAGCTAAGTGGAGGCGAGCAATGACTACTCACAGGCTGACGAAAGGTCCTCGGAGGGCCGGCATATCGCGCCGCCGGTTGAGGGGCGGTGAGAGTGATAGAGAGAGGAAGTCCTGCTGGGCCTTGTCCTCGTCAACGATGCTCGTCGGGGTGCTGTAGATGCGCGTTGTTGGCAGGTAGCCAATCTGCTGAAGAAAGTCGTCACGGTAGGAGAGCTTCGTGGTCGACTGCGAAGACGTCAGCGTGCCCAACGACAGCGGCTGATGCGCCGCTCCCGTGCCATGGTGATGCAAGTGCAAATGATGGGCGGACGTCCCCACCGGCGCAACCATATTCACATGGTGATGCGCCGTCGGATGAAACTGTGGGTAGGGTATGGGCACGGGCGTGGGCGCAGCTGTTGGTGCATTGGCGCCGCCATAGCCCAGGCCGTGGGCGTGCGACAAGAAGGGCGGTGCGATGATTTTGTCATCGAAGCTGCGTCTGAAACTAAAGCCCTTCAGCGAGTTGCTGTAGTTGCGATGCGAGAGCGGCGAGCTGCCCAAGTCAATGCTGGCTGCTGGCCCCAGCAGCTTCATGGTACTCAGATAGTTCGGGGAGCCGCTGCTTGCCGGGCTCAGAGTTTGCGTCTGGGTCTGCGCCTTGCCGCTAGCCGTTGCCGTGCCGCTGCCCAGTATGCTGAGGGCCGGCGAGGTGCGCAGCTGAGGACTGCCGCCGGCCGTGTTGCCGCCGGTCGCCGTGGTGCTGCAGACGGAGTTGCCCGCCGAGAGCGGCGGCGAGATGGCACTTAGTGTCGAGATGCCGCTGTCACTGCTGCATATGCCAGCCGGCAGCGTGTGATTGAGGGTGTGCGTGTGGCCCAACGACGTGTGGGTGGGCGAAATGAGATGTTGATGCTGGTGCTGGTGCTTGTAGCTGCCGCCCGTGCTGGCACCGCTTCCTCCGCCGCTAACGCCACCGCCGCTCACGAGGCCGGCCATGCCGCTACTAGGCAGAACGGGAGCCAGCTTGGCAATGTGCCCACAGCTTGGCGATGCGCCTGCAATATGAACGATGCTCCCAAAGAGCGAGAGAGAGAGAGTCCTCTTTCAGGTCCTCGCCGTCGCCCACTCCTTTTTCAGTGGCTGCACTTCTTGATTTGCTATTGCTGCTGTTTCTGGAAGGTCGTCGCCTTGGTTAGCAGCTACATGGCGCCGATATCCTAGCCGCCGACCACATCCTGATTGTCCTTTGTTGCTCGCTGCTGATTTGTACGTTCCTCTTCCTGCTCTTATTCTTGCTGTTGTTGCTGTTGCTGTTGCTGGGGCGCTTATGCTCCCAATGCAGCCAGAGAGTTTCCAACCTCATTTGCACTCGCAGTCCAAGCCATCGCCTCCCCGATTACTTTGCTTTGTGTAGCATACTTCTGTGCGTAGGAAAATCAATGAAGGCCTTCCCAGTCTAATGTTTTAATGCATTTTAATGCCCGTTTTCAGTTTTCGGTTGTCGTTTTTCGCTTTTCGCCACTCGCTTTGCTTTATAACCCAAATTGCGCATGAAAAATTAACACATACACAAACGTAAACTACACACACACATGCAAGAGCCACCCACACGCAGATACAAACGCGGTTAATTTTTCCTCCAATTCAGTATTGAATTTAGTTTACGTTATACTATTCTTTCGCTTTAGCGCTCAATCCGATCTGCGTGCAAACTAATTTAAATTTTGCTTCCCAATTACGATTTCACATAACAATTTTAGATGCGCGATTTTGGCCCAGCAGCAGGGAGAAATAAAATGTATTTCTGGATTACACCTTCGACTATCCAGTTGCAACTTCGCAGTGCGCCGCATACGAACTCTCCGACTGTCTATCGGATTCTGACCCGTACAAACTCTGCAGCGAAGTTGCGCCGAGCCGTCTCTACTTACTGCCCAGCCTCAGTCTCGTTCTCTGTCTCTCTCATTCGCCGTTACTGGCAGAGCGCATGTGCCGGCTTTACCGTTACTGCAAAAGCAGTTCCACAAAGCACCAAAACAAAACAAACCAAAAGAGAGCGAGAGCAGCTCAGCGAAGTAAAAAGCTCTCTGTCTACAGAGTCAGCTGTCAAAAGCTCAGCGACAGCAACAACAACAGCATTGACGATGCCGTATTTGTTTACTAACGCAACATCAAAGCTGTAAAAATGGCGTTTAATTTCTTTCAACCTCCCTGGCTGGTCTCCATGTGGTCACACCCTACGATGCCCGATTTTATTCTCTTCAATTATTCTTTGAATAATAAGTAATCAAAGTTTTATTAGTTTATATAGTTGTTTTATTGATTTCTGTTTCATTTTGTATCAGGCAAATTTAAATATGTAAACAATCGATAATTTAAATTTTTGGAAATGTGTTTTGTTTTGTTTACTCGCAAATACACACCAAACTTTAAAATGGGACTATCATAAATTGAATTATATATAATATATATATATATGTATATATATATTTATTTATAAATATATTTTTATTGAATTGTATGTGTGTATACATGTGCTAATAGTTTTTAATTGATACAGATGATATACATTTAGGATATTATAAAACTTGTTGACTAATTGCAAAACATTGTTTATATAAATCCACATGTTGAAATGTTGGAAAAAAAAAAACAAAAACCAAACAATTTTAAATAATTTAAATACATAAATAATACAATCTTCAGATACATTTAACTTCTAATATTTTGTGGGTGTACATTTATTGATTATAATTTTGATACGAATAAGATACGAATTTTGAAGGATGCTTTGGAACTATATATTTATGTTAATTTAGATTAGATAGGGATTTCCTTTTGCTCTTGATGTTGGAGTTTAAACGTTATTTGAATTGAGTGCAATACTAGGCTGTTTAACTTGACTTATTTATATACATTTTCAGCTGATCGAACAGGTCAATGGCTCTGCTTGTATACGACCTTCCTATAACTAAGCTCAATTGACCCATCACTCAGCTCGAGCACAGAACATTTTATTGGATTCTTTACAAATATGCATATATTTTAACAATTTGGTGTAAACTAATTTTAAAATTGGAGACCAGGTGGCAACAACAAATATTATTCTTAGCTAACAGGCGAATTTCTATAGGGCACTCACACACACAAATGCAAAGTAAATCTAATATATGGTATATGTGGCGGACACATACATAGACATAAAATGTAAAGCGAACTCTTTAGACTCAATCCAATGACAAATAGATGAAAAGTTTATAATTTTGGATACATATATGTTAAGTAGTTGAACTTGTTCCTCAATCTTACTAAAGTTCAGTTAAAGGACTACATATATATTTATATATATAATGCATAATTGAATATGCGGCTCAATTCACTTCGTGAATGTAATATTTCCGAGTAATTGCAACAAGAACATAATTTGAAATAATTCTATCGGATTGATTAAATGTGCACTTTACAATTAGTATTATAAATTAGAATTAACTTCTATAGCTTATTATAAATATATAAGTATATATGCATATATATATATATATATATATATATATATACGTATATATATATATATATATACGTATATATATATATATATATGTACCGGATTTATTGAACATACCAAATTTTTAACAATTAAAAGGAATAAAAAAATGTATGGCTGTTCAAAACGCTCTCATGAATTGGTTTCGCTCGTTTGACGCATGAACCTAATATTTTTGCTTAACCATATCTAGATGCAAAGAAAGAGAAAGAGAGAAAAAATAAGGTTGATGAAGTAAAAGACAAAATAAAATAAGAATATAATCAAGTATGCTTATACTAAAACCAATTACCAAACAAATCTTAAAGTGAAAGTTGGCAGTGTGATGAACAGTTATTGAGCAGCTCTTGGCCAAATGATTGTACGATAAAGTTAAATAAACAGTATTATTCAGAATAAAATAAAATACAATTTGGTGTATTTACAGTATGATGTAGTTCAATAACTGTTTGATTGGATTTGCATTTAAGCAATAAGCAAATCTGAGTAGACTCGAGCGCCACTCAAAGCCATCCAAAGGGTGAGTATAGCTTCTGGGCAGTGTTTGAGCAATGCCCGACGTTAGTTCTTGTTCTGTTTAATGGACGATTTCTGATTCTCCTTAGGATGAGTGGTGAATGAATATATAAATCAAAAAGTGGCCAGAGAAATAAAAATGTAGCGATACATTGAAGGGAGATCATTGACATACATACATAACATATACATAGTACATTCATTCATTCATTATAGGTTAGTATATACAGACACATATGCCTACTCTCCTCTGGTGGTGAAAATGAGTGTCGAAAAATATACGTTCAGGTCCTATAGCTGTGCTACATGTGTTATGCTATAAGAACGCATGCTTGTGTGTGTGTATGAGAGCTCATACGGGTATTAAATTGGGTATTAATTGTTTATAATCTTTTAAATATTATTTATTAAATATTGTGTGTATTACTCGGCTCCCAAAAACAAGTATTGGAGGCTGCACAAGAAGTTATTAAGAGTGACTTCTGGATGACACTATCCTTATATATATATATATATATATATATATATATATATATATTGAAAAGGTTGCTGCGGTTTACAATATTTGGGATTTCGTATTTCAAGTATTTATGCAGAATTAACAACAAGTTCGATGGTCAAAGACGCTTTGTTAAAGTCAAGATTGTTATTGTACTGCTGCTAGAAGTTCTTGAATGTATACTTTCTAATTCAGGTGAAGAACAACATTCTCGATTCCTTAACTGACCCAACTTGTTTATATACCTGGTGTGTATGTGGTCTGTTCTGTTGTGTTCAGCGAAGTATTCTCGTTTGCAGCCACGGGAGCTCCGGTGAAGGGATTGACGCCAATTCCAGCGCTGCTTGGCGGCGGCATGGCAAACACGGGTTGCCCTCCTGCCTGCTCCCTGGGCTGTGTTGTAACAGGTGCGCCTCCAGCACCAAGGTTGACATCGTCGAGATCAACGTCCTCCTGTATGGGCAAAGAGCAAAAATGAGTTCCGATTAGATGTCGATCACTTCAATATGTCACTTATCAGGTAGAGCTGTATACTTCGTCTGCATTCATTGTTTAGTCAAGGAGTTTTCTGGTTAGTATAGGAAGCTTTCTTTATGCCATTTACAAACAAATATTTTACAATGCTTTTTCTCAGCCTTAGCAAATTAAAATGTCGCAAACAAAACCAAAAAGAAAAAATAAACAAATTCTAACTACATTACATATTACGTGATTACGAGATTACATAGTACAATTTCTAGTAGATGAGAATTAGTTTATGAGAGAGTTCATTTACCCAAAGGAGGACCAAGCCAAATCATCTCTTGTTTCAACTGAATATGGACTCGATTTAATTTTATACAACTTCTAAATTTTGGTTGTTACGCTGATCGGGTTAGTTTTTTGCGCGTGGATAGTTACATCGTGGATATATATTTATGCCTTACATCATGCGGTACTCATGCCGGAGTCGTTTTCTATTTCTATACTTACAAGACGTGGCTGCTGTCCCAAGTGCGGTGGCAGATCGCTGGCCTCTCGATTGCCATCAGAGCGCTGGGTTGTTTATATATGGCAAAACATATCACAGACATATGCACGAATCGAACGATGTGCATATATATTTGCGATATAAATTAATATGAGCCGCGCGCAGGCGCAATTGTGTGTGAGGTTGTAGGTGGGTATGATGAGTCGATCGAAAGGTGGTTTTGAGAAAAAATAAACAAAATTAGAAACGTAAATTTGTTGTATTCCTCATTGCCTTCACATACATGCAATTATACACATAAGTAGTACATACAAAAGAAAATCGAATTCATATACATGTTTATATGATGTATATAGATATAGACAAGAAAACAAGCGCAATCAATCTCATTATGTAGACAAAGGGGAAGACTTTAGAAGAAAAAAGCAAAAGGCGAATATTTGATTGTCAGCTCGAACATAATAGAATAACAAATTCCTTCCTTTGCCTTTAAACAAAAAATTGTGTTGGTTTAACTTTCATTTATCATTGAATTGAAATTTGAGTGCTTTTTTATGTATTAGTAGAACCTTCAAAGCATTTGATGATTTTCGTGGAGTCCGCATTCAAAGCAAAACAAATAATAAACAATAATGGCGAGACAAATGTTGAAAATGATGATGGAAACTTTTGTGGGGGTGTTGTAAGTGGTGTCGTATATACCTTCGCCTTTGCAGAGAACTTAAGCTACATACTTACTTACCTCAACATAAGAAACTAAATATGAGATAGTTATTAGAATACAAATGAAGCTCAAATTCAAAATGATAAAAAGCTCGTTAGATGCACCAATTCAAGCAAATCATATCAAAACTTCATTAGCGAAATACTGGTTAAAACGTAGGCGTTCTAGTTTCGTTTTTGTAAAGCAAGAAAACTACTTTTGACTAAACAATCGCCTCACAAAAATCATCAAAACGTGTCCAGTGTTGCATTAGAATACATTTAGAATACATTTTAGCGGGCGCTTCGAATAAAATGTTGTGTCGCAAATATATATACATAAACAAGCTCTGTGTCTGCGCGTGTGTGTGTGTGAATTGTTTCAAATGTATTACGATAGCATTCACTGAGTGTTGGTGGTGTTCATATTGAAATCGATTGTTTATCTTGTTTTTTTGTTGACTTTCTTTTTGTTTATTATTATTTTTGAAATGGTTAGTATGTGGGCAGGGGCGCAATCAATAACCAATAACCAAATCAAACATCACTCACATTCAAATGTGAATACTGGTCGTGCGACTCGTTCACCGGTGGTTTAAACTTGCCACAGCAGAAGTTGCAGCAACAGCAGCAGCAGCAACAACAACAACATCCCGTCAGCAATGTGCAGCAAATGACCAAGGTCTACAAAAACAGAAAGAGAGACAGAGGCGTGAGACGGAATCTATGGAGTCCATCTGAATTACACTCAACTCACCTTCACAGCCGGAGATGTGACCACGAAGTAGGCATTCACATTCTCTTCGCCAAACTGCTCGGCAATGTACAGGCCCAGTGAGCCATAGTTGTCATAAATATTGCGTTTCGTCTGATCGCTCAGTATCGAGTGCGCCCGATTGACCTCCTTGAACTGTGTGAGACGAGCAAATACACATTAATGAGATTCTCATTCATTTTACATTTCTATTTTCCACTTCACCTTATCGGCAGCATCAGCGTTGTCTGGATTTTTATCTGGATGGTATTTGAGTGCAAGTTTTCTATAAGTCTTCTTTATATCATCAGCGGTTGCTGTTTTAGGAAGTCCTAAGATTTCATAGAGCGAATCGCCCGACGTGCTGAAACAAGCAAATTGCAATAATATTGTATATTAGTTTTAACGTCAACAAACTACTACAAATCGAATATATTTGTAAATACTCCCACAAATTGATTATTAGAAAGTGAGTTTGTTTATAGCTGCACCAAGCATTTTATTTATTTATTGCCGTTTGTTTCTTCTCAATTCTCAGCAGGCAAAACCCCTAGCTAATCTAGCTCGCAGTTTGCCAGTTTACAACTTTGAACTCGCAATGCGTCTGCAACAGCGATGACTAAGCGCTGGGCATTCCAACAGCAACAGTTAAGGGCAGTGCAACACGCGATTGCTAGACATAAGCATTTATATATATATATACATATATACACGCGCCTTCAGTGGGTATCGGCATTACAAATTATGTAATATATACTTATGATTATACACATATACAGTTGCCATTGAGACGGACTGTCAGAAGCGTAGGTTGCTGTGCAGTAAGCCCAGCCAAGACGCGGGATACGCCCAAGTCTTTTTAGTTGGCAAGGTTTAGCAGAATTACTTGGCTGCCTATGCTTACGGCCTTGCTGTAGCATAACCGCAAATCTACGTGCTGATTAGGAAAATGAGGTGAAATAATTATGATGCTTAGAGGACAACATAGCTCAAAGCAAAAGGGTGGTGAAATGCAAACATAGTCAAGCCAAGGCCAAGGACGTATGGTAAAAAAAAGAAAATATGTTTAATAGAACAGCGCTTCGCCTCTGTGGAAAAGCACACGGAATTAGGCCAGCGAAATGCCGCTTCAGCATTACTCATCGCCTATTATAATTATTGTAGTACACTTGTAGTGCACTTGCTTGTGCCTAAATGTGTTTCAAGAATGGGAATATAAACTGACAAATAATTTTTAGCCTCTCAAACGCTTTAAGTTGTTATGGATAACACACATAAATGCCTACCTGTGTGTGTGTGTGGCAGAGAGTAATAGATTTTGTCATAATAAGAGAGTGCGAAAGAGAGAGGTGAAGCACTTGTTGTTATCAAAATTCATTAGCTTCAGAAGCTTGTGTAACTTTAGTCACGGCTAATACATGGCGCACATGAACGTATTCACTATATTTCATTGGTATCTCACCGAATCATTTGTTCTGTTGTTGGGAACAACTGAGCACTCACACATGCACACATTCGCACGCATAGATACAATACACACACAGACACACAACTCAGCAGCTGCAATCTCTTTCGCAATTCAGGATTTGGCTCTTGTTTACCTCAAAATGAATGAAAAAGAATGCAACTTAATTCAGCCGTTACAGCAGCTGCGGCCTACAGCTACTGCCGTTGTTGTTGTTGCTGGCGTGCGGAAAATCAATTGAAAGTCGACTGAGCTGCCGCTGCGCATCTGCCGTCTGCAGACTTGAGTGTGTATGTATGGGTGCGCAGAAAAAAAATGGTAATGTGAAGAAAAGCCTTGTAAAAGTGTACTTACGACAGTTTTCTTTTATCCATGCCGCTCATTTTGCTGTTATTATTGGCGCGTCTCTCTTCGATTATATGTCACACCAAAGTTAACAATTAATAATTAACACTAGCTTTTTGCACGCACTCACACAGTCGGGAAACAACACATTTGTTATATTTGTCACGAAAATTGTAAATGACTACGGCTACTACGGCTATCGTTATCGATTCTAGCTAGTGATGCAAGCGTGCTTGTTAGCGATGCACTACGTGAGCCGCTATCGATACAAAATTGTTTTCTTAAAATAAGGAACACATCAAATAATTCAACAAAAGAACAAAAACATAAAACACAAAGTGCAACGCAACAAATTCAAGGCTTACTTAACGTTTATTGATGACTTCTGAATAATGTCATCGATTTAGAATCGAGACATGGGTTGTCAACTGCACAAAATACTAAAAATATATTAAAATTTAAATCGAATATTATGCAGAGAACAATTAAGATTTTGAAATATGTACAAATATATAATAAGTCAGCATTCAGTTTCAAAAGTGTGCTTAGTATTTTAATTTTTTTGGTATCAACAATCGATCAACAATTTTGGCTCAGTAGTCACAGTACGATTAACTTTACCCGTTGCGAGTGTGACCATAGAGCTCACACAGTCCCATTAGAATGTGCCGCTCTATTCAGTGTGAATTTGACGGTTGGAATTGTTGGTTGTGTGGAGTGCGCGTAAGTGTTCGCATTGCATCAAATGTCAAAGCCCCAAATTCATGGGCTATTGCAAACTGTTATATATTTGAATTTTACACAAAAAAATAAGTTCGCGCGTGTTATGTTTCTTTAATTGAAGGAATTTCACCATTATTCGCAAGATTCGAGCGAATTTCCAATCTCTTTTGCATGCTCAACATCTGTTGCAAATATTGGCGGTTTGTTTCTTTTGGCAACAGGTGTCAGTAAATTAGCAAAAGCGCAAACTGTTTTCTTTTATATTTGCTGTCTACGCAATGATCGAGGTGTAATGGAAAATGTGTTTATAAAACGATTGGTGGCAGTGCACAGATCTTTTCTCTACCTGCCCGCCCGATGTGTAAAAATGTGGCACCAATAAATTATCGCACCATCTCAAAGTGTTTCGCTGCAAATAATAATGAAAATGAGAATATCTAGTTTTTAATTTTATGCGTACGTTTAGTGCGTGCAATTTTTGTCGAAATCGCGTTGCTTTGCTTTGCTTTGCCACTTCACAACGTGACAAAATTTGTTAAACAACAGAACAACAGCAACAATAACTGCAAGCATACATAAATATATATAAATACGTATGTTTGTATATTTGTATGTTGTATTTGTACGTAAGTATGCGAATATGTGGGCGGACATGTGCATAAAATGAATAGGAAAAGTTTACAATTAACTTAGCTGCCATGTTTTATGGCCCGTTTCGAGTACCGTTAGTAAGATGTCTCTGCGTGCGTACGCGTGTGGGAGCAGGCACATATGCCAAACTCCATAAGCACACATTCAAACGTATATAGAGATATGTAATTTTCCCAAATCTTTAAATGTATGCCAATTTACTAAAGCCAAACTCAATTAGCTGTCGTTATCTTTTGTCCTCTGAGCATTCCAAACCCCCCATCCAAGTTTCCCACTGACAATTATGCAATTGCACGTAGCAAAAACAACTCCGCACTCGAATTTAATTTACATAAATTTCGCATGCAACGAGAAAATAATTGATAAGCGTCATAAAAACAACAATAACAATGTCAACAGTTGCCGCTGCTGCTGCAGAGTCAACAGCTAAACAACAAAACAAAGCTCATACAATGCAATGCAATTTATTTATTTATTTTTTGCTCACTTTTAAATGAGTTTTGCGTGAGCCCCAAAATGAGTCAGTTTCAATAGCAAAAGGCGCGTGGCGGCGGGGCATGCCTATGTAGTGACGCGGGCAGCGACGTTGGCTGCGACGTCAGCGCCATAAGCATATGCGACTGACGGCATGTCTTAAAATGTGATCACAGAATGTGCGAGCGTGAGGTGGGTGGGCGCTGCAGTGCGAGGGAGGCCGCTGTCAGACCCGTTTCGCTTGTGCTGCTGCTGGCAATATGCAAGCGTGCGTTTTGCATTCAACGTCATCGCTATCGATGCGACGTCGATGTCGCCGTCGGCGCTGCGTCTGCGTCAGCGTCGACGTCCCTGTCACTGACCACAGTCAACGGTACACACACATTTATTGGCAGCTGTGCGGTTATGTTGTGCATCGCTGTTGTTTTTGTTATCAGAGCTTTGCGAATATGATGGATGGCAATGGCCGTTAGCCAAAGCGAGCCACCCGACAGATGGTATGGAAAGTTTGTTGCGCACCCGATAAGGGGCAGACGTTACTGACATATCCTTATCACGTCTTAGACATTAAATTTAAATAAATTCCAATGCCTTTATAAATTAATAATGCTGATTAGAGAATGTGGGTTAAGAGATTATGCCGATTAAGCGGTTTTGCATGCTCACGCGTGAGCAGCATTAAAACTGCTGCAAATTACCCGCAAATTGCTTTCTGAGGCGCCCGCAGCTCCAACCGAACCACACGCGGGGCGAGTACCTGTTATCGCGCGGTGACGTGGTCGCAGGTACATTTAATTAAATTCCGTATGTAGATGGATTTTCAATCAGTCACATGGCCCTCTTATCACTTGCTAAATGCAAAACAGGCCCGGACACTATCTCAAGTGCTCTTGCTGCTGCTTGTAGCATGTATCATGTGGTATGTGGCATGTAGTGCTACATAGTTTGTGGCGCGTTGCATGTGGTCTGCGTATGTACAGCATTTCGAGCAACCGAGCTAACAAACGTTGCACTAGCTTTGTCCCCGCCCATTGTAAGTAAGCATATGTCGGCAACAGGCAACAAGAGTGGCCCACTCACTGGCACAGTTTTAGTGAAGAAAGTGAAGTGCAGGGGCGTACATGAGTCGGGCGGCTGTTTGCTGTTTAAGTGACATCCCATAAAAATGTTGACAGCAAATTAACATAACCATAAAAGTAATTCGTGAACTGGCGATAAGGCACACACCCGACTAAGCAATACCCAACTACCAGGTGTGAGAACCATGTTAATTGCCGCCAGATAAATCATGTTGTTTCCATGGAAGAAAAAAAGAAAGCAATATAATTATGTATATTGTTCCTTACATCTTTGTTTCAATTTAATCTCCGATAAGAAGTGTCATCGTGTAATTATTAAGTAAAAGTTACATTTTAAAGACTATTATTCTTCGATTCTCTTGCCTAAGACTAATAAACAGACCCGGGAACACATATATATCTGTATATATAGACAAAGGAAGAAGATTAACTGACGTATCGACGACAGACAGATAGACACGGAAAGTTTGTTCGTAAAAAAATATATATTTAATTTATGAAGTATGTACATCTATGTAAATTAAGTTTAGCTGTTCGCTTATTAAAAAAATAAAATAAAATGCAAGAAAATTCGAAAATTACTCAACTCTATTTTACCATCTACATGTTACATGTTATTTATATTTATTTCTACGCTAAATGAGATAAATTAATAAATGTGGCATTGGCATCACAACTGTGGGCAGGAAATTAAATAGAGAGGTTGCTAAGTGACTTCATTGGTCGGCCAAATTTCTTTTCCTCTTACTCAGAGAGGCTAATTAACATTACAAAAAGCAAAGCTGAAGAATCGTTCCTCGATAGAATTCGAGAGTGGGTCTGTGTGAAATGGTAATATTTTATGGTGCGGCAAAAAAAAAAAAGGAGGAAAATGCTTAGATCCCAGTCATAATCTGTGCAAAATATTTTTCCTAAAACTAGATAATTTTGTAAAAAATTCGGATTTCCTACAATTTATCTATAGTAGGGATAAATACATATTCAGTTACGTTCATACAAACGGACAGGCGGGTAGCGCACTCGTCGTACTGCTAATAATATATATATTTTACAGAGCTGCCAAACCTCCTTCTTAATCTCCATTTTCAGACTGACTTAACAGAAATTTAAATGAAACAATTTTTTGTGTTGACTAACTGGACTTTCCCATAAAATAAAGTGGTAAATGCTCCCAGGAGTGCTTTTTCGATTGAGCGAAATTCCTGAGAGACCATCCATTAGTTGATTCAAAGCGTAATGAATGTTCAGTACATAATATATATTCTGTTGCAATATTTCTATTATCATATGTATGAATGAACGCGTAGATCTTAGAAGATATAGGAGCTAGACACTTGACATATTTTTGGTAAGTTATTGTATAAAAAAAAATCGATAGCCCCTTCCGAAAATTATCTATAAAATAATATTTCCTACAATTTTTAAATGTAGATTCATATGTATTTTGTAGAATTTCGATTGTTACAATCCACCCTTCACCTCCTTCCCCCACATTTGTAAAGCACGGAGGATTGGCGAATGCATAGATTTAAGCGTTTTTATCACGATCTGAAAGTGTCATGAAGAAAATCCATCCACGAGACGAGTTATTAAGAAATTGAGTTCCTGTAGTGTAGCAGCCCATACGTGCGTGCCAGTGTATCAGTGTGTGTGAGTGTGCATGTGATGTTTCTTGTTTAAGCAGGAGGACGCGAAGAATTATTGAAATATCAGTTCCTCGAAGGGTTCAGGGGTTCTCGTAGTCGATCAGCCTCGACTAGAGCTCTCTTAATTCTTTTATAGCTGAATATTGAAAAGGGTTTTATCCGATAACATAATGATAACAGCTTTCCCTTATCGGCAGTCGCTCATCGATCATCGAGAATCGTCTGTCGTCCATTACTTAAAGACAATTATTATTTATTGTCTGAAACGGCGACCGACTAACGTTTTACTATCTTTCTATCGTAAATATATAGTAATCGCAGTCTTCCGTGTTTATGGAATGATGTCAGGTATTTCTGACAATTGAGTCAGCTATAAAACACTTTGCTCTCCGACCTTTCCCCGTTTCCCGCTGGCAGAGACATCCCGACTCGTGGAGATAAACTCATGTGCAGTATAATTTAAATGCAATTTGTGACAGTTTAGCTTAAGTTTGACTTTCAGCTGACACGCTCGCTGGGGTCCACACTGTGGGTGTGTCTGTTGGCATTTGCTGCTGGGCAGGGATAAAGGACGAGTTGCGCCCGCTTGCTCATTCCAAGCTGTCAACCCCTTTCAGGAATAACTCGAGACATAGCTGCGCAATGGAATTCCATCTTAATGTATCGTAAAAATGCGCTATGAAGGCAACAATAAGTAAAAATACTGCACTTGGGTGCGGCAATCTTTCCAAGAAAATGTAACCAACAACGAGGATAGGATTCAAAGCACAGCAGATGCGAAATTGCAGAATAAGAGAGTAAAGCAGAAACTCGACGTCTATTAGCTGACTTTGAAGTCAATAAATTCGCAACTCTGCTCGAGTCTAATTTAAACAAATTGAACTTAAAAGGAACTCATAGCAGCACATTGGAATATGGAACTGCTCATTAGGCTCACTTTGTTAGCAGTAATCTATGTACCATCATCTACAAAGAAAACGTCGTAATTCTGTCGAACTTTGAACAAAACTGAAGCTGACAAGTTTTTGAGAGATACACACGAACAATGACAGCGCAGGGGGCGTATACGCAATATGTGCGTCACGTACATCAAACTTTGAGCCGGAGGCTCTAAAATTGATTTTGAAGTAATGAATGCGTTGGGCGCTTGACACCCATCGGTGCAGATGGTGCGAGTTGCTGGGCTAGAAAAAGAGCCCCTGAAGCCTGTGATTAATGATCAAGGAAGTCGTTCACTCATTTATACTATGGGGTACTCTTTATTGTGATGTGCCCTACAAGAAGGCGATGTGGAAGGCGCCCTTTCCAAAGGGAGCGCTGCTTTGCGTCTCTAGATAATAAATGCCCGAAGCCCTGCCAGCTGCTGCCCCTTCGCCCATGCGATGCAGAGTCCAGCGGCAGCTGCTGGCACTCAGTTGCTCCTCCGACACGCATTGGGCGCAAAGCAGGTTGTTCACCGGTGACCACATCTCGGCAGCCAGCTCGAGGGCTCGCTCGTGCGAACAGGAGTCTGGATCTGCCGCCTCATTGCAGCCGGGTTGCTGCTGCCCACCATTTGGATAGTAGTCCACATCGCCCAGTCGTGCCATCGTGCCCAGTCCATGGCCATTGGTGTGAATCACCTCCACGTGCAAGGCGTCCTGAGCCGACAGCCGATGCTCTAGCGCATCTTTGGCAACAGTTGGATCGAGTGCTGTGATGTGTGGCAAAGGGTCGCCGAGCTGCAGCTGCACGACAGCAGCTACGGCTCCAGCCAAGTGTGCGCCCGCCCCAAAGCCGACCAGCTGCTGCTGCTTGAGCGCAACATCAAACTGGTGATGCAGCAGGATCAACAAGTCACTCACACTGTCTACAATTCCTGAATTGTTTTGGTCCTCGTCCGGGTGCACAACGAAGACATTGCAAGGCTCCCGCTCGAGCAGAGCCGTAATAAGTTTCAATTCCTCAGCGCCATCGCCGGACACGCTTGGTATGTACATTCTGTGGACGGAGTAGATGGAGTCAGATGGAATTCTTGAGTAGACTCGGATGACTCACACAATTGGTTCCAGGGCATAGAACGAGGAGCGCAGTAGTGACTCCACCTCTGGCCTGATGCGTTCAGGCGTGCTTCCATTGCGACGTGTGTAGAGCATATATTCTGGAGCTGCATTAACTGCAAAAATAGATTGCCAGGATTGGTGTGTTGCAGTCCTGGAGTTGTTTTACTTACCCGCAGCCAGAAGAAGGCAGCCAAGTAGTACCTCAATGAACAGCATTTTCCACTCAACTGAAGCCTAAACCCAGCCCTTGGCAAGGTTCCGAGCATTATTGATTGCTGATAGCGAATGCTGATTAGATTAGATTATCGATAAGCACGGCTAATCAAAATATCTTCGGAATGATATCAATTTGTGTACGATACATTAAAGCCTGCTCTCTGGCATAGTAGCGTTTGCTCTATGTCCAAGTAGCGATAGTAATTTATGAGTCTTGTTGCAGCCAAGTCGAATTAATCAGCCAGCTGCAAACAAATTGCATTTAATTGCCTGACAGATCAAGTTCAAACCCTGTCGAAGTCAGCCGCTGTTTGTCCGCTCAGCTACTTGACCGTAAAGCAGTTTTCTCGTTAATAGCTGACAGCTCGAGGTGGCCCCGCACCTGGCATCGGTAGAGGCGCAGCTACTTCTGGCTTTATATGCATTGCCGCCAGCCAGACAGACGTTGCACAGCTTCTGACACTCCCACATGGCTTATTCAAGATATCAACCCGTTTGATGGGCAGTTTTCTTTATTAGGCTCCACAGCTAAGCTGTGTGTGCTTAAAAATTCATTTATCGCTCATAGACTCCAATAATCCGGCAGTTTGAGTACAGCGTGTTGGCAGTGCACTCGAGCTAGCGTTAACGGAGCAGATAAATTGCTTGCGAAATTGTCTGTCAAGTGCACGCGGCAACAATTAACCAAACGCCATGGATCCGGCACCCATTTACTAACTAAGCTCCAAGCGCTCCAAGCTCTTCTTGCCGGCTCAGTGAGCACGTCAAGCGCTTGAGGCACACGCTGGATTTATGGACAAGCGTCTGTTATTAAATAATGCCGACCCATTTATAACCAGACCTAACGCTGAGCACAGCGTTTGACGAGGAAGCATATCCCACACGCATTATATACATACATATGTATATATATGCGAAATAGTGCTCTAGTCGGGAGTGCCCGACCAGGGAATACTCTGGACTCTGCGTATCACGTATATTTCTTTTATATAACGTACATGCACACAACCTAGGGCTCTACTGTGCAGGAGATTAGGGTCTGTGGGGACTTAGGGCAAATCTCTTTTTGAAACTACTTTCCAAAAGTACAAGTCTCTAGTATTTAAATACTTTATTTACGAATTTTTGGGGAAGACAATAGGTATTCGAAATTCGAGATATTCCAAATCTGTGCATTCTTACAGGAATCTCCCCACAGTGCCTTATGTAAAGTGGGCATATCTGTGTGGGTTAAAGTTAAGTGAGAAATATTTTACTAAGTAGTGTGTCTATCTATATATGTATATGTAAAGCCGGAGGACCCTTATTCAATGAAACACGGAAATATGCTCTACTATTTCAATATAACATAGACCTAAAAATAATCGAATTTCAAAAAATATCGCAATGGTCCAATATCAAGATCAAAAGCGATTTAAAATAGTTGTAAAACATGCCTATCAGTCTTCTATGATATCGGGATCTTTGCTTAGCATAATAAATTTCTTAACGAAAACGAACGCTGACGAAAACAAAATTCTTCTAATGTGAAAAAGTAAGACAGATCAAGCTCATATTAATATTTTATAAAGTATTTGGAATATAGAATATTATGCATTTTACCTCTATTTATCGTCCTTGTCGGCACTATTGAATTTACAGACAGATCTGAAATATATACCCGTGGATACCAAAATTGCAATTATTAGGTTACTGTTGACTTCTTCTGGTGCACGTAAACCATTTCCTTTCGCATTTATAAACTACATTAAAAGACTATTCACTATTCATTTCCTCTATTGATATAACCAAAATGTTAAAATAAGTAATATTATTATTATAATATATGTTCTTATTTACTTAAATGTAGATGTTGAGTTGCTTAGTCTCTATATATTTGATCCAACATCTAGTCGCACTATCGTTTTTTAAAAGCAGCATAAAAAGTTTAAGTAATAAGTATTATGTAGTCGAACTTCTCGAAAACGTCTGACTGCACAATTCTTACTTGTTTCCAAGTTGAGTGCCACAAAAGTTGGAGATTCCAATATTTGGAAAGCTTCTCCATTCCATACAAAGTTGAGAAGAGTCACTATTATGAGTATATTGGTTTTGTGCAATGTCTGTCCGTCTGTCCGTATGAATTCAAATCATTTCTACGCCATTGAAGATAATGACTTTAAATTTGGAGCATATACTCTGTTTATCCCCTTGCATTATAAAGTGTCCAAATTTTCCCAATCCGCCATATATCTACGCCCATTGGGACGTGGCAATTCAGGTTAAATTGCCTTCGAAACGTTTGAGCAGTGAATGTGTATTCTGCAATCGGCAACATCGACTCCAACACCGACTCTGTTTTTTTTTTTTTTTTTTCAAAAATTAATCTAAAATGTTATTCATAAAATATGCTTATATACACATAAAACATTTACCAAACGATACTTTTATGTATGGATGATTCGTTATCTATTTAACGGGGTTAATTTTCCTATTTATTTAATTCGAAATATGCCCAAGTGGATGTGTGAAGGCGTTTGGCACCTACTTAGTAGATGGTGTCAAACGAATTCCATTACTCAAATATGATGCGCAGAATGCGCGGAATGCGTGAAACGGGATGTGACAGGACGTGTTGCCTCACACGACCCTTGTGTGGGGCTTGTGTAGGTAATTGTGTTGTGATAACGTGGAATTGTAATAAGCCAAGCGAGGGACGTGCTACTTTTTCTATGGGCGGATGCAGCTAATCTGGGCTGCAGGAACGAGGACAGAAGGGTGATCAAATATTCCTCGTGTGCAAACCTTGAAGTGTTTGAAAGCGATTCAACGTAATAAATTACTCGGAGAACTGCGATAGCTGCAGGCAGTGGAATGGCTTTGCAAATATCGCACATACGCAGCGTAAGCCACCCCACAGCAAAAGTCGCAAAACAAAAAAGACAAACAAAAGTGGGAAAGAGCTTGTGAAGAAAACAATCAAAAAAGTTCATGAGTCAAAGAAACCTCAGCATAGACATTTTGCGGGTTTGGGTGACCATCATCGATTCCACATTGTCTTATTTAGTGGGGACTAGAAATTTTGATGTCACCGAAATTGTGAGGGATGATGGAGAGATGTTTGATGAGTTGTGAGGGAGTTCGAGTTGGCAATTAATGCTCCATGCCAACACAAGTGAATGCAGTGATTTAATCGCTTCTATCAATCAATTAGTGTTTAAGATATGTATGAGCTATATGGGAAGCTTGTCCAAACAAGCAGAAGCTCTCAGTTTAATGGGAACGAAACCATATCACAAAAATCGTACTTACACTGGGGTGGCTTTTAGTTGTTCAATTGGGATCCCAATGTATAAACTGTGGAAATTCACATTTCCGCACCAATCTAAATAAACTTAGCACCAATTAGCAACAATTTCAAATTAATATTGCAAAAAGCAAGGCAAGCATTGTTAACCAAAAACAGTATTTTTGTTTTATTTTGAAATAACATTAATAATGTCCGTCTATCTTTTATAATTATATTTCCATATGCCTGACCGCCTGATAAAATCCAAAAAACAAAAAATTATACTTTGTAGTCAGGCATTACCGACTGCAGAATACTCATTCACGACCCTTTATCCCCCCAAGTGGTATATATATCATACATCATACATTAATAGAAGCTAGAAAAAGCTATGTAGTCGCTAAGTTTTGTGTTGCTATCTCTAAAATTTTCCCGATTTGTCACGCTCCCAGTGGGCGTAGACACATATTGACACAATTATTGACCAGTTCCTAGAACAAGCCAAAAGTAATTATATAATTATATCATTATATATAGTTTATATATTAGGATTTTTCAAATATAAATTAAAATTTTTTACCAATCTTTATAGAGATATATTTTATTGGGTGGTCAACGCGAGTATCTATACATTAAAATTTCAGCATTCTAACTTTTTAACTAATATGATTGCTGGCATACCGAAAAGTGTATTTTCCATGCCCCTAGTAGGCGGATCGGGAATATTTGAACCATATAATTCGAGGGTATATTCAAGTAAAAACGGATGAACAGAAAGACGGACATTGCACAACACCAATTTACTCATTTCGAGAGAGCGTTTAACAAAAAACATACCCAGAGGCTGGCAAACGGCTTCCTTTGGCTGTGTAAACTTAATTGTGGGAAATTAATTGTTCATTTACTTTTCTTGTGAACGGAATTTCTTAATCAACTTTTAAGAGCATTTATATGTATTTATTTGTCAACAGACAACGACTCCAAGGAACCAATCCCTTAAAACGTACAAATGTTGTAAGCTACTGACGTTAAAATTTAAATATGTTCTCTTGTATACCAACAACCATATGGTTATGTTGTTTGGTTAGTGTGTATACCATACGCATTATCGATAAGTCATCGTATTTCCTCATTATCAATCAGCATCTATAATTTTAATTCGTGTTTTAAGCATAGCTTGAGACCGTAATAGCTGGATACCTCAGATTTGCAGCTGGCAGCTGAATACTACGTTTTTATACCCATTGAAAATGGGAAATCAGTTTATAATGGTTTTGTTGAAATGTATGGAACACGCAGAAGGAGGGGTGGCAGACCCCATAAAGCATAAATGTTCTTGATCAGCGCGACGAGCTGAGTCGATTTGGCCTGTCCGTCTGTCTGGCCGTTCGTCTGTGCGTATGTATGATCACGTCGATCTCAGAACATATAAGAGCTGGAGACTTCAATGTTTTTAAATGTCCGTATATTGAGCGCGCATATCAAGTTTATCACTAAACAAGTAAGAAAACTCTAGTCGAGACTGCTCGACTACGAGATACCCTGATCCCTACAAAGAGCTGATATTCACACGCACGCGCTCTGCTAACTGCGCAGTAAGCAGCGACTGCGCTTGGGCTGCGCTGCAGTGTGGGAAATACTATGAGAATTTTGTTGCTGAATAATTCCTCCTGTAGTAGGACTATCTTTATGAAACTTTCAGAACGTGATCACATGGTGCAAATGTGTGTACATTCCAAAGCACAAGTCTCTAGTACTTAAAATACGTTTTTTGCAAATTGGGGGCGAAGGGGGCGTGGTATCCAAAATCTGTAAATGACAAAATTTGCGTATTGACCAGATGTATATACACACCAAATAAACTTTTACTTCGTATGGTATACATGAGTATGCCTACAAAATTTGAAGTCTCTAGCCCTTATATCTTCTGAGATCTAGGCGTTCATACGGACGGACGGACGGACGGACAGACGGACAGGGCTATATCGACTCAGCTCGTCGCCCTGATCAAGAATATATATACTTTATGGGGTCTGCCACGCCTCCTTCTGCCTGTTACATACTTCTCACAAAACCATTATACCCTGATTTCCCATTTGAATGGGATCAGGGTATAATTATTAAGCAATTAAGTTCCCATAGTAAGACCACACTGCAGCCCATGCGTGTTTATGGTTGAGTGTTTGTGTTTCTTGTGAAGCAGAAAGACGCGAAGAAGTGTTGAAATATCAGTTCCTGGAAGGGATCAGGGGATTTCGTGTCGAGCAGACTCGACTAGAGCTTTCTTACTTGTTTATTTTCTTTCATTGCCCCCTTTCTCCAAATACTGCTTTGGTAAGCACGAACATATTAATGTTGAAGGTTGATTAGGTTACTCAATAAATAAATTCCCATAGTACAGACCACCTGCGCAGCCAGCAGAGGGTGTGCTTATGCGTGGGTGTGCTTCTTTTTGTGTATAAATGAATCGTAGAATTATTGGAGTGCTGGCTCTGATTTTTAGCTTATTTTGTAAAATATCACACCCTCGGGAAAGTAGACACACTGAATACATCTTAATAAAATCATTATAAGTGCATTACAAAGTGTGCAGCTTATGTATTTTTTTGTGAGCGATGTTAGATAACAAAGAACGGGATAAGCGAATTAAATATCTTATTGTCGCACTCAGAAATTCCGCTAGGAGGAGAGGGACGACCATCGAGTGAATGTCATTACAACTAGAGGGCAACAGAGCTGTTGCCGCAGCTGTCGGTTCACCAAAAATGTTACAACTCGCCAAAGAACCTTGACTAATTGTAACACTGTCAGCCGAGGAGCTACTGCCATCCAAGTGCAATTGAATTAAACGAAGCGACTGCATTCTCAAAGCACTGCCTGAAGTCAGCCTTACGCAACCCTCGTGGCACGTAATGAGTACACCCCGTATCGCTTTCCCTCCGAGCAGTCAATACTTTCTACGCTACTCCGGGCTGCTGTTTCTCCTGCTCTGCTTATACCAGTGCTCCGCTGGCTATGGGGAGGTCTTTACCTTGGGCTATCTTACGGGCTCCCAACGTCGACCGGGAAACCTGGACTACCAGCGACCCGGCATCACGATTTCGGGTGCTATATCACTCGCCGTGGAGCAAATCAACGCGGGAAAATTGGGCGACCTGGGCCACTCGCTCCAGTTCGTTGTGGCGGAGACCTATGGAGATGAGGTCGCCAGCATACGACAAACGGCGGCGTTGTGGACGCAGCAGGTGGCTGCTTACATTGGACCACAGGAGACTTGCGTTCACGAAGGCCGTATGGCAGCTGCGTTTAATCTGCCAATGATATCCTATGTAGGTACCAATCTATAGCTGACAACGTCCCTTAACTGCTGATCGTTTATTTAATTCCCACCCAAATAATGACAGTACTGCACACATAGAGATCCGTCGAACAAGCTGGATTTTCCGACGTTCGCAAGGACCCGACCACCGGACACACAGATCTCGAAGTCAGTAGTGGCGCTGCTGTTAGCCTTCAATTGGACACAGGTGAGCTTCCTCTACCTGGACGATAGCAGCAGTCAGTACCAGCCCGTGGCGGAGACCATACTCGTCACACTTAGCGGAGCAGGAGTAATTGTGCGGGATATCCGTACGTGGAGCACGATTTACCATCATGGCTTCATGGCAAATCCATTTGATAAGCTGGTAGATGAAACCCATGCGAATACTCGTAGTAAGTACTGGCATTCGCAGGTTATAATTGGACGTCCTGATGCATTTCGTTCGCAGTCTACCTAGTTCTTGGGCACTACTATGAGCACGTGGGTCTCATGGTCAGTTTGCAGCAGAGAGGTCTACTTTCCCGTGGAGACTATTTTGTAGTTGGCATCGATATTGAGCAGTATGACCCAGTCAAGCCAGAAAAGTATCTGCGAGGCCTTCTAATGGAGAAAGTGGAGCCGGTGGCTGCACAGGCATTTCAGTCCTATCTCGGGATAGTCCCCACAGCGCCTGTTTCCTTTGCCACATTCGCCAATGAGGTACTTTCATCGGGCAAGCCCTGATTAATGCGATACATCCGTTTCTAAAAAAAATATTTGTTTTTATCGCTTTTTTTGTGTGCTCCGTGAAGGTGAACAAATACATGGAGCGACCGCCATTCAATTTCCCCAACCCATTGGGACTCTTCGGTGGCGCGAAACAGGTTAGTCAAAGCCCTCCCCCCTGTTATCAGAATGCCCATTCACAAACTATTATTGCAATTCACCCCAAGATAAGCGCAGAGGCAGCCTATCTCTATGATGCCGTTCATCTCTACGCTAATGCATTGATGTCCGTCTTAAAGTCCGGTGGCAGACCTAGAAACGGCAGTCTCATTGTGTCGGCCATCAAAGGCTCGCGCTATCTGAGTGCCATGGGGTGAGTATCCCAGCGAGCGAGAGAGAATATGCACTGACGCTCTTTACGCACAACGCGCAGTTATCATGTGTACATAGATGAAAATGGAGACGCTGCTGGCAACTACACAGTATTAGCGAGAGGAACATTCCGCAACAGTCGCAACCAGACGGCAATGGGTCTCCTTCCCGTGGGCACCTTCAGCCATAAGACTAGTAACAGAACCAGTGAGGCTTTGCCGGTAAGTAATCCTACAAAATTTCTGGTCGTATATTTTATAAAGAAAACATTGCCTTTTTACACTTGCCGTCCAGGAGCAGGTAAGCGCTTTTGGCATAGCAAAGACACATTAAAACTCTGGTCTCTTCTCCAAGGTTGATAATACTTTCTTTGTAACTCTGCAGGATTTGAACTTGTATCGCAGCATCGATTGGGTTGGTGGTTTGCGCCCTGCGGCTGCTCCGCGTTGTGGTTTCGGGGGCGAGAAGTGCGTCAGTAAGTTACTTACATTTCAAATCACCCATCCTTAACTCTACGCAGTAAGCAGAGTGAAGCGTACATTGGGCTCAGAGTATCCGCTAGGTCGAAAATACTTGAGTAAGTTTATTTATTTTATTTTCAAAACTCTAGGTTATACTGGCGAAATATCGGCAGGCATCGCGGGAGGTGCTCTTCTGCTGTTAGGTGTTGTCTCGTTGGTTCTCTATCGAAATTGGAGGTACGAACAGGAGCTGGACAGCCTCCTCTGGAAAATTGACTTTCGCGAGGTTCAGGTGCACGACAATGAGCGCGAACAGCAAACCCAAAAGGCTACACGAGTAAGTTGTGGTTGCCTATTTCATTCAATGCATAGATATTATCTGAGTCAGGCCATTTAGTTTTGACCATTTGGTCAATTTAAGGTACATGCCAGAGGACTATGGAACAATGAGAATAGAGATACATATTTAGAAGACATTCAAGAAATTGACCCAGAACAGATTGTTGTAAGGAAACTCTAACAAAAGCCGACCTAAATATTCTCCTTATACCCTGAACCCGTTGAAAATGAGACTTCAGGGCCTAATGGTCATGTTAAATGTATGTATGGAAGAATAGGGCGTGGCAAATCCCATAAAGTTTTACATATATTCCAGATACGTAAAGTAAACGAGTTACAAGAGCTCGTAGTTCCTTAAGTCAAGTTTGTTTCAAAAATAGCGATAGCTATTTTGTTTAATGTTTAATTATATCAGCTGCATCTTTTAAGCTTCAAATTTCAATATATTTAATATATTATCAGATTTTCTCAAATAGACTATCAAATTATACGTTAGACAGTCAATCTATAGTATCAAAATTATGCTTGCAACAATAAGTGTTGATTGTAGGGATGCGATTTCAGATGAAATGGTTGAAACTATATATTGGAGCTTTTTGAGCAGTTTCATATACTTAAATAGTTGCTGGATAGAAATGTGAAAAAGACGTTGCCTTATCACTTATTTTAGCTAAAATATGTTTGCACAAATGTATATATTATCTGTGTATGTTCTTATTTCGATGGTACTCAGAGCTTAAGCGATATCCTGCTATTTCCTGTTTGACAGAATCTCATAAATCAATTGCCATGTCGTCTTCCTCCGCAGTCAACCCATCCCCTTATCCGCACCAGCCAGGTTAGTCTGAGCTCCAACCCCGACGCCGACTTTCGCTATACGACTATCTTCACGCCTATCGGACTGTACAAGGGCCAGCTCTATTCTATCAAGAAGGTTCGCAAGAAGAGTGTGGACATCACTCGGGAAATGAAGAAGGAGCTGAAGCTTGTAAGCAAATGAATCTCCAAAGCTATGGCAGACCTAATATCGTTCATATTCGCAAATAGCTGAGGGACGCACGGCACGACAATATTTGCGCTTTTATCGGTGCCTGCACGGAACCTCCTAACATCTGCATCATCAGCGAATATTGCACTCGTGGCAGTCTTAAGGTCGGTCACTCTGCTCAACCTATGGCGACAGCCTAACAGACTAACCACCCTTCATATTTATAGGATATACTGGAGAACGAGGACGTCAAATTGGACAACATGTTCATTGCCTCCATGGTGGCGGACATTATACGCGTGAGTGCTGCTGTGTAACATTATACTAATGGCATCTCCTCCCGCTGATTCTTGTGCATGTATGTGTTCGTATCTGACCCCAGCATTCTGACTTCCGCAGGGCGTCATCTACTTGCACGAGTCGCCCATTCGCTTCCACGGGTCGCTGTGCACGTCCAACTGCCTCGTAGACTCGCGTTGGGTGGTCAAGTTGACGGACTTTGGCTTATTCGCTTTCAAGCAGGGCATCGAAGACAGCTCTACGGACATGCAGCATATGTCGGCTAAGTGCCTCAGTAAGTCTTTTGCCTTAATTGTTACAGTTGATATAGTTAAGGATTTTCTTCCAGAGCTTCTCTATCGAGCGCCAGAACTCTTAAGGCAGGGGCCCTCATCGATGGTTATGGGCACACAGCGCGGAGACGCGTATTCCTTTGCCATATTGTTGTACGAGATGCATGTGCGGCGAGGCCCGTTTGGGGAGACAGGCTTGACGCCTATGCAGTGCTTGCAGAAAGTCATGCAGCCACAAGATCAACTCCATCCCTATCGCCCATCGCTGCAGCCACTCGAGACCGCCTTCGATTGCGTCAGCGAGTGTTTGCGGGAGTGCTGGGCCGAGCGGCCCGAGGATCGACCGGAGTTTAAGGCCATACGCACCAAACTAAGGCCCCTGCGCAAGGGAATGAGACCGAACATCTTTGACAATATGATGGCTATGATGGAAAAGTACGCCAACAATTTGGAGGCCCTCGTGGACGATCGCACGGATCAGTTGCAAGAGGAAAAGAAAAAGACTGATGCCCTATTGCATGAGATGTTGCCACGCTGCGTGGCCGACCAGCTGAAGAAGGGCCACAAAGTGGACCCCGAGCACTATGAACAAGTAACCATCTATTTCAGCGATATTGTCGGATTCACGGCCATGTCGGCGGAGAGCTCACCCCTTCAGGTGGTGGACTTCCTCAATGATCTTTACACCTGCTTCGACTCCATCATTGGATACTACGATGTCTATAAAGTGAGTTTCGTTGCATAGCAAAATGCTAAACATTCAAGCATTCATTTTTGGAAACAGGTGGAAACCATCGGTGATGCCTATATGGTCGTATCTGGGCTGCCTCTGCGCAACGGTGATCTGCATGCCGCCGAGATTGCCACAATGTCCTTGCACCTGCTCAGCGCCGTGTCCGAATTTAAGATTCGTCATCGACCCACCAATCGGCTACTACTTCGCATCGGCATACACTCAGGTCCCGTATGCGCAGGTGTTGTAGGCCTTAAGATGCCGCGCTATTGCCTCTTTGGAGACACGGTCAACACGGCTTCGCGCATGGAATCAAGCGGAGTGCCGCTGAAAATCCACTGCAGCTGGCAATGCAGGCAGCTGTTGGATCGATTGGGTGGCTATCATTACCAAGAACGCGGCATCATCTCAATGAAAGGCAAGGGAGAGCAGCGCACCTACTGGCTAATGGGTGAGGACGAAGAGGCGCGTGTGCGTCGCACCTATGAGCGATCCCAACGGCGAGGTTCGCGTGCCCTCAACAAGTTCATCCAAGGTACCATCAAACAAGCCCAAGAACAGGCCAATGACTGCGGCATACGGTCCTCTTTGAAGCAAAAAACCCTGCCAAGGAACTCGCTTACTCGATCCTCTAGTCTCGAGTCGCCAAAGAAGCTGCGCTTCGCAGCTGGCAATATGTTGGAGCATCATCGCTATCATAGGTTTGATTTTATTGTGCCTTATTATAACAGAGAGTAATTAATCTGGCTCTCCCTCTTCTCAGTGACGAAGCCTTATTGGAGGTGGACTCCTACACTGGCCTGCGGCGCTCATCCGGCGGCTCCACACACTCACGCCATGAGGAGTCGACGCTATCCTGCCAAAGCATCGAAAACCTCGAAGCGCAGCAGCAGCAGCCAAAGCAAAGGCCGTTCTCCTATCCGACGGTCAATACGCCTCTGCTGTTGAATCATGTCGAGGTTTAGATTAGGATGAAGCTCATTTAGCAAAATTTAAGATTATGAGAAGTATTATAGTGGTGTTCAGCTCTTGTCAGTTGCTTTAAGTGTTATTAGAGGGTGCATAAGGCCCCTACTTATGTAATTGCATATATATATTCCCTATTCCGCGCCAAGCCCACATCTCAAGCCGAACTAACTGTGCGTAATTCTTTGCTATATATGTATGTGTAATAGTATCAGCATATTGTGAGAGTGATTACAAATCTAGTCGTTGTATACAAAATGAATACAATAGTTTAGCTAGTAGCTTAGATTTAGATTGAAAAGAATAATTAGTAGTAAAATATACGCTTATATAGGTGAAGATTTGACAAATGGTTTTTCCTTTAATTGTGTTTTATTTGAAATTTCTTGTCTTGAAGACACATTCACTATTGTTATATTTATATTGCGTGTAGTGTTATAGTTGTATTTATAATTTGTTTAAACTTAACGTGTTTTACATTTGAGTTTAAAACCAATTTGTGCATTTTTCTCAGAACGTCCTTAACATATAATTGTCCGCTCTCTTTGAACTCTAAAGTCTTGCGAAAGCCAGCTTGCAAAAGTTTAGAATTGCTTGTAAATAAGAGCGTATTTTATATATGTACATATATATATATATATATATATACGATACATAAACTCTATTAGGGAATTTCAATTTCAATTTGATTGCTTTTGTTTGAACTTAGTTTTGCTAGGTTTATATATATATGTATATATATATAAATATATATACATGTTATTCTATGTATTCGTGTACCTTAATGTTTTCTTCGTATTAATTTGATAAGCCACAAGCTTTAAAGCGCACTTCAATGCGTAACATTTAATTTTGTAAAATGTTTTGTTCAATGTCACAAATGTATTGTATGAGTGTGCTCTGTTTTTGGTGGTTTTAATAAAACACAATTCAACAAGTTACTAAATAACAATAACTACGACCCATCCTAGACATGAATCGTATTTGTATATATATAATGAGTTTTCTTCGGGTTTCCTATCAAAATGCTTGCAACAACAAATCTACTCAAAATATGCATTTAAAGTTTTTCAAATATTTATATGTATATGTAATGTATATAAATATGTTTATATAATAATGTATGTCGCGATTATTGTTCGACTGCCAGAAGCATTTCGACTCGGTACAAAACTAGCAAATGGACCAGTGCCTACCTCTGCGTTTAGAGCACTGTTTTCAAGTTAGTTTATAAATATAAATACATATAACGTTAATTCGCAAATATATATATACATATATTTGTTAAATGCGTCTCTGAAAAAATAGTGTCAACAATTTTACTAATATGTAAGGTTTCCTCCTTCTCTAAGTTTTGATTAACTCGATTTGCACTCGATTGACAAATGCTTTTTAAATATATCTCAACAACTCTAAGCTTAAGCGATTTTGAAGATTCCAATAGTTTCTAATATTGCATGGACAATAGATGAACCCTATAAAGTACCTCGTAAAAATTTGATAGGGAAAGCATGTTAGATTTGACCTTCATTCTGATTAATTAGACTAGAGCGCCGTGGATGAAAGATCAACTGTCACTCAAAGCAAAACTTAACCTTGGATTGCTTAACATCTGGTGAGGTTTATAGGGAGCATATTAAATATCTAATACTTAAGTTGTGCACAAATTAAGGCTGCTTCCTATTAGTCGAATTATTAAGCCTACAAAATGGTATAGGGACACCTACAGATGTAGGTGCGTAAAAATAACGGCAAGAGATCGGCGTTTATCCCTTGTAGACCTGAGTCTAAGTGATAATCGTAGGAAGTGATCCTCAATAGGTTTCGCTGAAGTTAGCGCGCAAATAGTTTCTGATGTATGCAAATACTCGAGAGCAGAGCTCGGTGAGAGTAGACGGCTTCACCTAGACTTTTTCGCCAAGCTGGTCGATCTGTGGGGCAGAGGATAAGGAGATTACTTGGTTTTCGACATTATTTTCATGTATTTATCTCGCCTTCTGACACCATGCCGTGGGCTAGAAGGAGGGGTGTGGCATGGGGAGGGCGGTGCCGAGCCGCCTGATGAGCCCCGCGACGATGTTATCGATAACGTTGAAGCACGCGGCGCAGAGCAGCCCAAATAGATAGCCGAGCCCTTGTCAATCTCGCGAAGATCGACCCGCGATCCGTGCACAGATGACGGCACCGAGCCTACAAATTATACTCAAATAATTATTATATATTAACTTTTAAGCGAACTACTTACCCGTGTAGGCATGCAGACCCGCCGGACTGCTGCGGGGACGCACACCAAAGCCGCTGACCGTGCTGGCGCTGCGCTGCAGCTGCGCGGCACTGCCATTGCTGTCCACAGCTTCCGGCTTCTCTCTTTGACTGCCCGCGCTGCTCACGCGCCCTGCTCCACTTATGGAATTGACTCGACCGCCTGACTTGTAGCTGTGGCGTGACGGAGACCGTTGGAGTTGAAGCTGCTGCTGTCGCTGCTCGCGGCGAGCATCCTCAATGGCTGCCGCGTACTCGGCAGCTTCGCTGGAGGTAACTGGCTGCTGGGCGATCTCGTCCTCGGGTATGCGCTCGTTACCAACGGAGCGACGCTGCAAAGGCGAGCGCTTTGGCGACGTGGGACAGGACTGTGCTACGACGACCAGGCCCCCGGCACCGCTGCTGACGCCCAGGGAGCTTGACGATGAGTTGCTGTTGGAGTTGGCATTAGAGGACTGGGCGCGCACCCTCGATTGCGTGCTGGAGGCACTCGACGGTCGCCGTCGGAAAAGTCCTTTGGTGGGGTCCATGTTACAAACGCCTAATAAAAGCACCAAATACAAAGAGAGCATAACATAAGTTACAAATAGTTGGTCGAATATTTATTTGATTAGTCTAGACTCTAATATCGAAAGATTAGCGCTTGGCCTTTGATTTCTTAGGCAACCGCTTGCCACCACTTGCACGGGCCTTTGGTTTTACGGGTGCGGCAGCTGTTTGTTCAGCCTCAAACTTCTTAGCCAGTCTTTTCATGTGCGCAGTACAAGAGCCGTGGCGTTCATCTTCTTCAGGCTCCTCGTCCAGGTTGTTGACAAAGCGTCCAGCGTTTACGTCTGCATTGTAGTAGATGACATTGGGCATAAGTACCTCGCCAGAGCTGGAGCTGGATTCGTCGTTCGAATCGTCCAAGTTCTTCTCGGACTCAGTATCGAGCTCGCTCTCGAATTCGTACACTGAGGTATCAGAACTGCGCGTCTGCTTAAGGGCTCTCTTCTTCCATTTGTCAACGATGAACTTTAGAGTGTAGGCAACGTTCCGTCCAGCTGAGGCACGAGAGCCCTCCTGCCCACCAAAAGCAAGACCCCCAATTGTGTAAATGGGATTTATCGCACCTGTGGGACACTTTTCACCGCGAGAGCAGTTGCCCTCGCATATGTCTCTGTTCTGCAACAGCTCTTGGTAGCTGTCCAGGGCCACGCTGCACTTCACCCGATCTAGTTGCTCCAGCGCCGACGACGGGAAGCGCTCCCTCAGACGCCGACGCTCCTCCGAAAGTTTGAATTGCTCGAACTCCTGCAGCTGATTTTGAAAGCCCGTGTTGGGATTGGCGACTGCGCGACCAGCGCGCACCACTTTCAAAGCCTCCTTCCAGTTCAAGTGTGTTGCGGTCATAATGTAGGCGACCGCGACAGTCACTGAGCGCGACATCCCAGCCAGACAGTGGATTAGCACGTTGCCCTCCCTTAGCCGCGCTGCGTGAATGAAGTCGTTGCACACGGAAAAGTACTGCGACAAATTTTGATCTGGAGTATCAGAAGCCATCACACACAGATAGTGCTTGTCCTAAATGGAGATAAGATGGCATTACTTTAAGCTAGCTTCTGAGAGGGTGGATAGACGTACCGGCAAGAGGCGTCTGGGACTGTCATGTATGGCTATTATGTGCGTAATTTTGAACTTCTCCAGCTGCTGATAGTCTTTGGAGTCGCGGTAGTTGCCCACATATAGTCCCGGCAAGACCTGGCCAAATAAAGCAATAGTTCTCTTAATAATCGGCAATTAGTTAATGAAAATTATTTGATTACATTTCCCATATGCCAATCCATCTTGACAATTCCGGTTCAAGATATAATAGTATTGCCTACAGAATTAATATTCGATACATACAGTGAGATTTGTTTATTTGAAAATACCAGTCTGTTTGTTGTTTGTTATTTGCTGTTGCTACAGGCAACTGACCTTGACAGCTATCTCTCAGGGCCGATATATATTTAGAGCAAACTGAGTTTTCAATGGGGGCTACAACTGAAATTGAGTTCTCCTATAAACGGGACCAATGTCTGCTCTAGTCCTTGGCCTTAAAACGACCAACCAATTATATATATGCCTATACTAAATATTACAGACTTCTTTAAATTCCTTTTTACCAATAGTTTATGAATAGGTATTGAAAAGTTGAATGAACGCTATTGATTCTTCAATAATACATATTGCAGTCAGTTATCCAATTTTCTTTTGACAATATATATTATAGCATGGGTGAGCTCTTACCTTGTTCATACCATTCCCCATGATTCCTCATTTAAATGTCGCGAGCACCCTCCTTCAATGGTCAAGGCCTTCAAGTGGAATAAAAATGAAAGAGAAAATACTTTATTTGACAAGTTCACGGAGAATATGGAATATGGAATACGGAATATAGAATATGGAATATGCAAATGAAAGTGAAACTGCAGGAAGTGCAAGGCAACCACACACACACACACCCACACACACACACACACAGCAATCAGCCGGTTGTTCATATGTTTGCGTATTGTTTGTGGCTCATGGTAAAGGTATGAGGTACAAGTGGCAGCTGTTGCGACTGTCATCGCGTTGCCTGCCTCCTGCTCCACAAGCCGAGACCAAAGCCGAGGCTGGCCTAGCACAAGGAGAAGAACACAAAAGTCACCTCCACCAACAAACAGACAATCGTGGCCTAGACAATAGAGACAGTGCATCCGTTGCGGAAGTAAACAATCCTTGGCGTAGGCAACTCATTAGTGGGACAGACAGACTGTCAGACAGGCAGTCAAACCGATACACGTTTGCCCAGAATCGGCGGAGGATTGCAGCTGGGGCTCGGCTGTTCAGCATGCTACAATTGAGTCTGAATGCCAAAGGTCGCGTAAGCAACTGAATGTTCCGTGATGTTCGCGATGTTCGTGGCCCTCCAAAGTAGACAAGGATTATGGCCGAACGACAACAGGTGGCTGGGTGTTTGACCGTGACTGAAGACAAAGACTAGCTCAAAATCCAATCCACAGTTGGCCTGGCTATCCTTGACTTATGTAACAAACTGCAGACGCTGCTTCACCCATCCATCCCATCCCATCCAAGCAGCCCTCCCAGCCTTTAGGCACATATTATGCTCATTCCACCTTGCAGGCGCTTTTAGAATTAACCATATTTACATAAATGACTTGCGAGCGCAATGTGTGTAAGTGAAGCTTTGTTATATTTCTTACCTGGCAACCTGTCATCTTACGGACCGACTGACTGACTGACTGGCTGACTGACTGACTGACTGACAAAAAGATGGCCCAAGATAGAGCACGTGTGGCACGTTTCTTGTCGTAACAGCTGCCATTTAGCAACAGCCAACAAACCCCGTTTCCTTTACCTTTCCCTTTCCCTCTCCCTACATTACCCCTACATTACCCTGCTGAAGGCCGCACCACAAACGCCACAATTAAGTTTAACTACTGCAGTCGGGAGTGCCCGACGAAGAAATTCTGTAGTTTACTAGGAAACACAAATACTTGACCAGCCTTGATTACCCAGAAATTAATCGGACCAAAGAGGTCGATAGAAAACTTGAAAATACTTTTAGGTGAGATGCAAAAATGAATGGAAAAACATAAACAATAACAAGATAAATATCAAAATGAATTCAACAAATCCGAATACATCTTTCAGTCACATAAATCGGCAAGGGAGAATATGTGAACCTGAGTACACCTAAAATAATTGAGGGGTATCGTAACAGAGAAGTCAGTGTAATGTAGGTAGAGTTTATTTTAGATATTTTTAATTGATAGTATTAAAGCAGGAATAGTTATTGATATTTAACAGAAAAAATAATAAAATAATTCCATTCTGCGGGTTCTTATAGGCTTTGAGGTACATACGCATAACAGATAAACGGCAAAGGCTAAATGGACACTCAACTCCTCATTCTGATAAAGGGCTCTGCCACGCCTCCTTCTACCCGTAACATCCATGAAGTTCCCCATTTAATAGGAAAAGGTAGTCTGCTAAGCTATCATTGAGTTGGGAACTATGCTCATCCTTGTGGAAAAACTGTGTGAATCCACAAACCTTAAGCAGAAAGCAGAAAACCCTATTCCCATTTGCCAGAAGTACAGGGTATGCAAATTGTCGCAGCTAACTCTTGTGTTAGTGCCATCTCAGGCAATTGATCACACAAATGGCTGGTTACCTTCTTTGGGCCATCGCCGACATGGACTAGTGGAGTGTACCCCTCAGATCAAGATAGACATCAGCTAAAAATAGTCGACACCCAATGCTCTGTGGGTGGCTGTGGATGTGGCTGTAGCCATACCAACGTCATTCAATGCAATTGGTATACGTTTGTGCAGGTGGCCGTTGCTCTATGTGTGTCTGTCAGCTTATGCCTCCGCTCATACATTGACCAAACAGTTTTAGGACCTTCACATTTCATCAAATTTCACATCGCATTTGCTCAAAGAGCTTTCAATAAAACTGTGCAGGAGTTCGCTTGACTGTATTTGTCGACCACTTGGAGGAGCACATGATTGACAAAATGTAACACTAACTCAATCCCAGAGGTATTTAGTATCTAGTATTTAGTAGCTAGTATCTAGTGTAGTGTTTATGTATTTTTACCTCGTATGTAGTAATTAATAATAGCTATATAGAATATATATAAAATACCTAGTAATTATTACCTAGTACCTAGTATCTAGTCGAGTATGTAGTACTTAAAATTTAGTATTTAGAATTTAGTTTCTAGTATCCCGTTATTAGATTCTCTATTTTGTAGTATAATCAATCAAGCATCGAGTATCTAGATACTGCTGGAGGTCTCGAGATTTCCTACTCTTGGAGTTATATCCTTTAGTGAGGATAATTAGTTTAGCGCTAGTCTTGTTTTACTCAGTCAATCACATTTTTAATTTGTTTTCATTTAGACCCAGAAAATCAATAACTGCAACTAGTGAATTCATTTGGCTACCAAAAATAGAGGCAATAATAAAAAGTGAGGTCTACCTTTAGGTGCAACGGAAATACTATTCAAATTTACGGTCAGCTTCAATTAAACAACAACTTTTGGCAACGTGCACTGCACTTGTTCACGGGGAAGTACATTTGGCCCCCTTTGTGTGCCCTCTAAGCGTGATTCACTCACTAATAAAAACGACAGAAGTGAACTGCATTCATAGTTATATAGGGCCTTTCTATGGATATTGGGTATATCCAAAATGATATATAATAAATAGAGGAGTTAATTAACTGCAGCTATACACGTGACCCCAATAAAATCTGGATTTTAACTGAAATCAAATTAATGCGTATCTATACGCATTCTTGTTCTTTATTTATTATATTCACAAGTAGACTTGTGCTCAGACTTTATATGAGAATCTAGGATGGTTCAGGGTAACGGGTTTTTTGTAGGGTATCTCAAGGTACTGCAGTTCCAACTGAACCCCTGGATCTGCAGTGTTTCCCATTGTTCTTTAGTTTGCTGCCAAGTTTTTCACTTTACTGATTGGCAATGCACGAAGTGAATTTCCTTCCTTGCAGGCACGATGAAACTAGCGTTGTTTTTAATCTATTTATCTGATTATTTTTTATTCTAATGGCCAGTCTGCATAAATTAGCAGGCACTGCGGCCTTGGGCTCGCTCAATAATTGTCAAAAACAAGCGCCAGGCATGTCGCGTGGCGTGTCGCGAGGTTACGGGTCTGGGCGCTGACATTGGCATGGATTCAACTGTCCCCGACTGTCAGGCCCTAACGGGCAGTCAATTATGCCGCTTAGACGTCTAACATTAGCAATAAAATAAATACTTGCAGCTGTGTTGTACACACACACACACACACACACACGCACACACACACACACACACAGGGTAAAGCTCTGAGAATTTATTGGACTGCCTAAAAAAGAGCAAGCGACCGGGCACCTACGGGATTTCGCCTTTGTGCTGTAAATACAAAACGGCTTGCCCGAGGCTCAACGAACTGTGCGAACTGTCGTAATAAACTTGCGTCTCTTGGACCTACGAGCCATAAAACGGAACACACGCACACAAGTGAAACTCAAAATGAATATGATCAAATCGGATTTCTGCTGTTAACTGGAAATTTGAGTGAATCTCAATGAAGATTTAACCAGCGAAGCAAAGACAAAGCAGAGCCTGGGTGCAGGGAAAAAAGTCAACTAGCGCCGCCATGTCTGAGGTTCAGCAAATGTCAAGAGGAGTCAACAGCCTGAAGGGGATAAACAACAGAGACTGCTAACAATAGTCGAGTGTGACCGACTGAATGAGCCTCTACACCTCGAAATTGGAATACCGTCCAGCAAAATGTAGACTCTAGATTTGCGGGGATCCGAAGCGAATGAAAGGGTATTATAGAGCTCTACTCTAATCTCTAAACTCATAGATAACCTATTGATAAAGTTAAGATATGTATGTATATACACATTCATATATAAACCAATTTTGTGTACATAAATCAATAATAACTAGCGCTTAGATTAAGTAGCAGCTGTATCATTACAAATTCCTAAGATATGCTCCACTTTGATACTTTTCAAATATTTGTAGATCAGACGTAGGCTCGAAGCACCTAAAAACCATCATACCCAACTGGCAAGTGTAAGCATAGCAAAGGCAGAACGATGCCATGTGCTGTCATAAAATAGTTTATTAGCATACAAGTAAACAGCCATCAGGCGCTAACAATCAGGACAATGGGGGAAGCTGGGGAAACTGTGAAAACTGCTGATATCATGTTCTTTTGAGGGATCCTATTCCATTGCACAGGATTTATTACAATGCCAATGGCTGCCGGTCAAAGTTGTTTGCCATTTTGAGTTCCTAACCAAACAAAGCCTTGAATGCTGATAAGCAGCTAAGGAAAAGCCTGGAATACGGTCTGCGAACGCTAGCACTTGTCCATCCTTCGGTTTACCTAGCGTTATGAGCAGCTTGGGGGCGGATTCCGCCAGTTAACTAACTGCCATTTATCCCGGCTAATTGCGCTTGTTGCGTTGGCTTAGACCACGGGGGCTACGGCCCACACGAATACGCAAACAAGCGCTCGACGTCGGCAGCTACTGCAAATACGCGCTTCTACATGGAAGGAGGGCCTTAGCCCAAGTCCCAAAATGTGCAGGCTTGGAAAATTTCAGTTAATTTAAATAATTAATTTACAAGATCCCACATGTGTCCAGAAAATGTTTCGTAAATCGAGACCTGCATATCAAATTTACGTCGACACATTCAAATTGCAAATGTTGCACGAGGGAAATTATATGAAAGTCAATTTAGTTTTTTGGCTTAATTACGTGCATTCCGGGAAAGAGACTCAGCCTGAATTACCTGCCTACAGACAAATAATATACGCTCAATAAATTAAAATGACACCATAGAGATGAAAATCCTAACTTTCCATTTAACATTCAGCAAATCAAAAAAACAAAATTCTTTGAAAGTCTTTCAGCGCTATCTTCCATATGCTAAACCCTATTTCAACCTCAAAAGATATTCAATAATAAATCAAATTCTGTGATTCTAAGAATTTCCAGATTAAAAAAAAAAAACCAAAAATAATTTATTTGGCAATGCCCTGAAATCACGCGAATCTGCCGAATATTATAAATATATTAACTTCAGTTATATGATATCTTGAGTAACTGTAATCAAAAATCGATATATATACAAGACAAAAAATCCGAATTCAAGATCATTTGGGAGCACGTCTTGTATGCATGGGTAAGTACAGCTATGCTTGTGCGAATTAAACGTCATCTACATTGTGCTTCATCAGCAATCGGCAATCCCCATCGACAATCATCGTCATCTAATATGAATGCCGCACTCAGCTGTGAAAGCACAAGGAGAACGCCTTAGCGTCTTATGGGGTGGCCAAGTGTCCTGAAAGTGTTTCACTTGCCGAAAAAGTAAAAGGGATGGCACATTTTCACACCAATTTAGAGCCGCAACAAACTACGAGCAACACACAGGCTGTGTAATAGGGCAGTGACACGGCCCTAAATATTACTCATACGACTTGTGGCGCAGCTCTTTGCGATTCCATAAAGGATAGTCGGAGCTACGCTAATTTCCAAGTTGCGTGCAGACATTTTTCGTAGTACTCGTAAAAAACCAGCTAAAAAACCAACGAATAAGTGCAAATTACGCCATCCTGCAAAGTAATTTTTCTAACCATTTGCATTTGCATTAATTTCCCAAATACTGGGCGAGAGCGGGAACGTGGAACAGGGAAGCGGGTAGGGGGAAGGTTAAACGCCCGGAGAGCGACAACAAAATTATAGGTATTATAGATTGCCGTGAGTAGGGTACAACACTTACCTCACTTTGTTCCTGGGATCCACGTTGAGTCGCCGTCACTTCAATGCTTCATGGACACACACGGACACATGTAGAGGGGAGAAGGGACTAAGATGGACACTCCTTCACTGCTGTTATATCACACTCGACGCACGGGGCAAGAAAAGGCCAGTGGACGCTAACGGCAGGGACTATGACGACTCTGAAGTTGTCTGCAGCTGTGGCACCGCACAGAGCTCTGATTTTGAATACAATTTTGTTGTTGTTGAGTAGTTTTGCTGCTGAATTGTGCAGCGCCGCCTCGAGTACAACTAAACAGGCAACTTTGATAACTGTTTTTTAAAGTTATTTGCTTCGTTTGAAGTGTCTCGTTTCTGCAGATGGAAAAATAGTGTGTATCGGAAGGGAGCGTGTGGCAGCGAAAATACCAGCGAACCAACAAAAATGCTACAACAAAATAACAAAGTCCAACCGCAACAACGGCGCGAGAATGAATCTTAAAGAAGTGACGAGCCCCAATTAGCCGAAGCGTTAAAGCACCTCAAACGCTGCTAGCAGACTGAGACAAAGTCTTAACCCAACCAAGAGCTGGACTCTAGGTAAAATGAGTGAAACTCAGAAGCCGAGAGACATGAATGAAGCACTAGACTCTGAGCATGCGCAGTGCGCAGCCGAAACAGAAGCGCGCGAACTGAAAGCACTCGACACAGCTCTCACTCAACTAATAATTGCTCTCTTACAAGGTTATATAATCACTAACCAAGGACTAAAACGAAAAAAGATGGAGCGGGAGAATGGAAGAGAGACAAACCAAAAAAGAAAGGAGAGAGAGAGAGAGAGCGAAAGAGAACGGTTGAGTAAAACAAACAGTTCGGTCAATCGAAGGTGTCGCTTAATGTGCAATCATGATGCCTAGTTATAGTTGACGACTCATCGTAGCTACCTGATTTAAGGAGATTGTTTTTTTGTTTTATTCATTGTTCAGTTAGCTAAAAAAGGAGCGCGAGGCTATACGCTGATATGTACGTATGTATGTATATTTGAGGTTGCAATTCCAATTAACTATTTAATTGTTGGCACATCTGATTGGATTTATATTTCATACATGTTGTATGAATGTATATGTGTACATGGTTATGTATGTATGTATTTAGAAGTGTGCAATATTTAAATATGAATTATTTCACTTTATATGTTCAGCTGCCACTGGTGTGGATCTCAGTGTTGTAGCTGTTGCCCACGCCTGAATTTATTTGGAAAATACATCGAACGCAAATAGCGGCAGCGCGGCATGGCGAAGCGCTATTTTATGTGGGCGCTAGTGACCAAGCGATATATATGTACACATGTGTGTGGTATATGTACATTCAAATACTATATACTTTTACACACGTATATATCTTATACGAACTCATGAAATATGTCTCTGCATGGAATGCGACAATCTCTGACGCATCACTGTAGCCAGAACAAACTGTAAACAGCTGGTCAAAATACATTTCAAGTAACTATGCGAAATGCATAGATTACTTACTATCGATAAGCGGGCTGATCGATTGGTCGATTAATGCCTTTCGTGTACATGCACACATGTGCAGTAGTTTAAGTCACATATGTATATATGTACATGTGAGAACGTTTAAAGTATACCTTGAAATCTTCATTGTACATTACATGTGTATTTGCGGATTAATACACTTTATATGCAGTATACATACATACATACATATGTACATACATAAAAGTTATTTCGTATGTTTTGAGCTGGTTCGGAAGCCATGCGACTGTCACTGCTGCTCAGTTTCAGTCAACGGAATTTGCTCTCTCGAGCAGCATTTAGATACTCAGCTGATTATTATTGTTGTAGTAGGTATTGCTGGCACTGGCTATTAATAAATCTGATGTGTGTGAATCTTGGGCGCTCAATTAGCTCACGATCGGCGCAGAGAGCAAATGAACATTGATTTCGTTAGACAAAAAATGAGAAAACGATAGAGATAGAAATACGGAGAGAATGTAAAATATAAAGAAAAACAATCGCTTACAATTTGTAGGCACAGTGTATTCACCATGTTAGGACTTAACTGTTATCCGATAAAGCGTCACAAGCAAGTTAACAAGTCGCGTGCTAACTCAACTTATCCATTGAGTCAATATGAGAGAGCATTCTTAATGTAAGAAAGAGAGAGCGAGTGGGGGAGATTTTGTCGTGGCCAAAGTTAGTCGTAAAACGAACGAACCAGCAACCGAACGAGCGAAAAAGTTGTGTTCAGTCGACGAGCAACATTTGCTGCGAGCAGTGGTCGTAAACGTGAATTTGTAGACTAACGGAAAAGTGGCCTTACGTGGTTTATGCGTGTGTGTGCGTTCAGCAGCAATGTGCAAAAATATTTTTATCTATAGGTGTTGTATATTTAAATTGAATGTATAAATATAAAGCATCATTCTGAGCGTAAATAAGATATAGCCACAGAAAGAGATAGAGAGAGAGAGAGAGAGCGCGTGACTACGTAGAGAGAACTTCAAGTGGCCAACGGAAGTACGTAAGAGCAAAGTGTCGAAATTGCATTTGTGTACGTGTGCTCAACGCTGAACGTTAAACAGCTGCCGTGGCTGTTAGAAAGTGTAGCCAAAGAGTGACATCACGTCAGCCGTTACGGATACGATTGCGAGGAGGATACGTAGCAATTAGCAATCTGTTTCATTGTTGTGGAAGAGTCACCGCGCTAATTCCAAAAGCAAGCGGAGCTATCGAAAAGCCATACAAGAAATTGTGGCTAATTTGAAAATCGAACCAGCCGCAACAATACGTCAGCCGGCTGCAGAACGTACGAGAATTAACGGGCAAAAGCATTGTCGCTCTCAAGGTGAACCTGCCTGCCGAACGCACAAACAGCGGCAACGACAGTGGCAGCAGCAGCAACAGCAGCCACAATAGCAGCAGAATCAGAGCCAGAAGCAAAAGCAGAAGCAGCAGTAGCAAAAAAACTCATTTCAATTTATTTCGAAATTAGTCGCAGCGCTTCGAGACGGAAACAGAAAGTGACGAAAAGAGACGCTTGTGGCAGGCAAAATGAAGCCAACTGTGATAGCAGCAAATCAAGCTAGCGCAGGCAGCGCAGCCGGTGGTACCAGCGGCAGCAGCAACGGCAGCGGCAATGGAACGCCCGCAGGGGCCGGCATCAGCATACCCATCAGCCGCGAGTACGTGGGGATTGGAGGGGAGCACAGCGCCTCGCCCCAGCAGCACTGTGCCCAGCAGCGTGCGCCACCGCAGTTCTACAACAGCCAGTCAGCGTACGGATCACCGCGACAGCAGCAGGTTCCTCCAAATCAGCCGCAGCAACATTTTCAGGTGAGTGACTGGCTAAAAAGTCAATGGCGCCAGCGACAACGACAGCGACAGCATCAAGGTCGTCTCTCTGCCCGCTTGCATATATGTACATCTCTGTACGTAGACTTGTAATTTGGCGCCCGACAAGGTCGCCTTTGTATTGTTGCTGTTGTTACTATTGTTGCTCTTTCTGTTGTATTTGGCGATGGAAATTTAATTAGCTAGTTCTCGCCGAATGCACAAAAAATACTCAAAATAAACCCCGTTTCGCACTTGGAGAATATACAGAGAAGCGTTACGTATCTATGTATGTTCTTATGTACGTATGCATATGTGTGTATACGTATGCGTTATTGTGACTCAACTAAGAAGTGTGCCAAGGGATTATGATATAAACTATTGACCCAATCTTACAAGGGAATATATATATAATATACATATATATGTATATATATATATATATATATATATATATATATATATATATATATATATATATATATATATATATATATATATATATATATATATATATATATATATATATATATATATATATATGTATATATATGTATGTTATACTAATGCACGTACATTAGTACCACCACAGACTTATATATATATATGTGTGTAGGTACTGGAAGTGGTGGCAGTTAACGCTGCGTATGAGCAATATGGAATTTAAGCTTGCAACAGCAGCTTCAGTTGGACTGGAGTGGTTTCACTTGGACTGATCTTGCTGCTTGGCTATCTAATCTAATTATCAAACACACAAAAGCGCCAAAAGCATTGTTTTATATGAACAAAAAGAAACGACAATTTCGATTTCAATTCGATTTGTGCTCGTTTAATATATTTCTAGAAAGTACACTATGATAGACAAACGCAAATGTTGTCTCCACTTGTAGGGAAACACGGATAGAGAGCGAGAGAAAGAGAAAGAGAGAGAGAGAGAGAGAGAGCGCACGAGAGATATCGCTCTTGGCCAACGCTGAATTTGATTTTGCTTCTTACTCTATCGCGGCTGTAGCTGTGGCTGTGCACTAACTTGCTTACATATTTACAGACAAAACATCTCACACACACATACATATACGTATTGATGAATGTGTGCATGTGGGTGGGTAGATATACATATGTATGTCCATATCTCGATGGGTATATATGTATATTGGAATGTGTACATAATACGCCGCGTAGGCGACGACAGCTCACGAAATAAAATCATTTTCGCTCAACTAGTTGGCCAAGTCAAAGGGGCCGAGACGATCATCATGCGTGTCTGATGCGAGAGGGACTTAGTTTACTTACTATGAATTCCGAAATCCAAATTTCTTACATTTGAAAAACAAATTATAATAATAAAAAACAGCTTCCATGCAATGATATATGTATATATCTACAGTAAATACAATAAAAGGAATTCATATTAAATTAAACATATATTAAAATACTATTTGAAAAGTTAAATTTCTTTATCATAGCTTAACTGTATAGCTAGTACTAGATATAGTGGTGTTAAATTAAATTAAATTAAATTTTCTATTTCCACACTAAGGAATCCAAATGCACTTTCAAATTCATACTGGTATGTGCATCAGGAACTTTTAAAGCTTGAAATCGGATATCTTGATATATAGTTAGGGTAGTTAAATTGAATGCTTTTTAATAAATCTATAATTTAGCTCCAATCAATCAATCTGGTAGTGGATATATTTTTTTGTAAAGGAAAATTCTTGTTTATTTGTGATTAGAAAAACTGAAATAAAAATTAAAGTCATTGCTCTTAACAGTGACGATTCTAGTCGGTAATGCCCTAATAGATGTTCTGAACACTGCAAGCAGATATATCGATCGTATATGTATTACGAATAGCACAGCCATTTGCACGAAGGGATTTGCAGAAACTCTGCTTTGACTGCATCATGGGGAACTATGCGAACTGTTATTTTGATTTCCTTTTTAATCAAGACTTCCCGAGTGTAATAAATACAGCGAGTAGTATGTATGCTTGTGCTAAAGTGCAAGTTTCTAGCACTTGATATAGGTTTTTTTTTCGAGCGAGCTGGAACTCCTGCTCGCATTTTTTCATCTTGCATGATCTTTAAGCTATGCTTAAAAAATTACGAAAAACTTTTTTTTTATTGACCATAAATTAAGTGATTAAGTAATTCCATGGTAAACGGAATTATATATTTAAAACTCTAAAGTACCCAACTTTTTAATATTGATTCAGTCTCTGCAATTTTATCAAGAATTTACATATGCAGTTTATGGTGCCTACGCCTTCTTCTATTGCGCCTATTTGAGTTCAGAAAACCAAATTAAAATTACACCAATATATATAATAAAATAGAAATAAGTATAAATATTGCATATTATATAAAAAGGAACTTTGCAAGGATGTACTAACTGTATACTAAGATGAAGGCCAACATATCTATGTAAGGGTGAATCGAATACTCACATATCTACATGTTATAGATAGTTATCTAGCCTTACAATATGAAAACTACCGATTCCCTAAAAGATTACATCGATATGCCAAGATATACACTGCCTTTGCTCATCTGTGAGGTTGGGCCGTGAGAGCGACTTCCACTCTGGCTGAAGTTGCGAGAAACGTCGAGCAACGACTGCAGCCGTAGTGGGCGTCCGATGAAACCAATAAAAGCCTGTTGGCAGCTGCCCACTGGCTCATTCAGAATAAAACAGTTGAACGAGAAACGTTTCGCGTCGCGTTAACGGAAAAACGAGCATAAAACACAAAAGCAGAAAGCAAAAACAAAAACAAAGACAAAAAAGTGGCAAAGAGAATTTCGAGACGCTAATTTCTGATAAAGCAAGCACTCAACTTAATATAGGTAATGGCACAGAACGAACTGCGAACGAATATGTATATTTGTACAGACACAAACGAATACATCATCATACATACATACAAACGTAGGTGCAACATTCATGCACACATGTGCACATACAAATAGAAGGCCTTGCCTTGTAAACAAACAACTGATGTCCGTTTATAATGCGTTCTTACACATGTACATGCATGTGTACTTACATACATTTATGTATGTATGTATACATGGATGCGTGTGTATGTGCACACATGATGTTACGCTGAATGGGGAACAGACGGCAAAGCGTTTATTTATACGCTGACGTCACTTGTTTTTACTACAGCTCCAATTTCTTATTATTTGTCATAAGCCCACACACAGACACACAGACACGCTGCCATAGACATGTTAGCCACTTTGACTGCGATTGGCATGAATCATCCGCTTATTTGTGACCATAAATGTATACATGAGCCTGTGTACGACGAAGCATTTGGGCTTTAGCACGACCTTTGGCTCTCCACAGCAATAAGCAATTGATTGTTTTCGTTTCGCAACGCTCATTTCTCGGTTCTCATTTTTACGTATTTACAGCAGCCCTTTGGATTTGAACCGGACATGGACATGGATATGGAAAATATGTTTGGACGGACGCGGTTGGGACGTCTAAACAACGATCCCTTCGCTGGCTTTGGAGGCACACGTAAGCGGAATAGTTTGCACGATCCCCATATCCCCATCCATCCCCAGGCACACTCAATGCATGCTGACGATGACTTTTCTCATTATTTTGACGATGCTGCAGACTTTGGGTTTCCGCAATTTTCAACACTTGGCCGGCGCGCTCGCGCTGCAGGTGGCGCCAACAGCAGTATAGAGCCGGACGATGATTTCTTTCACAGACTGCCATCGGAGTTCCGTCAATACATACCAGAGGGGTTCACCAGCCGTCGAGCTGGCCCATCTCAGCAGCGTCCACAGCCGCCGCAGCAGTACTATCAGCAAGAGTTTGGTGTGCCCCAACAGCCGGGATCGACGGCACCGACGGGACAACCGCAGGGACCGCAATCGCCCTCGAAGCGACTTTGCGATGCTGCCATTCAAACGGATGACCCCGCTGGCCGCTCGGAGGTCGATTGCGCACCAACTGTGAATCTGAACCAGCACGGACTGCGCAATACCATGGACATGGGCGTGAAGAGCACCGCTGAACAAGAGCAAGGACCGCGTTCGCATTCAGCGCCACCCCCTGAACAACAACAGCTAAATCAGCAGTACCAGCAACAAACAAATCAGCAACGGCCGACACCGCCACCACAATTTGGCATGCAGACCAGTCCAGCAGCGCAGTCAAACTTGGGAACGGGCCAGCCACAATTTCATAAGACTTACTATGCCCCACAGCAGCAAGCGCATCCCCAACAGAAGCAGCAGACACCGCCGCCTCCTCAAACTCCCGGCGGCAGCAACGTGCGCACCATACCGATTTTCGTAGAGGGTCGTGCCGAGCCCGTTATCAATGCCCATAAGGAGATACCAAATCAAAGTGATTCAGGTGCAAGCACCAATGCACACTCGCAGGCCTGGTCCCAGGCACACCACGCACCAATGCAGCCTAATCAACAGCAGCGCCCTGCTCCACTTAATACTCAGCAGCCGCAAGGCGATCAGCAATTGCAGACGGACGCTGGTGTAGGTGTGCCGCCGCAGACCCCGCATACGGTAGACTCAATCAAAAAGATTCAGGATATACAGCGTGATGTGCTGGAGCTAATGGCCAAGGTGGAGCAGTTCAAAGGCACTCGCCAAGACAAGGAATACGTATACCTGGACGAGATGCTCACACGCAATCTTCTTAAGCTAGACACGATCGATACGAACGGCAAGGATAGCATTCGACTAGCCCGCAAAGAAGCTATCAAGTAAGATAAAATATTATTCTTTACTAGCTTCAATCTTAACCATCCTCCAATTTTATAGGTGCATACAGGCATCAGTTAATGTGCTGGACGCCAAAGCTGAGGAAAACGGAAGAAGAACAGCTGGAGTGGAGGAAAATGCGATCAGTGCCGAGACAGCAGGTTCAACGCTCGCCAAAGAGGAAGAGCCTTCAGCGGACGCTGAGCCCGCTACCCCGCAGCCCTTGGACGCAACCAAAATCCAAGATCCTATACCTCTACCACCACCGCAGAGTACCGCAGAGGTAGCCGCTGAAAAATCCACAACGGAATCACAAGCTGCATCAACCGATTCAATTGAAACACCCAAAGCCGAGATCACAACGGTAACACAATCATCGGAATGATTGTCAAAGCACCTGTACAGCTCCGCTTCGAAGCAGCTATACAAATTAACCAAAATCAAATCAAAATAATGGGGGAGCTAAAAAACATGATTTTTAATATATCGGAGGCAAGCGGCACTTTCTTGATTCTTGATTAACGAATTATTTGTAAGCATCTGAATAGGTGCTGGGGAAGCATATATAATTCTTTTCTGATATATAAATTCGCAAATGGAGTATACATATATACATATATATGGATACTTCGTTTACATGCGTAATTACATACACCGGTATGTGATCTAGGCTTAAGTTAATATATGATATATACACGACAAAGTGCCTGCTTAGAGTTGCAAATTATTGTTGAGAACATTACAATTAAAAAATATATAATAGAAGCTGATTATGTAGTTTATATCACAAGATATTTATGAATAATTGCACAGGTCCATGTAGGCAACAGCAATCGTCCAGCAGAACTGAGTGTGATCTCATTGGAAAGAAGTGCTTGCAACATTGCTAAATTTAATCAGATAATCAAGAAAATTTCGAATGCATTAGTTTTTGAGTTACTAATTATTAAAGTAAATGTAGGTATTGATCACCCTATAATACATGTACATATAAGACATATATTGGCTACAGATATATGATAATACAAATACTCATGTGCATAAAGAAACATTTAAAAAGGACGCAACTGTGTTTCAAAATCTTAAGGTTAACAATCAGATATAAAATGTATACTTAAAAATGGAAGGCACCTGTAAAAACATGGTGCGTGCAACATACGTTCTAAACCGTGTTATAGTCGTTTATAGGCAATTTTAAATCTCATTAGGTATAGTATGGTACTGCATTATTGTTCAATATCAATCTATATGTATATATTGCTTGCTTTACGTGTAACTGATTCAGATATATATATATGAAATTACCGCAATGGCCGTTTAGATTAACTGATGAAGCTGCTTTGCAGCTTCCTTATTAGATACGATTTTGGGTATAATTGCTAAAAATGTTGGGTTTATTTAAGTATCTCGACATAGTTTGCCGGAAAGAGTCCATAGGTTCCATCGGGGCCCAAGCCTTGCCACCAGCCCTCGTCGATCTGATCAATGTGTGTTATAACATCGCCAGGATCAAATGTTATTTCTGACTCATCAGCTGCTTGATAGTCATACAAAGCACGTGCGCGGAGACCCAAGTCACCCAAGGTCTCCTGGCATATGAAATCATCCTCGTTGACCAAATCGGTTACTGTAAATTAATCCACAATAAGGAATAGAGTAACTGCAGCGTACATAACATGAGTAGTCAAAAAACCTACGTGCATTGCGCTCCAGCGTGCTTAACCCAGACGTCTTAACCGATTGAGACTGCTGCACGGTTACAGAAACTTTAGTGCGCACCTCCTCCTCCTCCTTGTAAACAGCCGTGTCAGTCTCATTTGACGATGTTGTTTCGTCTGGTGACTGTGATTGCACCGAATTTGTTTTACTGTGAGGCGACCGTTTGATGGTCGAGAATTGTTCACTCTCATGGGCCAAAGGTAAATCCTCAGATTGCAGTGTATCTTCCTCAGTAATGGATGCAATAGAATTTGATTCGATTACTGAGACAGCTGGTGCCTCAACGGCCGCTGCAGGTTCAATGACCACTTGTTTTTTATCCACTGGTTCAGATTGTTGAGCCTGAGGGATCGCTGCATCCTGCGTCTGGTTGTTATTGAACACATTTATACGTTGCGCAATAGAATTGCGGGCGGGCTTCGCCGGCGGTTGAGTATTAAGTCTGCAAATTAAAATTGGTGAAATTGGCACAATAAAGCAATGCAGTGCAGCTCACTCTTGGTAACTTACTTGGACTGCAGCTGACCCTCGCTAGTGTGTTTGGTGAACATGGCCTTGGCAGCACCCACACGCGACCCAATCAACTCTCGTGCCTCTTGGTTTCGAGCCTGACGCATTCGCTCGGCATCGGTTATGTTGTTTGCAAAATTTGCAATTGTTTTCTCTGGACTCAATGGTTGCGGTGAGCTGAGAATTAATTGCTTATTATATTAACATTAATCGATACGAGATTATATACAGATAGTTACGTTTTAATCGGAACATGAGCTGGTTGCAGTTTCGTCGTACTTATTACCAACTTCTCGCGCTCATTGTGCTCTTTTTCTTCGCGAGCGCGCTGCTCTTGCTCTAGTTTAAGAAGGTCTAATCGCTTGGCTTCCCTTTCGGCCCCAATTCGATTCTTCTCGTCAGCTTCCTCTTTTTTCCAGAAGTCCTGCATTACGCTGGCATTAAGCTCTTTAGTGGGAATGACACGCGTGTAGTTAGTGCCCACTGGTGCTTTTTGCTCTTCCATTACGCCACGCGGCTCCTTAAAACTGTAGGCCGAGCTGACCGTACTCAATTTTTTTAACAAACGCTCTAGATCGATGTCATCCTCGTTACGTGCATTAATTGTCAGATGTGCACCGGATAGGAATTTTCCCACATCGTGAATATGGTTGGCGCAAGTGCCTTTGCGTAGGACTGGAGCACCCTCACCCTATACGAAGAGACGGAAAATTTAGATAAGATAGCAAGTAAAAATTGATACCGAATACAATGACTCACCTGCCAGTTGATTAACAAGTATTTATTGAGGCCAGTCTTCGGGTCTTCGATTTGCAAAAATGCGTACATTATTTTACCACTATTCAGGTCTTCGGTTAACTCCTCCACACCGCCATCTCCTTTTCCAACTAGCTTCAGCTCGTTCGTTTGGCCTTCATAGCCAAATAGAGCCCAATTGGTGCTGCTCTTCGCACTGAGCACGTCTTTCCAAGCATCTACGATTTGAGCACGATGTTTCTCAAAACTTATGGCCATTTTTCTGTGAGTATTCACGGAAATGAAAGTGCGTAAATCTTCGTTCACTCGTCGGCGCAGTGGTGCCAACGACCTTGAACAAAGCCGCAAAATGGGATCAAATAGTAGATATATAAATTCTAGATTAGCTTCACTCGTATAGATGCCTTAATGCTGTCACAGATAAATTGGTAAGTTCCAACGTCCCAACAGTTTTATTTTCTCACTTTAATAGAGTTTTAATTAATTGTAGATAGAGTGCACCAACAAATACTTTTACACAAATTTGTTGATATATTATCGATTTTGACAATTGTTGTACATTGCGATATCTACCGATTTATGATAATTAATTTTTCGATAATTATTAAAATACTATTCTTTAGTTCTTATTCTCAGTTATTTAACTATAAAAACAAAATGTGAAGAATGAAAAAAAAAACATTTCAATAGTAAATAATAATTTCAAATAGTTAATGTAAAAAACAAACAAAAAATACTAGAATATATCTTTGCTCAAAAAGTAAATGTACTAAAAATTACCACAGCCGTTGTAATTGAAAATGAATAAACAGTGAATCAATATTTTTCGTTATATATATATATATATATATATTTATATATATATATATATATAGGTATATATATATATATATATATATATATATATATATATATATATATATTATATATATATATTTTTGTTATTAGCGGCTATTTAACCGCTGTTTTGCGCAAAACCAAAATATACCCGAATTTTATTTCCCGAATATCAATGTTAAAATTTGCAAGCAAACGGTTGGAATCGAATTTTTTGGCGTGATGTATCCAAATTTAACCGTTTTCATTCGGATGAAAGGAATACTCTCTGGGGAAAGCATTCAAATACATAATAATTAAATATTAAAAATAGTGGCGCCAACATTATGGTTTAGTTTGCTTTATATATTGGAACATTAAATAATAGAAGGTATAAGGAGCATTTTCTGAGTATTCTGCAAACCCATCTTTCCAATTTTTTGCAGAAATGCGCTTATCTCGAACAAGGGATTATTTCTCAACTTTCAAAAGTAGTTGTACTCAAAAGAATAACTTTATTTCAAGAATGGGTTTGTGGAAATATATGAAAAATGGTTTAGTTCAGTAAAAATTAAATTAGGATGTTTTAGTTAATATGCTATGTCGCAGACAGAAGGAGGCGTAGCAGACCCCATAAAGTATATATTTTTGGTCAGGGCGACGAGGTAAGATATAGCCAATTCCGTCTTCCCGTCCGCATGAACGACGAGATCCCAGATGACTGGGCTGGTGGATTAACAACATGCGGGCAGTTCCAAATCAACCAAATCAACCAAATCGGTCATCATCCTAATAACATCGGAATCGCCCTTCTAGACCCAGTTTTTCAGCACTATGGGGCAAATTGTACTTTAAAAGGGATAGGTACATACTTTTGTCCACATTGCCTTCTATGAAAACTGACCTGGAACCGTCCTTATGCGGTCAATCCGCCAGCCCAGTCGTCCGACCCAATTATAATGATTAAACAAAAAGAAGGTCATACCAAATATTAATTTAAGAATTTGTTAATAATCTGGAGTGTTAAGTCTGTGCACGAAATAAAATAGCCAGTTATTTTAGTTTTCTTTAATTTTAAATGTTATTGGTTATATAATAAGTGCCTTAATAAATAATGAATGACTGATAAATAAGACCTCATTTAAATATATCTTTACTGGTTTAGCGGGAATACGTGTTTAAAATTTTACTATAGCACTGCACGAAATAAGCTGTGAGCCACTGTACAAAGATTTCGTAATTTATAGATTTCTAATAAATTTTTGAACCACGCCCTCTCCGCTCGAAAGTGTATAAGACGTATTGCAAGTACTAGAGACTTTACTTTGAAATAAACACACATTTCAACATTATGTTCACGTTCTGAAAGGTTGATGAAAATAGTCTTATCACAGAAGGATTTATTAAAAAATAAGTTCTTATATTAAAGCCCACACTGCCGCGTAAGCAGAGTATGCGCTCATGCGAGAGTGTGGATTCGTGCCTATGATTATGTTCCGGGAATCTCATAGTCGACCAGTCTTTACCAGAGCACTCTAACTTGTTTTATCTTACTGACAAATCATTTGATTTATTTCATTTGCATAATATAGTTTGTGCAGCTTTCTCGAATGACATTCTCTACCATAACACAACGGCATTCTATTAATTTATGTATTATTTTTATTTACATTTACTGGTAAGTTAAAATCGGACAGACAGTTTGTTTCAAAAATTGTTGGTTGTCGAAAGAACTAAGCAGCTTCCTAAATCAAACAAATTTGATGAGTTATAGTATTTCCTCAGAGAGTTTTAAGTAGTATCTGTCTGAGAACTTTCCGGACTGAAATCTAGGTCATATTTGAATTCGTAATTATTGTCAACTTCTACAAAATAAGTTGGCAGTTTGCCGAGCCCTTTGACAAATGTTAGTCCGCGGTAGCTACATACGAGCCCAAATTTCCGCAGTATACTGGCCGTCTCCTCGGTCACTTGTATTTTTCCAGCGACGCCAGTAGAGTCCATTCGAGAGGCTACATTAACTGCATTACCCCAAATATCGTAATGCACTTGTGAGGCGCCTACCACCCCGGCCATCACCTCTCCACTTGCAATTCCAATGCTCATGTCGGCGGTAAATACATCACAATCAATTGGAATGTTCTTATAATTATTGTTACATACCCACAATGTTCGCATCAGGTCTAATGCAAAGGTAGCTATCACTAATACCACTTCATCGTTTTTAGTGCTAAAACTATCACTTTGAAAGACTCGCATCGAGTATCGCGATCGGACTGCAATTAAACAGATCGATATATGCATATAAATTTAACAAAAACGTCATTAGTGTATTAATAACCACTCACTCTCATTGAAAACAGAGTCGGTCGGAGGACGTTTTTCACTTACGAGAGAGGATAACCGTATATCCAACCCACACGCTGCCATATATGTACTGCCCACAATCTTGATCTTTTCTACAACATTATCGTTTCTATAAAAGGATAACTACACCAGAAAAATAGACCTGAAAAATTTAAATGGAATTTGAAGGCCTTACGAGTTGATCAAATTCGGAAATAATTTCGTTGAGAACACGTAAGTTAGACAAAGTTAGCTCAAAGTCTTTTAGGGATGCGAACATAACGGCCACACAGTCATAGACCTCATAGTAAAGCTCGTCTTTGGCAAGATAGGTCAGATATACGTTTACTGAATAACCCAAGAGAGAATTAGTTCATCATAATTAAATATATACTATATATGAAGGAATCCTACCAACATGGGCCGGCAATATGTTATGCAATAGAATAGTTATAGACTGATCTGCTAAGCGGGAATCTTCTTGTTTTTTCAGCAGTTCTATTCTCCATCTAAAAATAAAGCTCAATGTGGTTCAGGATTGCGCTTTTCGAATTTTTTACTCACTTGTAATTCATTTTGTTATTAAATTCAGCCTGCCGTTCTTTACAATATACAGCCAGAATTGTCGATATGATCATTACGCAGTGGGCGCTTTCAGATTTAAAAGAGGGATTGGTTGTCAAGCTAATGTGAACTAAGTACTCAAATTGAAAAAGCATAATACTTAAATAGGTAATGCACACCAAAACACTGACTATAATTCTCATAATAAACGGAATCCGTGTAAAAATTATTCCAATTGTAATAATAGAGCACACCATACAGGTCAGTGCCCACGGAGCGAAACACAAGTCAGTGTCCCGCTCATATAGGTACAGTATGCTATCAATATGCTCTTTCTGGAATTGCTCCTTGTCACAATCATTCTAAATAAAATAGATATATGCGTGTTAGAATTGATCAAAGCAACATATGTTATCACTCACCAGTATACCAGAAATAATAGCAAAGTACGATACTATGAAGAACATGTAGATAGCTATACGTTTAATGAGACTGCGCTGCAAATTATCCGAGATTCGAAATAGGGCACAGCTAAGTTCGGAATATTTATGAGAGCGTTCAGCATATAGCCAGAAGCAAATAAACTTGTACCATGTTAATATCAATAACAAAGAAAGGGCAAATACCAAAAAGATATCTAAATAATAGGACCATCCAGACACTTCATGGTCATAATAAAGTTGCAGGTATATGAGGCTCATAGCGCAGCACCACGCTTGTAGTACACTGTACTTCAACATGTAATCGGGTTGATGTAAATACTTACATTCCAACCGTGCATCGCGAAAATGTAAGGAAATATATCCAATTTCCAGACGGGAATGTTTTGACGGCTTATTCTTCTTCATATTAAAAAAATTTAATTTAGCTGTGATTTCGTGCAGCCTGTTTGGGTATACAGAAAAATAGTCAGTCACAGCTATCTAAAATACAGTCTCACCCTCTGGGACCAAGCGGCATTTTTTTCAACTCTTCATGTATTAATAGTTTAGGAGTGTCATCATTTATCTCTGTCGTTGAGAATGATTTAACAGATTCTGGATAATCCAATTTAATGTTTTTGTTGTTTTCAAGAGGATCTATGAGAAATGTGGAAATGTTGGACTTTTGAAGATAGGCATCGTTACGCGCGGCCTCGGTTCCAGGACTTGCTTCAAACCAATTTTTAATCAATTCAAAAGTTCTTTCGCTAACATGAACTTGACCTGGCATTCCGGTTCCCTCCAATTTGTTCGCAATTAATACATCTGGACCTTGCAGTGAAAAACATGTAAATCGAATAAAATACGAGATGTGATCCATTTAAAAGTCAACTTACCCCAAATATCATATTGCAGTTTCGCTGACCCAAGAACTCCTGCAAACAAACTTCCCGAGTGCACGCCAACACGTATGTTTACGCCAATTTTGACTTTGTCTCTAAAAGTGTATAAAAGTAGAAATACAATTATATACAGTACCATATGGGTGGCATGATTAGAGCACCTACCGCACTTGCCGAATAATATCGATCATACAGAGCCCCAGGTCTACGCAGCATCTGGCATGAGCAGGATCTGGCTTTATCAAACCCGCCACACAGTAGTAGCAGTCGCCTAAGAATTTGATCCGTTGCACAGCGTACCGAGAGGCAGCATTATCAAATCTGGCATACAGCTCGTGCAGCAAAGTGACCAGCTCCTTAACGGATAAAGTTGTGGTCATGTGGGTGTAGTTAACTATATCTGCATACAGAATACTGACATCGGGATGTGTTTGAATGATGATAACCCGATCTCTTCTATTAAGAGGAATGTTGTGATGTTTCTGAGAGAGCTCAATCCGAGCTCGAATTTCATCTTGAATAGGCTGGGCTATTTGCGGCGGTAATATGCTATGCAAGAATACCCTCTCCCTCGCACGAGTGCTCCTTAGCGCATTATCTTCCATTACATACTGATATCGATCAAGAAACGATGAGCGGACAACAATCTCACGCATAACTCGAAATCCGGTACCGATCACATTTATGCCAATATAATTGCATAAAAAAATTAAAGTATCGCTATAACGTGTCACGCTACCTTCGCGGACTTGCTTCTCAGAATCTTGAAACATTAGAAAGTAGTAAATGTATATAAGTGAGACAATAACTGCCAGCCCCATCGGGGGATAGATATCAGCAATTGGGAAAAATATATATATCATAAGTATAACATATGAGTCATACATGGATGCCAAAACCCATTGATCTATATGGTAGTGGTAATAATTAAGCGACAGATCTGTAAAAAATATATATATATATATATGTATAATGATAGAGGCATAACAGTGACGTGAATACCTACCAACGAAAACAAGAAGCACCGTGACAGTGACCGATGTAACGTACGTTATCCATCTAAGCATCGACACATTTTTCACTTTTACGTTGGCCCACATTATTAAAATAACGACGACAGCACATACCGAATAGCAGCCGACGTCCAGGTATATTAATTCCACCTCCTGTAGAGGCAGACAAATCGACTAGAGCTACACTTATGAATATTTCAACAATTCATATTTACCACGCATGTTGTTAACAAAAGACTGCAATGAAGTACTGTGAAAAGCAAGTGTAACAGCTGAAACACGATTATGTAGTTGATCGAAAGTCGCAACTGGTGCTCTTTGTATTCTTCTTCTATGCCCACCTCTTTACACTTTTTCTGAAACAAAACCTTAGAATTAGTAAATACTCATTGATTGATATGATGTCAGTAGCGACTGCCTATACGATGCTTATAAAATACCCTTAGAAAAGCGCAGTTCCATTTTATCTCGTTCGTGTAAGTAATTGTGTATGTCATGTTTCAAAGCTGCCTACGTATGTTAATGATATTATGAAAACTACATAATCAAGGAGTAATTGATAACGGAGTTAGTTGTAAACAAGCATTGACACATATCGAATTATTATAGTCTCGGTTGCTAACTAACACATTACAGATTTCCAAAATGTCAAAACAGGAACAGATAGCATTCTTTAACATCAGACGTGGTATTGTACTCGGTAATCCTAATAGCCGCACTCGATTTTGGAATTGCAAGCAAATATTTGGAATAGTGCGATACAAATTATGAGTTCTTTACAAGTACAAAATTTTACGACGTTTCTAAATGCTTTTTTATATATATTTTTTTTTATAAATTGAAGTCTAGCCAGTAGAAGATCCGAAAACCCTCTTCAATCTGCGTTATTAAATATACTCCATAGCTTAAATTTAGTAAAAAAGCTACAAATATGCTTATCCGAATCAATAAAAGAATAAAATATATTGAAAAAAAGTAAGAATCTTGTAGTCCGGCTTTACCGACTGCAGAATCCTCAAACAAGGCCCAAACAATTCCAGACAGCAAGAGCAATTTTGAGTTTCAGCTCTAAAACTATAGAAAATACAGGCGTAGATATATCCGCTATATCTTATTGATTTCGACTGTCAACCTAATATTCCAAATTTTTCTCTAGCTTTGATAATACTTAAATATAGCAGAATTTGTGGAAAACGCTAAATATGCATTTGTGAGATCTCACGCCCATTCCCATCTATGCCCATTAGGGATAGATATCTCCGCCATATATTTTTGGTTTTGGGTTACCAATGTAAACGAACACGGCAAGTTCGAACACTCAAGGACTTCAACTACCATGGTTTCTAAAAAATGCATGGTTTGTATGCATACAGAGAGATGAATGACAGCAATATATTATACAAACCCAATATACTCTTTTTACCTTAGGGAAACTCTGTGACATGTCTTTGTCTTTGCAAAAGAATTTCAATTTGAAGATTTTTGTAAAATAACAAATCTTATAACGGTATAAAAATATAATATTTATCAAATTGTGTTAAATGCACCTGAATCTATATTGAGAGTTTGGAACTCTAGCTACAAAGATGTAGATGATATTACGTTTTTAATCAATAACATTAAAGGGGGATTCAATTACTCTTGATTATTTTAAACAAATATTATATACGTGTGCGATATAGGGACCAACACAAAAAGTTGAAGTCTCTAGTTCTCAGATCGACAATAAATCAATAAAATTTGAGCGAATTAAAGACTCAAGTGTCAGTTTCATCTTGCAGCTTCTACATCATCTACTCCTTGATTATGTTGCCTTTTCCCCTTAGCAATAAATTGTAACACAAAAAAAAGAGTGAAATAAAATAAATAAATAAAAACAAAAAAAATAAATAAATAAAAATAAAAAATATTAACTAATGTATGTAGTTTTTAAACATGAAATGCAAATTAGCGTATTCGAAAGAGCTAAGATGGGACTACGAATTTCTAAGGGTATCGTCTAATCAGCAAGCACTGATTTACGGCAATCTACTCATGTCCGAACTAACTCTGGCTTTTTTAGAAAAAATGTAAGGAGGTGGGTATAGAAGACGAATTCAAGCATCACCAGATGCGTCTCCGAGCCAACAACGTGTACATCTTACAGGCGTTACATCTATTTCTCACGCTGCTTCATTGCAGCCTGTTGTTAGCGACGTGCATGGTGAGCTGATGAATGTGAAGTGATTAAATTCTAGCGGTAGTTATTTATAGCAATTTTGTTCGTCCACACAGCAACTGGATATAGTATACATTGATATCGCCTGCTATATGGTATCTACTGTTATCGTGATTTTAGTTATGTGGCCCAATGTAAATGTGAAGCTTGGGCTGAAACATAAGTGGCTAAAATATGTTACATCTGCAACTGCCACGCTGTGTATTGTTATCGTAGGTAGGTAAGGCTAATGCAATATTGCTTCATTTAGATTTGCACTTGATCATATGGCTACGATAAGATCTCATGAAAAAATATAAAAGATCAATTTGTGTACGAAAGTGAAATAGCTATATTAGATTTATTCAATTCAATTTATTTCACTTCTTTGTTATAACTTCAGATTTTTGAGAATCGTATCTTACAATAATTTAAGACTAAGAACTAGGCTTTTTCTACTTAGATATTTATTTATAAACACGATATATGGTATATACGATGACATAATTATTTGTGGAGAAAACAATGAAATAGAAAACCCCAAGGCTATTTACTACAAGCTAAAATAAGTTAAATTATACATATTAGATTTATACAATGTACGCCATGCTGTCGATCCGTCCCTAAGAACGATTTCACCACGAATGAACCTTGTGGCTTAAAATGGAATAAACCATCATGGAATGGTTAATACCTTGTCCGATTAAACAAGACGCCCTCCTCTAATGGGAGGTCAATATTTAGAGGATAACGTAATCAGTTGCAGGGCATTTTTAGTATGTTACGCCTCCACAAAGGCTTAAAAATGATCGATGAAGGACGTCTCCAGCAACTTTTAGCCTTAAGTTGAGTAAGCAGCAGAATCATGTAATGATTTCTTCCGAATTCGGTGGATATGAAGGAGGCATCACCCGAATCACAAGAAACCTATATAAAATAGTAGATAATTTTGATTTAGCATCGTCGCACTGATTAATGGGGTCTACGCATGCTCCCTTTTGTCTGTTACGCTCATTTTAACAAAGCCAGTGTCCAGATATATATATATATATATATATATATATATATATATATATATATATATATATATATAAACAGTTTCCTAACATTTCAGTTTGTTTCTGTTTGTAATTAGTTAATATTTGTATATCTACATATTCAATCTATATTTATTCAATAATATATACATGTATATAAATAATATATTTACAGATATTGCACTTAATTTTTACCATATTCGTATGGATGATTGGGCATTGGCAACATTCTTTGACACCTACATAATAGTAATGATATATCTGTTTTTTCCAATTCCGGAAATCCCACCTGCAATGGGTCTGGCAGCTATTATGTCTGTCATATATATTATTTATTATGCAATATATTTAGGCAGTTTAGGTTTAAAGGAAGATTCAAGATTTAACGAAACTATCGAAGTTCTATTCTATTATATTTCCCTAAATATGATGTGCACCTATTTTCTGATAATGCGCGAGATTGTTGTCCGCGCCTCGTTCCTTGATCGACATCAGTATGTAATGGAAGATAATGCGCTAAGGAGCGCTCGTGCGACGGAAAGGATATTCCTGCATACCATATTACCACCGCAAATAGCCCAGCCTATTCAAGATGAAATTCGAGCTCGGATTGAGCTCTCTCAGAAGCATCAAGAACTGCCCTTAAATAATAAAAGGGACTGCATAATTGCTATTCAAATGCACCCCGATGTCAGTATTCTGTATGCAGATATAGTTAACTACACCCACATGACCACAACTTTATCCGTTAAGGAGCTGGTCACTTTGCTGCACGAGCTGTATGCCAGATTTGATAATGCTGCCTCTCGGTACGCTGTGCAACGGATCAAATTCTTAGGCGACTGCTACTACTGTGTGGCGGGTTTGATAAAGCCAGATCCTGCTCATGCCAGATGCTGCGTAGACCTGGGGCTCTGTATGATCGATATTATTCGGCAAGTGCGGTAGGTGCTCTAATCATGCCACCCATATGGTACTGTATATAATTGTATTTCTACTTTTATACACTTTTAGAGACAAAGTCAAAATTGGCGTAGACATACGTGTTGGCGTGCACTCGGGAAGTTTGTTTGCAGGAGTTCTTGGGTCAGCGAAACTGCAATATGATATTTGGGGTAAGTTGACTTTTAAATGGATCACTTCTCGTATTTTGTTCAATGTATATGTTTTTTACTACAAGGTCAAGATGTGTTAATAGCGAACAAATTAGAGGCAACCGGAATGCCTGGCCGAGTACATATCAGCGAGAGAACTCTTCAAATGGTCCAAGACATGTATGAGGTATATCCTGGCTGTGAGGCCGCACGTAATGATATCTACCTTCAGAAGCACAATATTATCACATACCTCATAAATAGTATAAATTATAAGGCAAAAAGCGCCGACCTCGATAGTGAATCCATAGATTCCTTCAATGTCGTTCAGAACGAGGAATCACGTTCTGAACTAGTGTTACGTGAAGAATTGAAAAAAATGCCCCTTGGTTTCGATAGGTAAGATTTTTAAGATTAAGATTAAAAATATAAAAATATTATTTTACATATTTATACAGATTTTCATCGTTTTTCCGTAAATTCTTTAATTTAAAGTATCATCGAAAAATTCCTAGTTTGTCCCGTGTGGAAATCGGAAATTTTTTATTAAATTTTCGAAATCCTGCACTTGAAAATAACTATTTACATCAGCCCGACTACATGTTCAAGTATAGTGTACTTCTTGCTTGGTGTTGCGCTATGAGTCTCATATACCTGCAGCTGGTTTGTGACCGTAACCACACTTCAGGCGTCTTTTATTTCGACATGCTGACGTTTGCCACCTTATCCTTGATACTACTGTTGGCTTGGTATAAGAAGATCTGCTATTGGCGTCACTCTATGCACTACCACAACTACTCCTCTCTTAGCTGCGTCCTAATTTATATGGCAGACAGTTTACAGTGCAGTCTCTTGAAGAGGATCGCTGTCTATGTTTACTTTATGATAACGTATATTCTAATCGTAGCTATCATACTGGTGGGTAGCTATTAGTTATGGCTGGACAACGGTTGAATACTATAGATTTGTTTTTTTCTTAGGATGACTGTGATCAGACGGAATTTCAAATAGCGTTCATTGAGAGCGTACTGTACAGATATGATCAAGATACCAAATGCTTCTCTCCGTGGCAACTTAGCTGTTCAATGGTCCTTATAATTTTCATGAGCATTATATTTACTCGTGTTCCATTCATTATGAAAATAATAGTGAGCCTATTCGTAAGCGTCACCTATTCAAGCGTCTTCCTATATCAATTCGAATACGTAATTCACGATGGCTTGACAACCAATCCTTATTTTCCAGCCGAATACGCGCATTTAATAATGATTATAATTACTTTATGTACTTTATATCTTCAGGAGCGACAGGCTGAGTTTATTAAGAAAATCAATTACAAGTGAGTAAAAAATCGAATTGCATTCCCCTGAAACACAAAAGTTTTTGTGTTTTTTTTTTTTTTTTTGTTTAGATGGCGAATAGAACTGCTGAAAAAACAGGAAGATGCCCGCTTAACAGATCAGTCTATAACTATTCTATTACATAACATTTTGCCGGCCCATGTTGGTAGGAATAGTTGCTTACTTCATATGTAATTATTATAGTCACATATAGCCATTTCTCTATTGGTTTATGCAGTTAACGTCTATCTGTCCTCGGTGGCCAAGTGCGAGCTGTACTATGAGGACTATGAAATGGTGGCTGTCATGTTCGCTTCGCTTAAAAATTTTGATTTGACATTGACCAACTTGCATATTCTTAATGACATCATTTTCCAATTTGATCAAATCGTAAGAGCTATCTATAGAGTACCAGTTGAATTTTAGAGATCTTAATTTTCCTACTGCAGTTGAATTTTTATAGAGATGATACTGTAGTAGAGAAGATAAAAATTGTAGGCTGTACATATATGGCCGCCTGTGGGCTGGATCTACGGTTCTCCTCGCTGATAAGTGATGAAACTAGTATGGAGAGTAAGTAACTAAATTAGTAGGTCTATTCAAAATATAAATATGTAATTTGTATTGTAGTCCACCGCGCACGAAATACAATAACCGAGAAAAGGGAGGAAGTGGTATTAGTGCTAACCACCTTTGCGTTAGACCTAATGAGAACGCTGTGGGTGTGTAAGAATCAGTATATGAACCTTCACTTCAATCGTGCTATATTTGACGCCGACATGAGCATTGGGATATCCTGTGGAGAGGTGATGGCCGGGGTAGTGGGCGCCTCGCAGGTGCATTACGATATCTGGGGTAATGCTGTCAACATGGCCGCGCGAATGGACTCCACTGGCGTCGCTGGAGAAATACAAGTGACCGAGAATGCGGCCTTTATTCTGTCCAAATATGGGATCGAATGTAATTACCGCGGCATGACGTTTGTCAAGGGGCTCGGCATGCTACCGACGTATTTCGTAGGCATCACTAGTCTCTTCGAATTCGTATATCGCGGGGAGAAAAATGGAATGTCGTTTTCATCAAAGCGTCCGAACATCTAGCGAAACCTCTGCATTACCATCCGATATCATCCGATATGGATAAAAAACAATGCTAACCGTTTCGCTACTAAAGTCGCCTGTTTATATTTTATTATATGTATATGTATATGCACATGTATATGTATATGCACATGTATATGTATATGTATATATTTATATATGTATGTAAATATAAGTATAAATAGGCTTCTTAACTAACTTTATTGATAGCAGCACTTTCGGAACTCTGTAATTCAAAATCTGCCGTTGTAGCCATCAAGATTTTAAATCTGTAGATTGTATATGAACAATATAGGTATTTAAAAAATTGATGGCTACTGCGTTATGTAAATATTATAAATAAATACATTACTGAAAATTAAAAAATAAAAAAATTCACGCTTGAATATATGTTTTTGTTACTAAAAAGCATATATATTTAATAGAGCTCAAAATATAAAAGTAATTCATTTCAAAATTTATTTTTGGCTAATCCTTAGATAGAGGGTAGAGAAACGTAGCTGTAAAAGTTTGGGGCTTAAGCTTAAAAACTCAGGAAACCACAGGGTATTTTTGAAATTGCCACTCCATAAAAATATCAATATCCGTCTTGCTGTCCGTTCGTTTGCCCAAATAAATACAAACAATGTCGCCACTATCTATGCTAGAGACAGTACTCTATCTATGGTCCAAAAGTAATAATCCCGCCTCTTTGGGGGAAGGTACGCACAAAAACAATATACACAGTGCAACTAAAGTCACCGTACCCCTGATACATTTTCCCGAAATACGTTGTAAGTTCGTCTTATTTTTATAAAACACAAAAGTTTTGATGAAAGTTGATAAAATATCTTTTAACTGCACAGTACCATTTAAATAATATCAATATTTTATTTAAGTCTAATATTATACTAAAACACTAAAAGTATTCACATATTTGCGCTTACAAAAGTCACCATACTCTTAATATTCAGATCTATTAATTAATTATATTATTATTATATTATATTATGTATATTAATATATACATATGTATGTACCTAAATATGTATGTATGTTTGCATATTAGCCAATAATCAAAAAAAAAGCTCTGCCGCCATACAATTAAATTATTACCGTATAAATTGACCAAACTAAACATCATTTAATATTTTGATTGTTATATTTTATTTTCATCATATATTTAGTAGTTCTTGTTGCGTATTATTTTATTTCATAATTAATTATTGAATTTTCAACATAGCGCGAGAAAGCCATCAAACTGTCACGTAAGCGCAAAGACACGAACGCAAAAATGAGTACACTTACGTGACGCAAGCAAAGAGCACTGACGCAAAATGAGCCGATAAAGCAGATGAGTAATGTTTTGCAACACTGCAGTGTGTTGTTTTTCGTATATTTTACAGTGGATTTAAATAGCATTTAGTAAAGCGTTTACGGGCTTTTTAGCTAACAAAAGATCTCAAAAATATATTCAAATATTTCCAATTCCATCCACCATCTGGAGAACATCAAAACCCATATCACTTAAACCCCAAAAACAAGTCTTATTCAACGGCGATAACAAAATTTCAAGACATCCAGCAAAGGTAAATGTAAAACAAAAAAATCTTCAGCTGCTGGCATGCTTGGCAACAATGTGGCATTTTGGTAAATCTGTTTCGGTTACGTGTGCTGTGACCGCGCTCTGCTGCTGTACCTGGTCAGTGCCAAATTTTGGGCTGCGATGGCTCATGCTGCTGCTGCCGTCTTCAAACCTGTCCCAACTGCATCGTGCTTGCGGCCTTCCCACCCCTAACCCGTGTCCATCGCCCTAGCGATGAAAACTGAAAACTACTTGCAGCCAGCACCAGCAGCAGCAGCAGCAGGATTTCGCCTTGTTTGTTTCAGCCAGCCAGCGACCACAACGTCACTTTGTTACGTTTTGAGTTCCGTTTACAGATGTATGTATATATATGGATGCGACTGTATGCATTCTGATGATATGGTTTTAAAATGTATTTGTATGTATGTCTATCCAATTTGTGATTTGGTCAATTTGTTTCTTGTTTTTACAGTGTGAAATTCATGCGGTGCAAATCGAAGACATCCAGTCCTTGCCCACTGCCATAGCTAGAGTCCACGCGCAGACCGTTCCCTGGTATCCAAAAATACTTATATACATAAGATGGAATCTGCTCTGGACGTACTTTCTCGAGCGGCCACCATGGTGCAGAACAATTCGAGCGGTGAGTCCCCGACCGACATTTGGTCGACTGTTGTACATTTAGTTTTAACTAAATCTAAACCTGGTTCCCATTAACCAATTCCGTATAAAGTAGCAGCCAGGCTTACTTTTTGATGATGTTACTTTTATGGACATGACACCGCCTGACACCGGTTTTAGTTATTTATATTTCTGGGCTCGACTGCGTGCCTCCACATATCTTATGGGTTTCACCTTTGCACTCGCGTCCTATAAACTTGAAAGTATTTTAACAATATGTTTAACAATGTCTTGCCTGACACTTCTGTGTATATGTGTATGTAAAAAAAAACATGCAGATGTATATAATTAATGTAGGTAGCTTTCATTAAGTTTTGGTCTCCAACTTGTTAATCGCCATCGTTATTTCTTACAGCATGAATCATAGCCTAAGAAATTTGCACCTGAAGTGAATATGTTGCAACTTAAACTCCCAAGATATTTCCTGCCTCCGCCATACACATATGCATATGTATATGTATTTGTGTGTACAATTATACATACGCGCATACATATGTATAAGCAAATGCACACGCACATTTATTGCGTATCACGACCAAACTGAAAATAAAACATTCCAATAATATGAGTCTGTGGCGCATTCCGATTCCGATTTTCATAAATGTGTCAAATGCCGCATTTTTGAAAACGACGTCGATGTCGACGACTACGAGGCAAACTCTCAGTGCCCCGCGTGCGGGCGTTATCAACAGTTGACGACCAGACGAGCACGAATCGGACGCTTTATGTATGTCGCTATAAGTATGTATACATATGAATGTGTACGAATATTGTTATATATGCATGCGCAAGTATTGCAAATTTTTGTATCGGCGACATACACATAGTTTGCATATGTTTATACGTAGTTGCGATTCGAACTTATATTATCCGCGCCTCTATCCCATCAAATGCGTGACATGCCAATGAAATACGAGTGCCAACGAATTAGTTATGTGTAGTAAATTCATAAACACAGACATTCGCATGTGGATTAAACAATTGCAGTTTGTTTACTCCCATTCACTTCAGTATTTATTATTAGGTTTGTTTGTTTGTTGTTTGTGTAGGCCCCCACAGCTTCCCCAATGTGATGAAGTGCCCCGGCGGTTTATTTATTTACTTGTTACGTCTTTATCAACATATCGAAATATATTTGACAAATTCCTGCCTAAGGCACTCGTGCACATATACACACACGCACACGTTCAGGCAGTAAACAACGTACGGAATTTATTTATGAAATATACGCGTATATATTTTTGCATAAGTGTATACATATGTGGAAGTCTGCAACAGTTCCGAAATAAAAATGTAAACTTTTCAAAATAATTGGGCAATGTGCCTAGCTTCGTCACATGTCAGCAATCGTGTTACCCCTGGTATATGCTCATAAACAAAAGCGGGCCCTTTGGCTTGTGGCGGTGTCTGACTCTGGCCGTTTAGTGTTGCTGTGTCTGTGGCTCTGTCTGTGGCTGTGTCTGTGTCGTCACACAGTTTGATTGATCAGCCAAATTGGAAATACAAAATGTCGTTAACCTGGCTATGATTAATGAATTTGTCATAATCGAAATACGCATTTGAGTTCTTTAATAAATCACACGTGACTGGCTGGCCTATGGTAGCCAAGAAAAGCGGGTCGATTATGCTAATGCCAAGTCGTTAATTAAGCCAGCGGCACTTGTGGCTGAGATTTCTGAATAAAGCCCTAGACAGCCGCTGTCAGCTGATGTGTGCGCACTATGTCTGCCCATAATTAATAAACAAATAGTTGCCACAAAAATTGTGCAGCTCTCAAACAAGCAAATAAATAAATAAGAAAAAATTGATGCAGCTCGCTCGCTCGCTCGCTCTCTAAGACGAGCGCTCACCAGGCACAGCTGGATACGTAAGCTCATCAAGTAATTTACATGGCCTTTCAATTTCCCAGTGCCAGTTGCCAAACACTCTCTTCCTTTTACTAGCGAGCAGCACGCAAGCTAGCCGTGATTCTCGGCCACAAGAAACTGGTCTCTAATCCGTGCACAGCTCCCAGCCTGCCAGATGACCGTCTACCTTTCTGCCTTTCTTTTTGCTCTCGATGCTGTTGCTATTTATCTTTTAGCATTGGACTACAAATTTAGTCTTGGCTTGCTAACGGCTATTACGAATATTATTTAGTCAGTTTGACTGGAAGTCGATTTTCGTAATTCGACGTTATTTGCCTTGTTGATATACCACAATTTTTGGGCAGAATCGTATTGGCTTTTTCTCACGCTATTTTTAATGCCGGATAACATTTTCGAATGACAACTATATTTATGTTTTGTTTTTCTTCATTTGCTATTGGCAGTAGTCTGTTCATTATGTTTCAGTTGTTGTTCTTGATTTGAAGCAATAGCCAAACAGGTTTTTAAACTGCGCGCACTCTCGCGTTTTATTTAAATTTTGAACTCGTTTCTCCTGATTTATGTTGCCTTTCTGCCGATACAGTAAAAGCAAAGAAATTAGAACTTCCAGAGATGAGAATATTTACAAAAGTATTAATATATCCCTTCCACTTCGGCTGTATGTACTATTCACTCTAGAGACCTATTGAAATCTGCACACTTTCCATAGACCGGAAATTAAATATATATTCAATAGGAAATACTTCTTTTTGGGCATTCATATAAAACATTTGAGTTAAATAGAAATAATCAACTTATTGGATTCTTCTACAAGGCCTGATGTTATTCACCGCTATATATACCTTGATCTAAAAATTCACTGAGTTTTATATCCGCTAGTGAATCAGTGAGAACTTCTATTAAGTTACCATTTGAGTTTCCGTGGCCTAAGCTTAAACTACTTGACCCATTTGTTGGTCGAGTTGCGGATATTGTTGTTGTTTTTTGTTCTATTGCTTCTCCAATGAGACTTCTCAGATTTCTACACTAATTTCTAAACGGAATACTGCATACATCATTAGGCAAGAATCGGCGCCGTATTTTCCGGGTTTGCTGCACCAAATGCTAATTGAGTTATGGCGAAAGATCGAATTGCTTCGTCGATTTGGCGTAAGCAAAATAAAAAATTAATCAAAATCCATGCACTTGATGTATATAGATCAGTCTTTTTCTCCAACAGAAATTGAGCGATATAAATAGTCGACGAAGTCATTTAATACAAATTAGATCAACGTAAACTGTGTAATTTTAGATACCTACCCATAACATTTATATTTTTATATGGAAAATAGCTCGAATTTGTATTCAAACTTAACCAGTTAAAAAGTGCCCGAAAACAAAGAAACAAAATATTTTCCAAATTGTTTAATTCCTACTGAATATAGCTATATTAATATATTATATTCAGGCGACGTACAGGAGGATTTCTGGACCTGAGAGGTCTGCCACGCCTCCTTCTGCCTGTAACATACAGTTAACAAAACCTTTATAATTTCCTATTTTAAATGGCTTCAGGGTATACAAATATTTCAAGTGTAATTACCTAGCTCTGTAGGATCTTGGATAGATAGTGTTAATAAATAATTGTGTAATTCTGTAAATTCAAAAAGTCGTTTCCTTAATACATATCTAAACCCTGATCCCTACAAGGAGCTGATATTCACGCATGTATAAGCACGCGCTGCAGTGTGGGCAATACTATGAGAATTTTGTTGCTCAATAATTTCTTTCCTAGTAACATGATATTCATGAAACTTTCAGAACTTGATCATTATGTGCAAATGTGTATACATTCCAAAGCACAAGTCTCTAGTACTTAAAATACAAAATAAAATTTTTTAGAAATTTGGGAGCGGAGGGTCTTAATCAGATGTATGTACACACTAAATCTTAAGTCCCTAGGTCTTAAAGTATCAAAATTACGCTGAATAAACAAAATCAATGTATCGATTATTCTCGATAAAAGGTAATCGGACGAGTTATCGAAAAAATATGATAAACTTGTTCTGCGTATGGTATACAAGAGTATGCATACAAAATTTCAAGTCTCTAACTCTTATATCTTCTGAGATCTAGGCGTTCATACGGACGGACGGACGGACGGACAGACGGACATGGCTGTATCGACTCAGCTCGTCGCCCTGATCAAGAATATATATACTTTAGAGGGTCTGCGATGCTTCCTTACGCCTGTTACATACTTTTCACAAAACCATTATACCCTGATTTCCCATTCTTAATGGGATCAGGGTATTAAAATCTGTCTTCCACGTGTTTGTTGATGAAATTAGAAGAGTATCTTAAACTCTTGACTCAAATTTAATGGGGGATAGGTATGATTATTAATTTAAATTATGTTTAATATTCAGAATAATATTAATCCAAAATGACCTTTTTTTAGCAGTGCAGGACTCAGACTTTTCGCCAAGTCCCTTCACGAGGATATTGAGACGTTTTAGAACTTAGTTTTTTTTAGAGTACTGTCTCGTATTGTGTTTTGCATTTTGTTGCAGTTATTTTGGTACATCAATTTGCATGCCAAGTTCCTTAAATACCAGATAGCACTAACAACAACCGAAATTGAAACAGCTTTCAGTTGTTGTGTACACTGAGGATAGCTGTAATTTGCTATTGCTGTGCGTCTGATGTTGATATTGCTGTCTTGATTGCCATTCGATTGACCTCGTTGCGCATGCGTGCGCATGTTTCACGCTACACTAAAACTTTTACACAAAAAAAAGACGACTCAATAAAGAAGAAGCAGAGAGGAGGCAACAAAAAAGCCATACCGTTGATGAGTAAGCAACAGGCAAAATGTCTCTAAGCCGATTGTCAGCCAAGTCATTTGCACGGGCGGCAGCTAGTGGCTCGTCGTTCGTCGTAGTCTCTCGTGTTTCGTCTGTCCGAGTCGTCCGTCGATATTAATTTGGCTTTGAGTTTTACTGAATTGTGATTCAACGCGCTACGCAACAGAAAATTGCACTTGGGTCATTTTTGTTTAAGCATATTAACAAATCCAAAAACGAAGAGGAACAAAGATCAAGGAATGGATTAATCCATACAGATTGCAAAAGTCGATCATCGGGCCAACAGCTGAGAGTGTGAGCTATTAGCTAGAATCGAATCTCTATACGTGTCGAGTATTGGAGTGCTTCAATTTCAGTTGCAGCTACTGTTGTTGTCGTTGTTGTTGTTGTTGATGTTGTTGGCGTTGTTGGCGTTGTTGTCGTTGTTGTCGTTGTTGGCGCTGGGGCAACAGTAGTAGTTGTGCTACAAATCGGGCGTAAAATTTCATGGGCCTGCTATTGAATTAAAAACAAGTTTGCTTCATGTTGCTGCTGTTGTTGTTGTTGCTGTTGCTTTCTGATGTTGCTGCTACTACTACTTCTGGTTGCAGTAATGGCCGCCTTTAAACGCAGACAGCGCCAAGCCCCAGCACAACGTGCCGCAGCAATAACAACAACAACAACAATAACAACCGAATACATATCCAACAGACAACAGTCACTTTTTAGTTGTATAGCTGCGATTGCTTTTTTTGTTGTTGTGCTCGTACTACCGCGCTATTGTTTGTTTCATTTTGTTGTCATTTTCGCAAGCGAGTTTGCAGCCCATACAAATACATTAATATCAATGCATACACATGTGCATTTATCTATGAAAATGTACATTTGTACATGTGCCTTCATACATACATACATATATACATTTAGCTGAGCACCGTCTTAAAAATTCGGTTGGCGATGCCAAACGGAACATCCCAAAACAACGCTCAATATATAACCAGAGTAACATGCAAATAAACATATGAAACAGTTTAGTAAACTACCTTTTCAGTGGTCCGAAATGTTAAAAAGTACTTACATACATAAATATAAGAAAACAAATAAAATATTCAACTGTCTTCAAGTAAAATATATTACCTTAACAAATATAATTTCTTTTTATTTTATTATTTATTTAACTGTCTTCAAGTAAAATATTTTACCTCATATATAATGCTTATTGAAAATGAATACAACTAATTAAAAATAATTAAAAATATACATAAATGTTATGTTTAGTATGGAAGAGGAAATGCTTTTGTTTTTAGTGTAGTATGGTTTCCATTGAGTTTCCTAAAAGCTTATCCCTTTTCTTAATTTTGCGTGTGTGTGTGTGTGGGCTTTAAAAAATTGCAATCGAGCTCAAATGTCGCCCACGCACTGCGTTGAGGCAGCGTTGTCCAACGATGACGACTCTACTTGCAACGTCGCGTCGGCCCAACCCAAACCTGACCCCGTTGCTGAGCGTGCTGGGTAAAAGGGCAAATTATTGAAAGCTGCAAGCTACAAGCCGCGGGGTGCAGCATTTGTCATCCTGTGGATAAGTGGCGTTTATTCTCTGCATTTACACTAGACTGAAGCACTAGATTGCAAAGAAAGCAATAGCAACAAATCGTCAATAGCCAAAACGGAAATTGGCAAAAAGCTAAATAAAAGAAATACAACGTAAACGTAAGCGTAAACGTAAACAACAATAACAAATACAAAAACAAAAACAAAAACAATTTGAGTGGCAACTGTCGCAAGTGCAAATGGTTTTAAGGCCAGAATATGCGGGACGGGCCGAGACCAGAGAGCGAGATCGAGAGTGTTACGAGAGAGGGCTTGAGCGGGCAGACGAACTCGACGAAGTTCGTATTCAGAGATTACAGAAGCAAGAAACAGAAGAAGAAGGAGAAAAAGAACGCTCAGCAAATAACTTTAAGCGAGTCGAACGACAGCAAAGCTTTCCGAACTCGAAAGCTCACCGTCTCCAAGTCGCACTCGCAATCACACTCGCCGTTCGCTGTGCGATGATCAGTTCAAGTTTGTCCGTCGAGCAACGAAGAGCAGAGCTCAAAGCGCGGGCAGAGACACATATAAAGCTCGAGTGCATTTGAAAATAAAATAAACGTGAAGAAGAAGCAAGAGCAAGAGCAGCAGCAATAACACAGAACTAAAGCTACATTCATCGCACTCGTCGTATGATCGGTCGTCCGCCGTCGCCGTATCAGTAGCCAGAGCTGAAAGCGAAACTGGCGCTCAAGTTCAGCGAGCGAATCGTCGTCGTCGTCGTCGCCGCCTCTGTCGATTTCTATGCAAATTATTTCTCAGAACACATATAAAAAGCGTGCTATTTATATTTCGCAAATGTCGACTTGAAGCGCCGCCGTTGCCGTTGTTGTTGGTGGTGCCGTTGCCGTTGCTGTTGCCGTTGTTGCAGCAGTGGCGGAGACTGTGACGAAAACGAAGACTGGAACGGGAACGGGAACGTGAACGTAGACCTGGATTGTAACCCGAGACCGACTCGTCAAGTCGCGCAATACGACAAACGCAGATCGTATCTGTATCTATAGCAGCGACAGTCACTGTTTCTATATGTGTATGTGTGAGTGTGTATCTGTGTATCTGAAGCGGCACAGCGTAAAAAGTAATCATAAACTAAAGCAACAATAAAGCGAGCGAAAACGTAAAACGGAAAAAGTAAGCTAAAAGTCACTTACAAAAATCAAAAGAGAAGAAAGAAAAAAAAATCACGCTGCTTTCCGTCGATCGTCAATCGGCAACCGACGACAGATAAACGTTCGCTTGCTAGCGATATTATATATAAATCCAGCTGCCGCCCGATCGGTCGTGGGTGAGATATCCAATGGCATTGTGTTTATTGTTATTGTTGAGAAGGGGCCAGGATTGAAAAAGATCTCGATACCGAACTGTGAAGTGGGACACACCCTTATATATATATTCAGAATATATATATATATATATGTTTGAACTAACCGATAACTATGGATTACCTGTGCATATGGAACGCGTTTGAGCAGAACTCATCATTCATCAATCATATCAAGGAAATCGGGCGGCTGGCAGCTGCTGCCGCTGTGTCGCAGCAGCCTTCCATAGGCGGTGCCTCGGTATCGGCCAGCGCTACATCTGCGTGCACGTCTGCGGCCAGCTCGACAGCCAGCTCGCCCACAGCTGTGAGCAAGGAGTCTACTGCTGCTGCCGCTACCTCGGCCTTCTCATCGACGCGGCACTTTCCGGCCTCGTTAGCGCACGTAGCAGCGCTTGCGGCCACGCAACAGCAGCTGCAACAAAGAATCGCTGCGGCTGCCTACCAGCAGGGCCAGGCGGAGTTGCCTGCGCAATCGCCGATGTTTATTAATCAACAACAGATGCCAGGAGCTGCTCATCCGCAGCAGCCGGGAACTGGCGTCGGCCTGCAACCGCTACAGCAGAACAACTCCAACATGGCCAATAGCTTGCTGTGGCAACCGTGGCGGGATCTGCAGCAAGCAGCCGCCATGCATCACCAGCTCTACAAACAGCAGCAGCAGCAGCAACAACAACAACACTTGTTCAAAGGTTCGTGTTTCATGGGGAAATATTGTAAAAGACATTTTGAAATTATAGTATACGAAGAGAATAACCGAGTTGACCTCCAGCAACATTTGCTAAAAATCGAATTTGTCACATACAAGTTTCTCTTGGAATATGAGACTGGGGCAAGGAAGACTGAGAGGAGGAGAGTGAGAGAGAATATAAGAAAGAATATGGAGTAGCATAGGAAATGTACACATCGAAAAAGCACGATCCAAGGTAGAATTGAACTATGGTTGTTGCCATTGGTTTGGTGACTCGCCCTTTGCACGAGTTCCTCACGTGAACACAGGCCACCTTCACGTGAGTTCGAACTGTCAGTCAATGATTTGAGCTACGTGCCAATTTGAATGAATGGGTCATTGGAGTACATGGTCAATAGTTTTTAAGAGCTCGCTTGCAGGTCAAGCGTGGAGAGGACGTGCTGCTTTTTTGTGGTGACGACGTAAAAACGTGTCGCTGCCAATCACTTGCGCAAGTACTGATGACGTTGCTGCGAGCCATTTCATTAGCGCGAAATCGGTAATGAAATTGGAAACACTTTTACTGCTGCACTTGCTAAGGCCTGACATTGGTTGCCGTCCACGTTCGATTGGCTCTGATCTGCAGTCTTGCTTCCGTCGTTAGCGTTAGCGTCAGCGTCAGCGTCATCGTCCCCAGCGCCGCACCGCCTTGCACCGCACCACAGCTCAGTTAATTGCTCACATTGCACAAATCACACAAATGCTTTCAATTACAAGCAAACACAATTGACACAAACACAGACGCCGGCTCACGATCGCTTGGACAAACATCAAATACGGCCCAACTGTCGCTGAGCTGGGTTTACCCGAGATTGTTTTTGTTTTAGTTTGAATACGCTTTAGAAGGTATTTGTAAATTATGTCACACATTGTGCAACGCTTACGTACGCTCGTTTAAAACTCAGAACCAGTTGAAATCGTTGTATTCTGCATCCGTAATGACATTAATCAAATCTCGAATCCTTTCGTTTGGCTTACAGTATAGTTGTCAGAGTTGTTCAGTTTAAATTTGGTATATTTTGACCATCCATCTACTACGATTTCACTATGCGTGGTTGTATACTCTAGTACTTTATTTGAGACTGGTCCACGCGAGTATTTATTCGAAACTTCAGGTCTTGCACCAACCGCTCTCAAAATTTGAAAAATACTTCATTTTATTGGCATGTCCCATTGGCCACGCCTCTAGTAAGCGAAGGCATTTTTCTTGCATTGTTATGTACATGATCTCAAAAGTAAAACCTAGTAATATACAGTTTTTACCCCATTTATCATGCCCGAAAAGGGCGTAGATAAATTATTAGCTTAATTCAGTAATGAGTATAGGCTCAGAATTTTAAATATCGATAATAAGGGATATTGCGCAAACCCAATTACTCTCACTGTTTACGAATCATGAATAACATGATTCGACATATAACGTACGACTGTATAAGTAAGACATTTATATACATATGTACATATATCTAAATTTATATTTAATTTGGATCGATGTAAATTTATTAGAAACATATTTTGGAAAGATTCTCTTAAGCTGCTTTAGATTACAAGAGTATTTGATCTTCGGCGAACAGAAGATAGATGTTCTTTCTTGTGTTTTTTTTTTTTTTTAATTTGTTGACATATTAAAACCAGATTTGCAATCAAGTCGGGCACGAGCATGACTCACAAGCCGGCGAAAAAATAATAAAAATAATAAGAAACGCCTGCGACGACGACGACGACGACACCGACACCGACACCGACAGCGACGGCGACGGCGACTGCGACAATAGTCACAAAAACAACAACAGCAACAACGAGAACAACAAATGCAGCAACAACAATTACTAAAACGTGTTTGCATAAGCCACAAACGTTATTTTGCTATTTGCTGTTTGGAGTGCGAGAGTAGACCAAAGCGACTTATCGACTGGCTGCGATTCTTGATAGGATGTGCTCTGCGTGCGGGTTGTTTGGGTGATGGAGCAAAAGTCGAGTCAGGAGAGTCTCATTGTGTATGAGGCACTTTTCGTTCGCCCAATTGGCTTGGGTGGATGCATTTGTTTTGCTTCTGTGTATTGTGTTTGATTCAGCACAAACAGCAATACGAACTGGCGAGCAAACAGAGAAACAACAGCAACGACATCGTGTTTGTAAATGCAACATGCAACAACAAACACTGCTGCACACAGAATACTAAAAGAAACAACAGACCCGAGTGATGAGTCCCCACAGTAAAAACCGGACAAAGTTGTCTTTGAGCGACGACCGGAAATGTGCAATAAAATTTGAATGTTTCTTTATTATTATCATCATCCCCATCATCTTCCGCTGCAACCAGAATTAAGTCTCGCTGCTTTTGTTGTTGCTGTTGTTATTCTTGTGCGTCTGATTTTTGTTGTATGTTTTGCTTTCGGTCCACTCCACGAAACTCTAAAGAGTAACCAGTTTGTGGCACCTTTAGTGACGCAGGCACAGAAAATAATAATAACTTGCAGCGGCAACGGTGACGTTGCCAAAAAAAGGACTACAGCAACTGGTTCCACCACAGCAACAGCAACAGTCAGAACCACATCCACATCCACATCCACATCCACAGCCGCCTCCACCAACGCCACAAACTCCTTCATTCATACATTCATTCATGCGCTCGACTATGCCTTGGCCGAGAGCAGAGCGCAAGGCAGGCACCTCTGCTCGAAATGTGCAGAAGTCGTTTGACGGGTTTGCCTGCCCCTTTATTTTGGGTTTGAAGACGCGGTTTCGAGTCGCCTGCTGTACGTAAGCTTTGACTTTTTCTCTTGTTTTCGCTTCCTGAGAAGCGGCCAGCAAATCAGGAACAGAAATTGCATTGTATACCACTTGGCGTACATGTGGCAAAGTGAGGGTATCTGGTTTTCGGTAGTTGTGCCAATCTACTCAATGCCCACGCACCGCCTTCCCACGCAATAAGCTTGAACAATATCTATTTGGGATGCCAGCCATGTTTGTCCAGACGAGCAGACCCAGGGTCTTATTCAGTGTAACGCTTTACAGTCGCATACACTGACACATTCACCGTGATCGTAGAAAAACTAGTTTTGTTAACCAACTTTTGTGAGTCGGAGTTTCGATTTTGTATTTTTGTTTTCTGTTGTATTCGCTATTGTTGTTGTTGGACTTTTAAATTTATTTTTTGCATAATTTTTATTGTGCTCACCTCCTGAGCGGGCCTGAAATTGAGTGCGAGTGTGAGTCTCTTAACGTTGTCGTTGCTTAAGCTGGAGTGCCGACTCGAAAGCTCGGTTTGGCTTTTGAGCGGAAGCTCATTGAAAGAAACCGAAAAAATGAAAGACTTAAGCAACAAACTTGAGAGTGACTGTGAAGCCGGCAGGAACATTTAGCTCCATGTGATTCATTACACCCACATCATGCCACGATCAACATTCAAGACGGCGAGACAGAGGTCCAATAGACCGCAAATAAAGAAAACAAGGGATGTGACCCAGATCTCTGGCGAAACAGAGACTATTGCTCATGGCACATTTTCTAAAATAAATTTGTCTAATAAAGACCTAAGCCAAAAATATGGAATGACCATTGCCTATGCAAACTTATTCTAAGCCCTGTTTCTTATCCATTACAGAAACACGACTGACATCAAAAGAGCTTCCAACCAACAAGTGGCGTCGCGAGCGCCGCCAGCGTGCCGCTGCCGCCGAATATCAAGTTCACGATTCAAACAGCGAGAGGGAGCGGGAGAGGGAACCTGACATGGATAGCCCCATTGATATGTCCGTGACGTCGAACACTGTGAAGCATCAACGCGCTTCGCCGCCTCCACCGTACCGTGAGCCATTGGCTGGTGGACCGAGCAGCCACTGTTACGTTGCCAGCCGGCCGAGCGTTATCACCCAAGCACCGCCCAAACGGGAGCAGCCGAAGCATGCGCACCACCACCACCACTCGCACTCCAGCCACGAGCATGACCATCGCAGTACGGGTAGGTTGCATACCTTTCTGATCCCGCTATGGTGGCATATATGTAATGTACGTTTCATCATATTTGTTTGCAGAGTCTGATCCAATTTGTGACATCGACGAGCATTTCCGGCGTTCTTTGGGACCTGGCTATGCAGCGCTGTTGAAATCGCCAGCATCCAGCTCGCCCACGCCGTCGCCACAGCCACAGCCACAGCCGCAGCCGCAGTCGCAGACACAACAAGCACAAGCGCAGACTCAGTTGCAGTCGGCTGCTGGAAACGGAACACCAATGCAGCAGATCTCGCCACAAGCCTATCGACAACAGCCAACAGCAATAACTTACGAAAATCAGGCGCCATTACCGCTGTCACTGCCCCTGTCTAAGCTGGGCCTGCCCATCGTGCACTCACCCACGTTGCAGCCGGCACCGATATCGCCGCAGCATGAGTTGCCGCCTCCCCAGAAAGAGCCATTGTCCCTGTCACCGCCACCCGCTCGAAGTGCTTCCGCTTTGTCATGCTCACCGCCACCGCTGGCTGGCGCCAGTCAAATATTAGATGTGCCGGTAACCAAGAGAGAAAAAGCTTTAGACACACCTCATCATACTCCACCCAGATGTAATACACCCCCACCAGCGTATGCCAGCGTAATGGTATCGACGCCCACAATGCCAGCTATAATACGTGTGAAAGCCGAACCGGGACTAGCCGCTGCATCGTCGACACATACGCCACCCGCTTCTCCTACCTCATCCACAAACATTTCGATATTCACCAAGACTGAGGCCTCTGTGGACGATCACTTTGCCAAGGCACTTGGCGACACTTGGAAAAAGTTGCAGGCCCACAAGGAGTGAAGACCATCTCAAATGCTGTTCTAACTTTAAACTACACAATTGATTTTTAAAGATCTCATGAAGATGTGAAAATTTTTCAAATGCGAGTGTATTATTGCAAGTTTCTTATTATGATTTTATTATATTTATTATATATATATATATATATATATATATATATATATATATGGAAAAGCGTATACGTACATGTGACAAAATTGGTATTCTTAATGCATACATAGTTGCATAGATAGACTAATCCTTAATATGTATTAAAATTTGTGCATAAATATTTTCATACTATTTACGTATGTTTATTTCATAATTCTAAATTATGAAGTTATTGTAAGTTTATATTTATCCAAATGAATCCTATAAAACTTAAAAAAAATACACAGTACTCTCTAAAAGCACTCTATTTATTGTTTAAGTGACTTACAATAAAAATTAAAATAAAGTAATTCTCGAGTTTTATATTGTTTTTAGGTTTTCTGTCATTTTTTTTAATTTTTCAAATCGCGCGAATGGTTGCATGCTTTCTAAATTGTTTGTCATTTCGTACTTTCTGGCAGCACTGGCGTGTACATAACGACCTACTCAACTATCGTATACAATAATCGCTTGCCAGTGCTGCTCAGTCTATAAATAAAAGTATATGAATTATGTTGCAAGATTCATAGGCATCAATTATTGCACCTTATTTTATTATTAAATGAGTATGATTTATAACTAAAACAGAATTCGAATAATCTGGATAAAGTCGACTTTTTGCAATTTTAATTCAAAATTATTATCATCATTCTAATCCTAAATTGCACATTTATCGATATCGATAACACAACTATTGGCTGCCAGTGTGTACGCGTATTCGGCGAGAACGTACCATTGCAAAACTAAACTTTCTGCATAAAACATAAAAAAACATTAAACAAATGAAAAACATTAAAATTAGGTCTCTTATCGAAGAGCTTGAGTAAATAACGTGTGCGTACATTGCGTTTAAAGCCTGGAGTTTATGTGTTGTGTGTGTGTAAAAAGCCAAAAAGACCTAGACGAAAGAGGGGCGAAGACGAAGAGAAAATGTCACGCAAAGCAGCAGCCACAGAAAAAGAGTGAAGAAATTACATTTGGGGGAAGGAAAAGCGTATGAATTCTTAACAATAACAATATTCAAAGACTACTGTGCAAAAGGGCGCAATTTCAAATGGCAATGCGTGCCTCGCAAATGAAATTGCATTGAAAAAGGAATCGAAATAGAAAATAGCGAGTTGTTGTTGTTGAGTAGTTGTTACTCGACTGGCAGACACCTGCGAACGCAAGGAGGAGCGATGAAAACAACTGAACTGGTCCTGGGGAGGCGCCTAACTACTGTTCTCGTACAGTTTTCGCTCCTTGATTTGAATGTCGTCGTCGCTGGTAATTGAATTGAAACTCGGCTGTGCTACTGGAACTGGAACTAATACTGGGACTGGGACTGCAACAACGACTTGCACTCCTCACTGGCACAATGCAAAGCTTGGACTCTTCATGCCAAGAAGCAGATGTGAGTATTAGGGAGCACTTGTAGTTTCGAAATTCGAATCATCAAATATAACGTCTCAATTTCTGTTTATAATAGTTTATCATAAATGATACGCTTAAGAAGCTGAAAGGCGATAATCCACTGAATGCGAGCTCACAGGGCTTGCCGCATGCCGTTGGCTCTGCTGTTCAACAGCAATTTGTTTACCAAGCGTCGCAGGGCTCACAAGGCTCACCACAGCCACAGAATCAGCCGCAGTCATACCATCAGCTGCATACGGTGTTGCAGTCCACATGCTCACCTACGCTTGCCATCAACAATAGCCAGCAACAGCAGCAGCAACAACAACAACAAGTGCCAGCTGCTCCGGTCACCGTCAGCGTACGATCTTTGTTACAGGCAATACCTCAAATACCTGCGCAACCGCCAATCTGCATATTCGATGACGACGAATCGCCTACTGAGCTGCCTGCTAGTGGCAACATTGTCATACTCTCGGAGCAGCCATCCGCTTCATCTACAACAGCTGCCGGGCTGCCTAGTTCTGGGATTGCGATAGCGCCGTCCCCTTCATCATGCTCCTCATCAACAACGACGCTGTCCAATTTGAACTCGATCACATCGCCTTCACCAGTAGTTCCTGACCTGCTGCTGTCCACGCCACCGGGTGTCAATTCCAGCTTAAATAGCAATAACACCGCCGCCACAACGTCACATATTTTTCAGCACCTACAGCAGCAGCCGCAGCCGCAACAACAGCAACAGCCGCAACAACAGCAACAGCAATCTTACAGCAACACCAAGAAAGCTGATCGACGGCTCCCCCAAAGCATCCCAAATGTTTCGTCTGGCATTACAAGCAGTCACAATCAACAGCACCATCATCACCTGCAAATCCATCAGTCTCAGTCGCATAACCACCAAAATGTACTGTCGTCGCCAACATCGTCGCCTAGTAAACGGTCTAAAGGGAGCAGTAGCAACAACAACAATAGCAAGGAGTGCAGTTACTCTAGTCGCAGTACAGCTCTGACGTCTGCATCACCGCGTGCTGGCGCCGGAGCTGGCTCCAATACCAATACTAACAACAATGCCAGTAGCACCGTAACCAACTCAGTGAACAACAAACGAGAATCGACCACGAAGTTCTTTAATATCCACGACAAAATCAAGGAGCTATATCTGCAATTGTTAAGTAACGATCTAAACCATTTCGCGGAAACTGGGGTAAGATTGTAACCAACTGATTACACCATTCCATAAATTTACTCTTATTTATCCTGTGCAGCTGAAGCAGCGGAGTCGTTCCTTCATTCTGGATCGACTTGTTGAGTGCGAACGATTAAACACCATTGTTGTTAACTTGTACCCAGGCAACAAGGGCTACTCCCTGGCACTCCACTATGATGAGCAAACAATGCTAAATCCACTTACAAACGAATGGCTCGTCACGGATCCCGCTCACCTCCATGGGAACCACACCATCGAGAATTCGGCTAACACCGCTAGTCGTAACAAAGCTCACGCCGATACCGACGCTAGCAATAATCTTTTCAGGATGAAGTCGAGACTGAACGAAAGCGATGCATCACCTGGAGACACAGCATCAGCGCCTGTATCATCTGGCTATGGCTTGGTTGAAGTGCTGCGTTGGCCCTATGAAAATGATTTACTGCTGCAGTGCATCGATCGCGAGCTGCTGCCCGAATTCCTCATGGATCTGCTGAGCGCTGAAACAGTCACCCTGAGCTCCCCACAAGATGGAAGCGACGGGTCGCGGGTGTATGCCAAGCCCAGCGTTTTCTATGCTGGCTGTGTAATTGCGCAAATACGCGATTTCCGCCAAACGTTTGCCACCTCAACAAATATCTGTGATATGAAGCACATCCTGCTGCGGCCCAGCAATGCGACACTGTTCGCGGACGTGCAGCAACTGGGAAGTTCGTTGGGCTGGGCCGGCTCAACACCAGAGGACCGACTAACGATCGAAAGCCAACTGGTGCTGGCCACGGCGGAGCCACTGTGTCTGGAGCCAGACCCAAGTATAGGTCGCCAGTCCATCAATGCGCAGCACGAGCGTCAACGCTTCAACTCGCACGAAATGCGCCGCCAAATGAAAAAGTTCACCCAGGTGGCCATCAATCGCAAGCGCAAGCTAGATCAGTTCACGCATCACCAAGGTCTCGAGCTCTGCGACTATCTAACACGTCTGCGTCAGCGTCCGCGTACCTCCAACAACAGCACAGCGAATGCAACCCCCGCGACAGCGCCCAGCAACAACCCGTTGGTGGGTGCCATGCTCTCTTCATTCACCTCAAAGGTGCCACGGCGACCGCACGAAGTCATCAGACCCATAAGACCACCCACCCTGGACTACCCGGCCAAACTGAAGGTGCCCGAGCACGTGATAAGTGCGGAGAAGTACGCGAAGACTTTCGAGCCACTAAACGAATTCAGCGATGCCTGCAAGGAAGGCTGCCAGGCGAACTGCCGCCACAACTTTCAGCCGCAGCTCATCGAGGAATATGTGCTGGAGACGGAACGCGAAGCGAGCGAGGGCCGGCGAGCTCTATATCACATCAAACTCTCAATTTTCCAGCGTCCCTCCGATGCAGAATATCTCGGCGAGCTGTACGTGGACCGCGACTATCGCGAGGGCGAACGTAATGGGGAATCGTGTCGATTTGCACTGGGCACCCGTGTCCATGCAAATCGATATATTCAGCAATTCCGGGAAATATTTACTGAAGAGGGACGCAAGGCTGTTAAAATCACGCACCTTATACCCGGACATGTGCCAATTGTTACCCACACTGGACTTACAAATGAGCAACGATTGTTGTTGCAACAGCAACAGCAACAGCAGCAGCAGCAGCAACAACAACAACAACAACAGCAGCAACAACAACAGCAGCAGCAGCAACAACAACAACAACAACGACAGTTTAGTCAGCAGGCGCAACAGCTACCAGCTACAGTGCATCATGTCGCGCAAACCCATCCAAACGTCACTCTGTCTCGGCAACCAGCAATCGTTACTAAGGTGGCGGGTCTGCAACAAACGTTTCGACAGCAACAGCAGGCGGTTGCCACTACACAATTCAATGCAGATGGTACACTGCAAATCCATCAGCAGCAGCCTCAACTTGGCAGTGGCAACAACAGCATTTTACAACAGCCAACGCAACAGCAGCAGCAGCAACAACACCCGCATATACAACTCCTTACAACCAGCGGCAATGCATCTGCCAGTACTACACATCAAGTGAGTCTGGGCAACGGGTCGCTGGTGCTGCTGCAACAGCAGCAGCCGCCGCAACAGCAACAGCAACAGCCGCAGCAGCAACAACAACAGCAGCAACAGCATACCGGAATGCAGCACTCCGGCATCACTATACATCCAGCTAATGTACAACACCAAAAAGCGACGCCAGCCCAGCTGAACACGGCAATAGGTGCCAATTCCGCATTACGTGCCCAGCTCAACTCCAACGTGCCAATCCTCGTAAGTATATAAGAAGTAGAAGTAGTAGTATAGTAGATTGGATTGCTTCATAATGTTGATTCGGAGATTTTTTTCTGCATCTCATAAATACATACAAGCCTCAAAAGTTTCCCCAAACACTTATAGCTTAAATCTAAGACATTAAATAATTGTTTTCTCTATTTCAGCAATCGCAGCTGAAAGGGTCATCGATTGTTACCACACATCAACTGCTACAGAAGCAACAACAACAGCAGCAGCAACAGCAGCAGCAACAACAACAACAACAACAGATAACTGCCACAAACAACAATACAATCAACAACAACAATAATAACAGCACGGCTATGCATCCGAATCCTGCGATAAATGCCATAGTCACCAGCATCATGAACTCTGCTAACCAATACCAACAACAGCAACAGCAACACCATCAACAACAAGAACAGCAGCAGCACTGTGAGTCATTTAGTTGCAATACAACATGTTATAACACATACTTATAAATATATATTTTGCTTAATTTGTAACCTTTAGCGAGTGGCACGCCCACCTCCAACGCCAACTCGACGCCAATCATCAACATTAGCAGCGGCAGTCCTGCAACCACTTTGAAGAACTCGGGAAATGCATCCATACTAAATTTACTGAATAGTGCTCCAGCGGCCATGACCAGCACGCCAGTTGCTAGTGGCACGTTCACTACGTCGTCGACGGGTCAGCAGCAAACGTTGACGTTGGTACAGCATCAGCAACAACAACAACAGCAACAGCAAGCGGTTCCCGCCAACGTGGATGCTACTACAGCAACCTACGTGCAGACGACACGCGGCACCCCGACACTGGTAAATGCTCAACGCAAGCAGCCGTCGAGCGAGGTTTTACAGAGCCTTCTGAATTCGAACCGTAAAATTAACATAGTTGGCGCAAGTAGTGGAACATCGTTTCGAACTAACTCAGCTGGTAATCTTATAGCTGTCAATCTTAACCAGGCTCAAAGTCAAGGTGCGCAGCAGGTTGCCGATGGCAGTCAGTCGGTGCGCGTGTCCATGTCTGCGCTTGCCTCGCAACTGGCATCGCCTCCGGCAGTGATGACGAATCCTCCCACTGGGTATGGCGCTTACACTGTCAGCACAGGAGGCGTTTGTGGCAGCCTTAAAATACTCAACACTGGCCAACAGCAGCAGCAGCGTATTCTGAGCTCTTTGCGAAGAGATAGCACCACTGCACCACCAAATGCGATTGTGGTGGGCATGGCAGCACCTTCACCTGGCAGCGACTCCAATGCCTCAAATGCGAGTGGCTTTGCCGTGCCCACGAACTTATCGTCTGCATCAAGTGGAGGCAGCGGTGCTCTTAATGCATTACTCACAAATGCTGCCACGCCCTCGCCGTCCGGTTCGGATCATTCGCAGTCGTCGCAAACGCACCCGAATCAGGTATTGCTTGAAAGACTCAGCAACGTGACCTCAAATGTATCAGCCGTGTCAGCGGTGGCCATGCCGCACATGTCGCCACAGCAACCGTCACCGGCACAGCCGAACCAACAACAGCAGCAATTCATCACCAAGACACTTGTGCACTCGCCCGCCACATCATCCATACACTCGCCAATGTCCAGTCCGCATCCACAGCCGTCGGCATCTCCCCAGCAGCAGCAACAAACGACTGCGACGTTGAATCTGCAGGGTATCAATCTATCCCAGCTGCAGGGCGCCATGGCGAACTTTGCTGGTCTTCAGAATGTACAGGTCCAGATTCCAGGCTTTACGCAGCCCATTTCACTGCAGTTTTCCGGCAACAGTCTGCAGACACCAGTGCAGGTGCAACAGCAACAGTCGCAGCAACAAAGCACGACGTGTGGAGGCACACCGAGTGGATCGTTGGCGCCTGCACAGACGCAACAGCGCAGTGTGTTGGTCTCGGTGCCTGTGTCGACGCAACAGCAACTGTCGCACTCGATTACGCTGCAGACGACGCAATCGTCGCCTCAGCAGCAGCAACATGCCCCGCCTACAGGAACCATCGTCAGCTTGCCCTCATCAGTGGGTGGCACCCAAACGGTAGTCATCACAAACAATGCAGCTAGCAGTGGAGGGGCGAATGGAGGCGGCAATGGAAGTGGAACAGGAGCTACGACAGCTATGCTCACGCTTCCCATTGGTAAGTTAGTCCACTGGTAGCAGCACCTGAGAATTTCTTTAGGATCTCTCCCTAATTAAATGATTATTCGCGGAGCAGCTTGCTTGTCTACTTGTTATGATTGTAATTGACCCTCGTACATTATATAATAAGTTTTCTTTGATATATAATTGATATATTTATTTATTGAACATGCTTAATTTTGTTCTTTTCTGTTTCTATTCCTGTTTCTACTTTCTATTTTCATTTCGTTTCGTTTCGTTTCTTTTCGTTTCGTTTCTTATTCACACATAAACCTCTTAACAACTCGTTCCGATATTCATGCAACTAAACTGTTTATGTGTTTTGTGTTTAACCACTGTCATCAGTTTAACACATGCACCAGCTAACTCTGGCCCTTTCCCTGGCCTTTGGGGGCGGTTAGTTATCGTCTCTGACCAACAGATTCATTGTAACCTAAACAACAACAACAAAATATCCCCGCACGCCCGTTCTGCTTTCTGCTTACAGCTCAACTAGTCGGTGCCGGAGTACAGAAACTAAATCCTCAAACAATACGTACCTCAAGTGGTGGTGGTGTAGGTGTTGTAGCGACAGCAGCAAGCGGAGCTATACAACCGAGAACGCGCAACGTCCAGGTTGTGGGCACCAAGCAGCTAGCCAGCAGTCGGCAGTTGCTCACCGCACAGCGACAGATTGGTAGCTCTACGCTAAAGATTGCGACAACGGCTGTCAACAGTAAGTCGTCTGTAAAGCAACTGTTCAAGTAGACGAATACTCCAATAGTCCAATCCGAATACTCTTTCTTTGTAGGCAATGCCGTTACGAATAGCACGAACATAGGGGCCGGACCGATTGTGATGTCTGCACAGAAAATGCAATTGAAGGCTGTGAAGACGCCGACGCAGCAAGCACATCAACAGCAGCATCGAATACTCAACCAGAGCACCGTCACCGCAACTTCCCAGACTCTGCCTAGTCCCAGTCAAGTGCAACATCAACAGCTACAGCACATACAAATTACTGGTCGGACGGCGCCCACAAATGCCAGCGTAATGAGCCAGCGCACCCTTACAGGTCTGACAGCGGCCAAGCAGCAGCAGCAACAGGCAGCCGTCAATCGACGGCGGTCCACCACCGATGCCACCAAGTAGACGCTAAGCTTGGTACTGGAGAAAGCAATGAATGCAGAATTCAGGAGAGGAGACAAGGAATAAGGCTTCGCGTTATGTATTTGCATGATATTATAGTTTATCTTTAAATCTTGGATACCGTTACATTATATGCATTGTATACCCATATATCGGTATACATTTTGGTGTGTATAAGTGTAAGTGTGTATGCTGGTGGCTGCTCACGCCATATAAGATCAAATCAAACCAACAGTCTGAGCGTGGACTGCGACTGCAACTGTGCATGAGGGCGATGCTCGTAATCAAGGGGATGGTGATGATAATATACATATATATAATTGTACATATTAATTGTTTCATATTCAATACGTGCTCCAAAAAGCCATTTCAACAATGTCTATTAGTTTGGCTCTCCAACTCCAATTTGTTACACTCTAAGACTAACTACGTAAGCGTCGTGGTAACTTTAAGCATAAGCAGTAATGCGAGAACGGCTCCTCCCCACGAAATGTAATTGCAAATGCAAATGAAAACAAAACAAAAGCAATAGTAAGAAGATCACAATATAAAATGTAAAATTGATTGTAAACACAGAGAATAATGTATGGCTAACTATTACGATTTGAATTAGTTATGAAGAAGATATGAACAGCTGTAACGGTTCATATTAAATATGTTATAAATATACTTATGCATATTGTACTATTATTAATTATATTATTGTAATTATTATTATTGCTAATTATTTAAATGCTTAACCTAATTTTATTAAAATAAATCACATTTAGTTTGTATTCAAAAAAAAAAAAAAAACAAAAACAAGAACTAAAAACTAAAAAAAAAAAAACAATTAGTACTCGTACTTCCAATTGCAACTCACAATTTACGACAAAATCAACAAACGAAAAACGGAAGATACCTAAAAGTCAAGCGAATCGTAATTAAAATGTATTTATAATAGAGTAATACATATTATCCGATCGGAGAAAGCGACATTTGCGTACAATCGTATATATGAAGACAGATAAGTAACTAGCAGTAGTTCCGAGCTGATAATTTGTCGCTGTATATTAAGGAATTGGTTTTGTAGTATGGAATTATTTATTTAATTAGTTCTTTTAAATATTGTTTTATCTATTGCTGTAATTGTAAATGTCTGGCATAGTATGCTTTTCTGTACAACAAACACAAAAAATGCCTATAAAATACAAATTACTCTAACAAATAATTGAACACAAAAACAAAAACCCAGAGTTACCCATTAATACACACACATACACTCAAAAATAATTTACTCAATGTTATAATAAATGTGATTTAAGAATGCAAACATGGTACTACCTACAAAATTTTAAATGTTACAATGAAACAGGTAGTGAAGGCCGAAGACGCGCATGAGTCCGTGTCTTCAGAGAGAAATTTAAGTAATAATTAAAAGAGTTAAAGTAGTACAAGAGCAATCTAAAAATTCATCATAAGCTATTAAATATATCTAATAACATAAATGTAATTTCAACTCAATAACTGCTTATCTAAATACCTGACGTCGAATATTTCATTTAACGTAAACATAAAACGAATAACGTTTAAAGACTTTCGGGAGAACTGAACCTAATCGCAGACAAAAGCTACTCCACAATTGTGGATAGTAAACAATGCATCTAAGAAAGACTTCTGATAAATCAAATATAAAACAGTCTTGTTGTGTGAAACTTTGTGTTTATCTGGATTTTTAAATTTTACATATGAACTCTTGTAGTCTTTGAATAGAACACATTCATATATATTACTTATTATACATTTTACTTATATATTATTTACATCTAGTCATTATCACAAGCAAGCAATCGATTGGGATAGAAGCGCAGGCCCTCCACGGACTCATCTCGACAAACTTTCCCCAGTCTCTCAGCCACTAGCAATCGCTCCTTAGCTAACAATAGCGATATGTTCAGATGTTTAGCCAGCTCCTCCACCGCTAAGGATTCCGCAGCGCGTACTTTCTCTAATGTGTCAATAGAAATAAGTTCATCATCATGAGATTCGAGCTGTAGAACCATGGCGCCACTGGGGAATCTACGTAGCTTAATAGGTCCACTAAGGCGTTCGCATGCATGCAGCAAGTCCTCGGGTGAAAGGAGTTCCAGACCGCGAGCGCGATTCACACGACAATATACGTCAGCTAGGGACATCATGCCTCCATGTTCCTAGTAAAATCAAATACAACATAGAGTAAACCATGATTTGAATAAAATGTAAGTTACACTCACTTCGATTGGATCGAGTAACATTTCGCATATTTGCTGAGCCAAACTATTAAAGTACGCCGTATTGCTGGTAAAATTGTCGCGTGTCACAGGATCATCTATGCCCAAGCTAAGCAGATACGATTTGAATCGAACTGTTTCATCTTCGGATATTTCCCCTCTTTGCTCACGTATTTTGCTGCTTATATTTTTGGATAAGCCTACCATATCCTTTGCCATAGCCATAAGAACACTTAGATCCTGGAACGCAAGTGCTATATTCTCGTCCGTTTCCTTAGCTTTCGCTTCTAGATGCCGTTCTATTCCACCTATTCCCGTGCGTTTTTGAATCCTCGCTAACTTATCGCCTACACTTAAGGCCGACTCCGCTCCTTTCACAATGGTCTCACTCGACAAAGCGATGGCCCAGACTCGTGCATTTAAAGTCTCTCGCAGCGCGGTATGGAACTCCACGCTTAGTCCGTTTTTACCTGAGAGTTTTATGTGGGTAGCCCGACTTGTGTCCAGCGGACCCGGAGGTTTATTTACGCTGGGCGGATGCAAGTGCAGTATTATCCGTGTTTTGCGCCCAAAAAAGTTTGAAGCTGTTGTTTCCTCACTGAGAGAGATAACATAGCTAAGTGGCAGACAAAGAGTGATGGCTGCGCGTGCTATTTCTCCAGGACGGCCCCAAAATAATCTATGGGTCGTAAGGACAACTTCTCCATCTTCAAATTCCGTCTGAAAAAGAGGCGTAACAGTAGTGGAATAAGGTATATGCTATATTTACATGATGATGTGGTTTACCTTTTGGTCTCCGTCATAGATTTTGACGTTGCGATCACGACTTACGAACGACTCGTTTTCTGTTAAACGAGCCTCTTCATATACAAAGCGATTCATTGTTGCTAGTTCTAATAAATACAAATTTTTAGATTTGTTTTGGCTCTTGCTAGAAATAGATATGTGAACCTGAATGGCGGCGTTACGATATATTGATATATATATCGAACTGCAAAAATATACCTCATATCATGAAATTGTAAGTTGATGCCACAAAAATACTAACATGGAAAGTATTGTCAATTCTTATCTTGCATGCGAATAATAACTAAAACAATTATTGAATTGTGATTTTCATAATATGAGAACACATTCATAAATGAGGTAAAACTATTTTTATATCAATGGAATAAATGTTAATTATTTCTTTATCCGTCATGCCTGGCCACCATTATCGATAGCCAAGAGCTCAGCATATCGATAGGTCCAATTGTACTATGAGAATGTGCCTCCAATAACAAGACAATAGCAATTTGTTGCTTTTTTTCTTTTAGTTTCTTTTTTTGTGTGGTATTATTATTATTATTACTATCATTAGAGACTAAAAACTTCCGAAATGCCATATTTCAAATAACGGTGCTTATGTAAGAATGCGCGAGTCCAGAAAATAACTAATTTACGTGCACATCGATCACCTCGTACGGATTACTGTCAAAGCTCTTCGCAAAAATAGTTGTATGTATCATGACGGCCACAGCAACAGAAGCGAGTAAAATGCTTGAGGCCGCACTGCAACAGATGGATGGCATAATATCTAATTCGGCGACTGCGGCAGTCAGTAGTCAGTCGCAGACTCAGCCAGGAACTGCAACTACGGCTTCGTTGACAAGCTTCTGTGAACGTAATTTAATTTCGGCAACCAATGTCTTATCAACCGCTAAGACCCTGGCTTTGGCACTGCAACAGGTGAGTCGAAAGCTATTAGAATATTAAAAGCTGTAAGTGAGCTATCATCGCTTTTATAGGTTGGTTTAGCAGCACCAGCTCCTGATCCAGTTACTGCAGCAATCATAAGCGATTGGCTGGAAACGCATATACCGCGGCAAGACTCGGATGAACGAATGCGTCGATTGCAGCGCGACAAGGAAGGATTGGCTCTACAATACCAAATGCTGGCGGAACGCGTCTCTGAACAAGCTGACAGAATTATTGAATTGGAAGGGCTTTTAACGGAGAAATCGCAGCAGCTTTGCAGCAAAGAAGAGCAACTGCAGCGCCAAGTTATTTCGCAATCGGCTTTAGAAACCCAACAGCTTGAACTAATGACTGCTTTAAGCGAGTTGAAACTGCATCGTACGGCACTTGAGTGCGAAAACGAGCTGAATGCCACCAATTGCAATATGCCTTATGGCAGCATGGGTAATCTAAACCAGAAGACCACGCCAGATGGTCGTTTAGCTCCCAAAACTCCGCCATCAGCCTTGCGGCACCAGATTAAACCACAATTTCACAGCTTGCCACGATCACATGGAGGTGCCACAAAGCAGGTGCAGCGCTTGCAGTCAAGCACCAACAATAATAATAACCAAACCCTTGATGTCAATGCCAACAGCAGTGGGAAACAACGAAATGTGGCGTTTGCCTCTAACGAACAAATTCTTATTGACGACAGTTTGCTAATCGAAAGCGTTAGTCCAACTGATGACGCAATGTCTATGTATTCAAGTTTTCGATCCCAGACGCAATCCACACCCTCGCCAAAGTTGCGCGAGCGTTCAGCACGCGGCTTGCGCAGCATTTTAGGCAAATTGCGGCGCAGTAATAGCAGCAACTGTGAACTGACTGCTTTGGAGCAGGCCGAACCAGATGAATTTCGTCGAGGCGGCTCGCGTGCAACTGCAGGCGGCCGCATTGAATGGAGTGCCCAAACTCCATTGTTCACCGATGCTGAAAAACATTACAGCAGCTGGAACGCCCAGGAAGTTTGCAACTGGTTGGCGCACATGGGTCTTGGATGTTACCAGGACAACTGTAGGTGAGTGTGGATCGTATATAGATATATATATAGATATATATATATAGATATGTATATAGATTACAAAATTTTCCCTGAACAAAAAACATTGAGCCGAACTTTGCATTTTCTATGATTGTTCTGTTCACAGAAAATGGCTGAAAAGCGATCCATCGGTTTGTTTCTTTACCGCATCTCCGGTCGACATCGAACGTGAACTTCATTTGAAATCGGTTCTACATCGGAAGAAAATCATGTTGGCCATTGATGACATAACAAAAAGCGAATTTGATGAGCTGACAATAAAGGCTGCGAAATTGGATGTGGGCTGGGTGCTGCGCTGGCTGGATGACATTGGTTTGCCTCAGTACAAGGATTACTTTTTGCAGGCGAAAGTCGATGGACGAATGCTGCATCGTTTAACGCTCGAGGATCTTTCCCAATTGCATGTCAGCTCATGCCTACACATTGCTTCATTGCGATGTGGTATTCTGTGCATGCGCCGCTTGCGCTGGGACGCTGAAGGTCTGATTCGTCGTTCAACAAGGATTATTGAGCAGAGCGACGAAGCCAATAGTCCAGAAAAGGAGAGTGTTGATTTATGGACAGCCCATCGAGTAATGGAATGGTTAAAAACCATAGATTTGTCTGAGTATGCTCCAAATCTACGCGGAGCTGGTGTCCACGGAGCATTGATGCTTTATGAAGAAAGATTCAACGCCGACTTATTAGCTGATTTACTTTCGATACCGCCGAGTAAATCTTTGCTGCGACGCCACTTGGCAATGCATTTTAAGGAGTTGGTTGGACGTACCATAATACATTGCAAACGCGATGCCGAAGCTGCACCCGGCTATCTACCGCTGACGATTACGGCCAAACTGAAGCCGCCAAAGCGCTCGCAGTTTACACTGAAACGTCGCAAGAGCGCAAAGGGACAAGCTGAGGTCGATTGGACAGACTTAGTATGCCCAATGAACATGGTCGTCCCTGCCATGTCCGTCAACGGAGAGACGAGCAAAGAGCACAATGGCTCTTTGAGCTCTAATTAATCGAACCCTAAGAGCATAGCAAGAAGTATACTTACGAGTAACGTATTGTTAATTTAGTTTTAAAACTGACCCTGAAACTGATGAACTTTCGGTCTAACGAAAGTCGAATGCACACTTACACGCAATGAATTGTATTCACCTGAATTTAACGTGGCAACTAGCCAACCTCTAAGCAATTTATGGTAATTACCAAATGACCAAACAATAACGTATTAACAAAGCAGGCTGCTATATGCACAACTATACTAATACATACCTATTTTTGAATTTTGAACTTTTTTATACGAGGACTACAAGCATTGATGTCTTCCAAAACGAAAATGAAGTATTTTAAAGATACATATTATTGACCTGGAAAGCAATCCTAAAGTCTGGCATAACGGAAATATCCGAGTTTTTTGTACTAACACTATTTCGTATGTTATTAGCTCCATAATTAAAGTATATAACGCATTTTTACAGAATCACACGTTTTCTATTCTCTGGGAACGACTTACTGCTGATACTTCACTCCATTCAATTTTACAAATTGTGACTTGTTAGAATTTCACTTTATTATTAACAATAACATTGCTTAAATTGCTGAACGACTTGAGACGTGGCTATTAAATAGAAGTTAGCCCGCTTGGACGGAATCAACATTGTATTTAGATAATGGCTGTCTAGCGAGAGCATCTTTCTCGACAACTATTTCTTAAATCTATCAATCTTTGGCAGTGTATTCAGAGTCGTAGTAATTGTGTGCAGATTGTGCGGGACCCACTATGTGGCCTGCTTTGCTGTAGCCTGCACTGTGGTCAAATTATCTACACTTAGGCCAATTTGTCCGGCTAGTATATTCTCGAGAACGTTGTGCGGATCGCGAGCAACCGCATCCTTGCCATTGTGATGCTTGCAAATATCACTCTCCGGTATATGGTCCTTCCAGTTGCGGAAGAGGTAGCGCGTAAATTTCTTTAGCTGTCTGAACTTGCAATACGTGGCGCCTTCGGCCGATTGCAGTTGTTGTGTTTGTATTAGAAATCCTTTTTCCTTAAATGTCTTTTCGAGTTTTTCGCGCTGCTTGGAGCGACGCGACGAGCGTCCCCTCTTTGCTGCTGCCGTTATCACCTGCATTGGGCTCACAGGTGATCTGTGTAGTTGCTCAGGAGGATCCATTTGTTTATTGCAATCCTCGGAATGGAGCGCTGCGTGTTGCATGGGACTATGGGAGTTGGAGTAGTTGGAGGGACTTTGCGAGGCGACTGGCACCAGGCTGCTCGGCAAGAAAATAGACGACGTTGGCGATTCTGGTGGTATGTGCAGCAGTTCCAGGCTGAGATCCGTTGAGGGCGGTGGTATATCAATATATAGTTTATCGTTGCTGGTAGATGAAACAGAGGTCTGGTACTGCTGTTGTTGTTGTTGCTCTCGTGATATGAACTCATAGCCCCGCAAGTTCCTGTCGCCGGTGCCATTGTAATAGCGATAGTTTCCTTCGGCATCCACCGACAGCATCTTCTTCTCCTCCAGCATAGGTTTAGCCCCGCCCGTAAACTTAAACTTGCAAATGCTGACCTCGGTAGATGGGCTGGAGCTGTGCTCGGTCGGTATGGGGGGAATAAAAATCGCCGATCGTTTCCGCTTCCGCATGACAGGCGGCGTTACGGTATCGATAGACAGTTCCAGCGGCTCTCGCTTGTTGGGTGAGGTGGCGATGGTGGTTATGGTGTCAAAGAACCCAGTTGGTATTGGAATTTTCAATGACAGTTGATTGTCTTTTTCAATGGTCTCCACTTGTACGCCCAAGCGGCAGTTGCCCATGAATTTTCGATGGATTAGCCCCACAGGCTGTAGCAACAATTTCTCCGACACACTGACCTCCTTCTCTCTTGCAAATTTAATTGATATAGGCTTCATTGATCCTGTGTGGTCTGGTAAGGGCGTCTCATGCTGCGAGTAGCTTCCACACTCCGTAGTCGATGTGGCTGCATTTGTCACTGTGGATGGCTTATCACTGTCGCCGCTTGAGATTGAGTAACGGTCACTGGATTGATCCCGCAGGCAGAGATTCAGTGGCTCCTCTAGTGGAACAGCTGCTGCTGATGGGCTGGGACCAACACGATGTGACAGTACTGACGTATTCCCACCGGCTGGAAGCTTAGACTCAAACAGTGGACCGTGCTCAGCGGATGTGGTTGGGACGATGGTGCCATAGTTCTTGTAGATCAAATGGCAAATGTCCGCCTTCTTTGGCTTGCGTCCTCGTCGGGGCTTGTAGTTATCCAAGGTGATTTCGCCCATGTAAGGCAAATCAGTGTATTTGATGGCACCGCGCTTCGGGCTGGACACCTCTACCACGGACTGCAGCGGCTGAGTTGTGACAACTCGTGTTGACTCCGATGGTTGCTCCGATCGAAGGTCACTGCACAATTCCTGTTCCTGTTGCTGCCGTTCCGCACTCCTTTGAATTTCGGCTATCTTCTTCAGCCAGCTGCGTACATTCTCGTGCGACTGGCTCTGCGGCGGATGTGTGACTTTTAAGGCGGGTGCTGCGGATGGAGCTGTGCGGGCGCTGGACAAATGGCGTCTTTGAGCTGCCTCATAGTGGGCAGCGTATTCTGCCGGCAGGGCCTGATGGTGGAAGCGCAATTTGACCGCACCTGCATTAGATGTGGGACGTTTCTTTGATTTGCTCTGTCGGGACACTCTTTGCGTAGGCACGGCTACCTCCTGCACCGGGATAGGTCTATGGGATTTCCTAGCATTCATGAGATTAGCCTTGAGCTGTTGCTTTGTGAGAGTGCTGCATGCGCCATGCTGCATTGTTTGCTGCTCCTCCGTTCTGCGAGCCAGCAGCGTCTTGAATGGGTAGTCCTGATCTTCGTCATGTGGATCATTGCTGGCACCGTGCGATATCAGTGGATCATCCGATCCCTGTAGCAGCAGCTTATTGGTATTCAATGGATCCAGGCGCAAGTGATCAGTCACTGACATGTGCTGCCAGGCTTCCGTTTCGACAATCTGACCTCCGTCCGGGTCTAGCTTAATGCATGGCAGTATTGTAGCAATCATGCCGTTTGGCGCCATTTGGGGCAACTTGTGCGATCTCATTGAGTTGTTGCACATTTGTGATGTGTTGTTTTTGATGTTGCTGTTGTGGTCACAAGCTTCATAGGCCATTACCTTCTCCCGCGTCAGGTCCTCCATGTTACGCTCTACAATGAAATAATAAAGACATATTACAGTCTCCACCATCCCAATATGGAATAAATCTAATTATGTTTTATTGAGACACACACACTTTTCAAAATTCACATTTCACATTTTTCACACACCGGTCATCGTCATCGTCCGATCGCATCCGTATCCGTCTCTATCGGCGGTGGTGGTGGCAACACGGGAATTCTATTTAAATGCTCTGCGAACTGGCAAGTGGCGCTGTATCTCGCACATACACACACACATTCTCACGCACAGACATACATGCACATGCTTATTTGAGAGAACGTTGAAATTTGTTTTTGTACATGAAATTCGATTCCCTAGACGAAAGTCTATGGCCATAAAAGGCTTAAAAGCAGGCAAACACAGAATCGCGTGCCAACGGTCATGTCTGACGGACGGCTTGAGTGTTGATAATATGATTTTAGTCATAAGAATGACGGTGCTCACATTTTGCATATACGCATGTATATTTATACCGTTCTCCTTTTATTGTTAGTGCAAGACTAGTTTATCATTGAGTCAGGCAGACTGATTGCTGGACTGAATATCGAGTGGGATTCCTATGTGAGGAGTAGTCAGCGTCAGTCAGTAGTGAGCAGTAGTAGCGTTCTCTATCGCACTGGATTGGTCTGCTGCATCGCCATCGCGCGCGTATACATCGTGTTGACATCCAAAACTCAACTAGTTGCGGGAAAGTCACGAAAGGCATCATTTTGAAAATATGCTCCTTAGATGGACCGTAGCCGGAGACGCAGGCGCAGACGGAGGCAGAGGCAGAGGCAGAGACAGAGGTGAGGCCGAAGTAGGAGAGAGCAAACACGCCCCGCCACACAATAGACGAAGAATATACCGCTGAGCAGGCCAAATGAAAATCAAATTAAATTCTTCTGTTTCGCTCTTTTTTGTATTTATCATTCGTGGCTGCGGTGCGTTGTCGTGCCCGTCTGTATTTAACGCCAAACACGAAGATATTTCGTGTATTCATTTTTAGAAAAATCCAACTTGTTGCCGCGTTGTTCGTTTCGCGTTGCTCTGCGGTCATAGAGCGGCCAAACGCAATAACAACACGCCGGGCAAACCGAATTAGATTTCGTAAAATTTTAGTTTTGACTTAATTTTCAGATTTCATTCATGGACTATCGGGGTTTTTTACGGAACTAGAGAAACAGCTTGCATGGATCATCGGAATGGAGCTACGTCGTAAATATAGTTCAGTCGGCCCACCCCCTATAGGGTATCACATATTCGATCAATTTTCGCATTTAATACTAGCAGCTGCATCATTCAAGGTGTGTGAGCGGCGTCCCAAAGTTCTTGATTCTTCGCATAGGTATTCGCTCAATTGATATCGCGATTATTAATAGACCTATGCGAGTCTTCGAGTTAGGGCATCTGTATTTTGCCTTGCTTCTAGCGTAGGTGTATTAGTGCATGTGGAGGCTTATTATTTTCCGAAAAGGAAAAATGCCCTCAAAATATATGACTCTGTTCGTTTATTTCGGGATGTATGTATATATGTATATTTGTATATCTATATATATATTTATAAACATCCACTCTTATGGCTCTAGATGTGCGTGTTTTACTGTATGTGAGAATATGGGTCATAGTGGTCCCGTTTAATACGAAATTCAGAATCGTATGCTTGATATTGGATAGCTAAATTTTATATATCTGTTTTCATAATTTAAAATTGGCAAGTATTTAAGAGTGCATAAATTTCTTAGAATTTATTTATATGAATTTATCATCTCTTATCTTATATTGCCTATTACAATTTCATTTATTTATACATACATATATGGAGTGGTTTACATGAAATATATTTTTTGAATAATTTTGAATAGGTGCTTAAATATTTATATTTTTACTAAAGTTCTCAACGATTTTTTTGTCATTGAAAAATACTAAAATGGGTTTCCCTCCTTAATGGTATATATTTGTATATCTTCAAACGCTACTGACTTTACACTTTAATATTATTTATATTATACCTTGTGAGTGAATAAAGAAATAATATCAGCAAATACAATGTTAAGTTATAAAATATTGTTTACTCCCTTTAAGTAAATTTTTATTTTGGAATAAATCTCATTGTTTTTGGCCCTTTAATTGGAACTATATATGTATTCTACTATTAAATATTTATTCGACATGAAAAATATTGGAAAAATTTTAAATCTGTATTGATAGTCGAAATGGATTGCAAAATCATTCAAAAAAGATTTTTTTTTTTTAATTGCCATTCTTGTATAAATTGATACCATTTAATGTGTATATAGCAAGTACATATATATATAGTTAATTTTTTGTTAATCCATTGTTTGTTTCCAGCTGAAAAATTACTGAACATAGCTTGATTTGTAGTGAAGCTCAACAGTGGCGATGTAGTTTTACACATGTTTGCTACATACATATATAAATTACAAATAGCTTGAATGTAACGGATGGAAGCATTGACGAAAATTACGCAAAACCAATATTCCCTTCCCACTTTGTGAATGAGTATTATTAATCGATTCGATTACACCCCATAACTCAAAATACTTTGTTGTGATACTCTTAATAAATATAACGCAGAAGGAGGGTCGAGATAATGAGCTGAGTCGATGATTTCGGAACTGGAGTTATATGTATGTTGACATTTCACTTGTAACATAGAATTCCATTAAATCGATTAATAAATGAATATTCATGTGTTAAAAGATAGTTATATTTAATTCAATTATGATTTTTCTAACATTGGTGATATCTTTCTTGAATTTCACATTATTTAATTTAATGTTGAATTGCAAATATTGCCGTTATGTTAATGGAATTGTATTTCTTATTGTATAATCGTACAACATACATATAGCATTTATTGAAGATTTCATCAAAATGAGTTTCGTTTGTTTTTAAATTGTCAAATTATCGTGGGGATTGGCGCCAAGAGAATAAATTTCCTCTAAACTTTCAAATGAGTGCATTCCTTTTTCAATTCTATTCATAAAGCCCCAATTACGGTTAGCCACTTTACAAACTGTTTTCACGTGTTTATGTTGCTGGGTTTGCCGAATTTTATATATAATACAAATATTGGAGGTATTGGCGGTATACAATAAACTTAACCCAATCAGTCGCTTTACATCTATCAATGTTTTCGTTTTAGAAGTGATGATTGCCATAAAGCAATCAAAATCTTGAACTGAGTGCGTTTCACAGACACATACAATGTCTAGACATCACCATCATATTTGTACTCCATTTGGCAATAAGTGTATGATGCAGTTTATTCGAGTGCATTTGTTGGCACTTTTAGGTGAATAAAGTGTAAAATTCTATCAATCTATTGATAGCGGGTGGGCGAGTTTACAAAATATGCTGTCATTTGGTACGTACATATGCATATAGTTGACTACGCGAACCAGCTAACCAGGTACTATTTACATTTTCGAATTTGGATGGCAGTGGTGCTTACATCACCATTGGCAGTACTCAGCGAGTTGCTTTGCAGTCCGTAGGTTGGACAGAACTTTGGCGAAGTGTATGTATTGCACATCTATCTGGTTCTGCGACTGCCACAGTTTCTGATAATATTTATAAAAATGGCATTCAATACCATTCATTTATTTTATTTTGTGTTTTGTTGTGCTTTTATTCAATACCTGCTGGCGGGTACGTACATATTTGTATTTATGGCCATAACTGCCACTTTGGACGCCTACGCGCTGCCTCGCTCGCTCGAAGAACAACAACAAAACCACAGAACGGGAAGAGCCTCAGCGGGGAGAGGAGAGCACCACATGCATGACAGCATGATACGCATGTAGCACAGAAGCTTTCTCATCAATAGCTTTTACTGTGCACAATTCGCTTCAGGGGGTGCACTTCGCTCAATATCTAATTGATAATATATTAAAATTCTCTTCACGCACAATGCAAAAGTCTCATCACTAGCAAATCAAAAATTACGCGCACTATGGTTGATCCGTTCGCGGTGGCGGCATTGCGACTGCGCTTGCAAGACATTTAACGGACGCAAATTCGCATGCGCACAGCAGCTGATTGAGTCAGACAGAGCTGCCAGACTAACAGGATTTGATATTAAATATTTGCATATTATTGCATATAAATAATTGAATGTACGCCTACCTATCTATTATTATATATCAATCGAAATAACTTTACATTATTTTCGGGTTATTAACATTTTGGAGGGTGTATAGAGACAAGTCGAATCTCCATATTTATTAACAATATGCCATTTCGCGAAGCGTAGTTTGACACCACTGTGTAATAATCGCATTCGACCGCTATCGAAATTCGGATGCGCCCTACAGATGAGTTAGAATTCAAAATAAGTGATTAAAGCTTATATTTATATATTAATGTTTAATGTGAAAAAAGAACGAAATTAATCGAATAGAGTAAATTATAGCTGCTGCTTTCACACGCTCTACAGTTTTGATTGCACTGGGAACTCGAAATTTATTCTAAACAAGCAGTGCACTCGTTAAGCAAGCAGTTCATGCCCGCAAATGAAAACACTATAAATTAGAGAGAATAAATGACAAGATTTATTGAGAAAAAATTAGTTTATTTCTATTGTCTGGGCATATTTATTTGCGTCTGTCAGATTATTCAGATACTTACGTTAACTTCAATATGTTGTCAAATTCTTAACAAAAAGTTTTGAATTTTGTGTTTGTGTGTGGTATTTATTAACTCAATAATTAAAAAATAAATTGTTCACATCAATTTTTTTCACATCAATTTGCGAATAGCTGGTAAAGTTTGGGGTATTTTGATTTAGCTTTCAGTAGAGTACAGTTTCCACTGTTTCCACGAAATAAATCGTTAATATTTTGTTTATTTCACATTCTCTGTTATCTATTTATATATGTGTGAATTGGTTTATTCATATTTATTTCTTACCAGAGATATAAATACAATTTTAGTCGGAGGTATTTCAGCTTATGAGTTTTTCTTTGTCAATATTATATTTATAAGCTATTATATATCTTGAATAATTTGATCATACAGATTTTATGTATATTCTGTTAGGTATTTATATATGCATATAAATAATAATTTACATTGGAGAATTGAGAAACTAACCATCTCATTTTACGAATACATAATTAAGATGACATTAGAAAAGTATTAGATTATATGTATATATATGGATGTATATTTATATAGTTTAGGATGCACATTGTCTCCAAGTCTTTTAAATATAAGTTAATTTTTGGTTTATAAATAGCAGTTGCAGTAAGATAATAAGTGATGCATATTTCATATATTTATATAACATGTATTCATATATATATATATTTTTATGGCTTATATAAACATGTTTATATGACATGTATTCATATGTATAGCTTATATATATAGGATATATTTTACAGTAAGCTTGACCTGCATACATACAATTGTAGTACAACATCAAAAATAGAAAAAGAATATTGTTGAAGAGTAGAGAAAATAATTCAATTATCTTCTTATAAACTACATTCATGTACATGCAACATACACATATGCATGTATGTATGTAATTATTTATTTATGTAGTTAACATCGGCAAATAGTAAAGGATTTATGTTGTTATCGTTGTAAACGGTATATTCGTAACAATTGCCAAATGATGCGCTGCTTGCAATGAAAGGAACATTCTGTTAGGTAAACCATTTACATTAAGTTCTTGGCGTTTCTTTTATTGCATAGTATCACTAACCATATGCCACAGACATACATAGCTGGACTTAATCCAGAAGGTTCAGCATATTGCAGACAACAAGGAGAACGCAGGCACATGCCTAAATGCTAAACAATCGAGTCTAATTGTGCGCGAAAGCACGAGTCGACAATAATGCGATGAAAATCGGCTCTTGATATGAGCTTGGCAAACGGTGTTATAATTTAGCAGAACTTCTCTCTGAAAGTTTGATTGCTGTTCGTGCGTAAATACATTCTAGAGCGTAGTGTGAGCTATAGACGACTGTCAGAGGAGCAAATGCCTACGCATGAAGTTGCTGTGCAAAGTCAAAGGCAAACGATTGTAAAACTTTCTTTTGTATATTTGTGCATGTTTAGTTATAGCGCGTAGATTGTCTACTTGCACTCTCAACTGTCAACCATTGGCACTCACTCAATGGCGTATACACACACAATGCGCTCGCACATGGGTGCAACTCATACTGACGCTTCGAAAAGGACAGCAGGAGCAATTTGTCAACTGTCGCCGATACAAAGGAGTCCGTCAGTCTTGTTGCTGTGGTCTAAGCAAATTTCAAGGGGCGGTGATTGACGACCGTTGAAGACTTAACGAAATGCCGTTGAAATGTTTTCATATTCATAATTATTAAAGAAATGCACACTTGAATACTCTTCGTCAAAGCGTACCAAAATGTCAACAACTCCGCTGACATGCCCCATTCTTCTTTCACTCAGATCGGGCCCTTTTCGTATCCTTTTTATTTTTAAAATGAGTCCGGAATGTAGATTGAATGAAGGTTGGCTGCTCGTTTCGTTCGTGCAATGTAGGAACTTGTTGGTTGAGCTCGTGTATTTCTCGTTAAGTAAACATAGACTATATGTGTATATAAATAGTAATAGGAATATAGAGTAAAATTTTGAACACCATAGAAAAAGCCTATAAAATTATAATTATTAGCAAATAATGCCATATATCTGAAGTAGCTATGCCTAACGCTTCAGATATCCCTCAGGCTGGTTTTCAGCTCTTGCTTTCAGGTGAGATTTGTACATTGAAAACCGTTTGATGAGGTTGGCTTTCAGCTCTTGTTACACCCTAAATCCATCGAAAATGGTAAATCTGGGTAGAATGTTTTTTTTTCAGGTGAGATTTGTACTTTGAAAACCGCTTGATGAAGATTTGAATTTGATTTGGTTTGTTTGTTTGATACTGAAGCATATTTATATTTAAGCCATCCTTAACGGATGTAGTGCCACATGGCTGTGGGCTTGCGTGCATTGTTAATCATGTCGTGCCAATGCTGACAACCAGTTCCACTTTCCTGGGGGCCAAGTCCAAAACAGCCGATTTCCGTTGCTTCGCTACCCGCACCAACCACATAGATCTACACATATTAAAGCAAGACTTTGTGTTACTATTGACAATAAATGAAAAAAAATAAACGAAATCTCACCTCAATGGCGGAACTCTGTAAGTAGTTTGATTGTAGATTGAATGTAAATGCCTCATTCCAAATGGGATTGCTTAGATCATCGGATTTTGAAATGCTTGTCTTTTTCTTCTTTATACGCTTGCCGTTTTGTATCAGATATATCTAACATGATATCATTTAATCAAAATAAATATTCAATTATGTACAATTTGTTTCTTTACCTTAACATACGGCTCCTGAATAGTATCCAAATTTCTGGCCTTCATTATTACAATGGTCAGACGTTCTGCCTGTGGAAGGAAGTTCAAGGAGCAGAGCAGTTCTGGTCGATCCTCTTTGGGTTTCTTAGTGCGCAACAAGTCGCCCCATATCTAGGTCGAACAAAATCAAATAACAAAATATTTTCGGAAATGCTGAGCACAATGCTTACCTCAACGGACTTTGATAGATCTAGGCCACCCACCGAAATACGAACTTCGCCAATAATGTCGTTATGCGAGTATCTATCATAATCGAGAACCTGCAGGACTAGCTCTTTGCCTTGCAACTGATCACGGGAAACCGGAAACTTGAAGTGCTGATCGAAATATGGGTTCGACTCGCCGCGGTGTATATGTGTTTGACGTTTGCGATTATCTACATCTGGCTGAAGCATCAGGCGCACATAAGGGTCCCGGAAGCCACCCTCTTCAATGGGACTCAAATTGTGCGCTGCAAAGGAGTTCAATGTTAGCTTTAGTTCCCAAATATCCAGCTAAAATGTACTCACCTTCAATTAAGTGAACCGTTAAATCGAATAGGTGGTAATCATACTTCACCCGCAAGTGCAAACGGCCCACGGCATGGCTAGTTTCGGGGGCCGTCAGGTAGATCGGTCCATCGGGCATTCGGTATAGGTCCGGCTGTAGGGCACCTAGTGGCGAAGCAGGACCCACAGTTGGGTCGATGCCGGGCTGAGGACGTGGAGGTATGAGCAGTGGGGACAGACAGCGACCGGTATTCACGTTCATGCTCATGCCCTTGCCAACAACAGATCCAACACCACTAGTCATAGCCATATTCGGTGCAGATCCAACACCGACCCCACCCGATAAAGAGGCTAGGCTGCTCTGGGAGGGGCTTGGGGTCCGCATGACACTTACATCAGCTGAAGCCGGGCTGCTGCAACGAGCATCCAGGGAAATTGTCCGCATGGGACTGGGCGAACGAGCCAGATGGTGGGGAAACGCTGAATCACTCGGAAGGGAACTTCGTCCGTCGGGTCCAAACGTCCTTATTTGAGGTGAAGAGCCGCGATGTCCCTAATATTTGGCATTTCGTTATTACTATTAAAGATACAACAAGGCATACAAGGAGAGCTTTGGAGGTGTGAACTCACCGACTGCCTGGATGGAGCGCTATCCATACTGCTCTGACTGGAAATGGAGGGTGTGCGCTGTAGGCGCGGAGGAAAGGAACGGCTCTGATGGTGCAAGTGCAACGGGCTGTGAAATATCTCAGCAGGGCCACGCAAAATGTCAGATGGAATCGGATTGGTCGGTACACACGGGATGCCATGAAGCTGCGTTGCCGGTTGAATTGTGTGCGACTCCTTAGAAATATTTACTTCCTGCAAACGGCACAATTTCGAATATTTAAATTTGGGACTACGGCGGAAGTGATTTTTGGTAAAGCACCTCTGAATCCGTCGGCAAATCACAACTATCGCTGCCACTACCGGCGGACACACTGCCAATGCCGCTCGTTGTCGAGGTTACCGATGATGCCGAAGGCGGCGGCGTCATCGGCTGCAGCGGTGGCGGCGTCGTGGATGCCGCACCCTCGCTTCCTGGCAGCATTTGGGTGCAACCATTGCTGCCGCCACTGCCGCTGCCACTGCCACTGCCACTACCAGTGCTTTCGTCAGCCGAGTTGCGGTCAAGTGTAACACGGCGAACGGCACCAACGCGCTCCTTGGCCATGCGGGACCACGATTCGATTCGCTTGTGTGCTAGCCAACAGGCAGCCGGACCCAGGCCACTCATATTTATGTGTGAGCTTTGATCTTACGCTAAATTAATTTCTCTTTTCAGTTAGTTTTGGGATCACGGATTGAATTCTCGGAACTCTTATTTTAAAGAGGAGGAATAGTTCTCGTATTAAACTCTCGAAAGGTTTTTGTTGGGAGAATTGGCTGGTCTTACTACTTGGCTATGTCGAAACTATTCAATCTCTGTTGGTCCACCCTATCTGGTCTATTAACCAGACTAAGACAAGTTTTGGCATGCAAGGCTTGGATATTTAATCCCGTAACTAGCTATTGTTACTTATAATTCGTGCTTGCCAGTCACCATAGAGAAACATCGCAAAAAGCACGCTTTAAGTACATGTCTCTAACAGGCAGCGAGAGCCAGTGGGCCTTGGAACAAGACGAATACCAAATTATGAGCCATGGCTACAAATATGCAGATGCAGATGCATTCAACATTGTTGCATACGTATAGTTCTAGCTCAACATTCCAAGGCCGTTCGATTGACACGCCTGTGCCTTGCAAGGCATCGTTAGCAAATGAATCGCAATCAATCCCCAAGCGGCGATGACGGGCCTACTCGCAGTGTTACGCAGCGTATCGAATTCGCAATAAGAATTCATTTGCAGTCACACCCAATACCATAGTTCAAGTAGTTTCCTCAATGACAAGCTGGAGGGTTGACGATTATGTCCGATGAAGAGCAAAATGAACGGAGGGTATATTTCTTGTGCAATACAATTGTAAACAATAAATGTATTTTCAAGTATTAAATAAATTAAATGAATTTAAGCACGTGTAGCAAATGACACCAAAACACACAGCGTGCGAGAGGGAAAGGGAAGAGCGAGCGAGCAAAAATCAAAGACCAACCCCCATGTTAGTTCGGGATCATAAATATACGTACTCTGTGTGAAAATGCTTACACATACAGAAAAAACAAATGCAATGTGCAAAGTACATATAAACACATACATAAATGAATGTTTATATATTTATATGTATCTGATGAACTTCGGTTGCGTATGGTCAGTGAATAGCTCGATGTATATATGAGTATATATGTATATGTATATAAATGAGTACGTGTGATGTCCCGGTCTGTGTATATCACATTCTTATAGCAAACCATATGCTCTTTCCATGAAAAAGTTTACGTTTACGCACAGAATTGTAACCGGCTATCGTCAACAACCGCGTTCGTTTACATGTGCTGTCTCATTAAATCCCGGATTATGAGCTCTTCCTACAAATATATATAATTCGTATCATTGAGAGGCACCCAACCGCACCGTTGCTAATTGACACCTAAACTATAATCAAAGGGACGACGGCCAAGCCCATTTTTCAACGCCAGCGAAGAACGATGACACCTAGCCACACACCCCGCCACACACACACACACACATACACACACAAAAATATGCCTATATATGCCCTTATGGTGGTGGCTAAAAGTCCCATCGAATTCGCTGCAGAAAATGTGGAAAAACAACCCAAAATCAGGAAGAAAAGTGGACTCATACTACGTGTCCATATTATGGCGTAAAATTGCATAGAATAGGCATTTTAATTGTTTGGCATTTCGTAGCTATCATTCTCATATGAATGTCAACCCCGAAAAAAGGTGATCCTACGTGCAAATAGTCCGAGGGTTGTTGGTACTTCAAGGCACGGATTCACCTACGTGTACGTTCAAGCGTAATATCAAATTAAAATTTTCCACTTAGTTTAATTTGTTAAGCCTTGATTAATGGCATTTTCATAGTTTTAAACTCAAATCATTCGTCGTTTTATAACATTCTCGGCATTGATCTTCAAAGCTGTCTGAACAATTGAGAACGAGAGTGTTATATCAATTCGCGATCCAAAAATAGTTTCAGAAAATATCAACTACTGAACGGTTTTACTAGATTCGCCAAGTCCCTAATAGGCGCAAATAGATTAGTATTGATTGCGGGATTTTAAGACGAGTATATAACCAAAATTCTAAATTAGTGGATGCCTCGGAAATGTATAATATGTATAATGAGAAAATGAGATGCGACTATACACAAGTATATAGTCAAAATTGCACATCTACATCGACATCTTCAAAAAAGATCAAAACTAATAAAATCATTTCATTTTATTAACAAGTACATAAGAACAAGTTTATGAAGATCCGAGTCATTTCGGTGAACTGATAGATATTTATTTATATTTCTTTATATATGCGGTATACGGAGAGCGAAAGTTATTAAAAGCAGGCCATGAAAAAAACCTACTTCGAAAACGACGAGTATTATCAGAATATAAGCCAGTTTATTCCTATAATCTCCTGTGCGTACATCTAAATTGTTAGTGAAAAATCAGCAAGTCTTCGGTTCCCCTAATTTTGGGACTATATATTTATTGAAGATGGCTTTACGTTTCCTAAATCGTTTCGGATGTGGCATCATTCGCATTCCCTGTGCTATTAAATTCCCCGCCTGCAATCCAATGTTTAATATGCAGGTGCGCAATATTAGTAAGATGAATGCATCTGATGTCATATCGAAAAATGAAGAGTGCCTATGTGAACGTCTATTTTTCCAAAACTGCTTAAAGGATACGTATGTTAATGAAGACCAGATGCGGCAAATAGATAAATATGTTCTCTTGCAGATATGGAAAAGAAAATAGAGTTCCCAAACGAATAGGCCGACAAGCGCGAATGTTGCAAATAAGGATGTAACAAGGATGGACCGTGTAGGCCGTCAAAATACAGATCCAAATACATATACATTTGTGTTCCGTGTGAGCTGAGAGGCCAGCTGACGTCAAGTCCTATATATCAATTTCGAAATTTCAGTTTACTATACCTATGTGCATTTTCTTTTTGATCAATCTTTATTACCTCTAGTGTTTTACTACCATAAACCAGCTAACTAAATAACTATCTAACAAAAAGCTGTATACTTATCTTTAAAGTCTAGTAATAAACTAGAATACATGTTGAAACAATCCATAGAGAATAAAAGATATATAACATAATTCTAAAATATAGCTTAAGAAATAGTTAAGATATATTTAATTTAGTGGCTAATCAACTATTTATCTTTATTGATGATTATATAGATTACGTTCATTCGGATCAGCAAACAGAGAGCATACGGATATATTAGCTTCAATAAACTATCCAAATTTACAATAGTATAATCTCACCGACTTATTCACCATTGAAATGGACAAAACAATTAACCAACGATGCTCAAGAGAATAGAAGTTGAAATTGGCTTGAAAATATTTGACACGGAGTAGGTTAAACGGAAAAGAGCAAATGGCAGCAGCGGTGCAGTACCACAGATAATACTAAGCGGGTATTTCCGTTCTGTAAGCCCATGTTAAGTCATTTAAATAATTGTGCCACAAACGATTTGCGTACAATAGCACAATGCCGTGCAAAGTCTGGAAAATACAAATGCATTTCATAACAGACACGATAGATGCGGCCGGAAATTAATATACAAAACAGAAGCTCATTACACGCTTACCTACACTCACACACTGAATGTAGGTAAAGCGGAGATGGTAACGGCAACTGATGTATGTAAGAGTTGAATAGATAGTCAGAACCTGACACATAGGGCAAAATTTTGATGTTGGAACTCGTCAAAATGTATCTAATTTATCCTAATTGTGACTTGAGCTTGACTTATATTCTAGAGTAACGGCTTAAATAATTTTAAGAGTCGGCTACAAAAAGTTAAAAGTTTTAATATTAGAATAAGAATTTGATTAGCCGACAGCTACTGAAACTGGCTGACTGATCATTTTTGGCTATTCGAATGTATTTTATCTTAAAAATTTGCTTATAAAAATATTGTATTCTGTATTCTGTACATGATATACTTTGATTAAACCTTTCCTTAAGGAGAAATAACTGGCATTAAAAATGCTCAGCTTAGATAATGGATATAATCATAATGTACACTTGAAATTTGTTATTCTAACTATTTTAGTCTACATATAGAATATTCTAAATTTGACCTAATATATCAAATAGCAATCATTATAATTAAATTTGTATACATTTTTGTGTCTTGCTTGAGATGTTGAACAGAAATATTGGTAGAAAAAGTGTGTTGGAATGAAGAAACTGTATATTTTAATCTTATAGTTAATTTAAATTCTGAGATGGATTGTCCATTATATACATACAATTTGCTTTAATATTAAAGGAATCTTATTTATAGATATTACGGATTAGATTGAAGCTCTTATTGCGCAATTGCAACCAGTAACAGAGCAAATGGTGAGAAAGAACCAAAACACTTGTTGACCGACATTTTATAAATGGGAAGCATTCGTTGATAATCCGCTCATGAAACGTCAATGCAGCTCGTCTGGCTGTCTGTCGGTCTGTTGGTCTCTCTGTCAACATGTTTACAAAGCATCAAGCTGTAGTTCAGCTAGACAGCCAAACCCGGCGGCTTGAAATTAATCAACAATACAATGGAAATTGTGCGGCTGCTAGACTGCAATGCGGTAGCTGTGATAGCTTTTCATTGTGCCCAGTTGCTCTTAGTTCTATATCAATTTGTTATATAACCCCGAGGCCACACACATTCGCATACACACACGCACACACACATCGAAAAAGGGATTGGCTGGAATGTGTTTAAACCAGTTTGTGTTTTTATCAACGCTCATACCCTGAACCCATTCAACATTTGATGTCTGAACGCGTCGATCACGAAACCTATGAGAACTAAAGACTTGCCATTATTTACGTGGGCGCCTGAAGCACGCACTGATCAAACTTATTTAAGACAATTGATTACTCTTATCTTAAGATATTCCTCTTAGGCAGATCATCTGCTTATTATTGGATCTCTCAAGTGGAGGTGGAGTCTAGAAATGTTCTTTTAGTTTAATGTATAGTTCATGCATTTCCGAATTTTACAATAGTAAAGAATGTTTACCAATACATTTCTATGTATTAGAGTTTCAGATACAGATACATAAGATATTGCTCAAATTCTTTATTTACACTCCATTCCCAATTGTGGAAAATTTGTTTTATAATGCCTATAATTTCAGTTTAGTATCTGTATATGTATGATTCACAAATTGGTCTTGAGGGAATGGACAGTTCTTGCGGTTTAGATAAAAACAAATCTGTTGATGCATTCGGGCGAATAGAGAAATAACTAACAGGCAAATAAAATAATAATATAATGCCAAATTCTTAGAGAGGGGCTACATCAAAGGCCAGCGACCTTCGACAATTTTGGCTATGCTAACCCTTTCCCATTTCAAAAAGAAATGCTATTGTATCTACCGGTAAACGCGAATTTTTTGCACTGGTGTATAGCTATTATCCGATTTCCTATTCCATTGTCATCTTGCTATTGTTGTTGTGATGACGTGCACACACACATACGAGTTCACCAAATATACTCGGGAAGGTATCATTGCCAGCAGCGAGGATTGGTTTGATGCATTCGTCTGGCCGTGCGTCAATCTTGTTAGCGATGAAAAAGATCTTAACAAATAGTAACTCGGATTATTGCTTCTTATTTGATTAACATAGACTGATTCCCATTCCATTTCGTCAATTTTGCAATGAGTGCTTCGAGTACTCCAGATTATAGCACATTTTTATACACAAAATAGAAACGTGGCAAATTAAGCAATTTGCAATTTGTAATTATACCCTGATCCCATTAAAAATGGGAAATCAGGGTATAATGGTTTTGTGAAAAGTATGTAACAGGCAGAAGGAGGCGTGGCAGACCCCATAAAGTATATATATTCTTGATCAGGGCGACGAGCTGAGTCGATATAGCCCTGTCCGTCTGTCCGTCCGTCCGTCCGTCCGTCCGTCCGTCCGTCCGTCCGTCCGTCCGTCCGTATGAACGCCTAGATCTCAGAAGATATAAGAGCTAGACTCTTTAAATTTTGTATGCATACTCATGTATACCATACGCAGTACAAGTTTATCTTTTTTTTTCGATAACTCGTCCGATTACTTTTTTATCGCGAATAATCGATAAATTGATTTTGTTTATTCACCGTAATTTTAATACTTTTAAACCTGGAAACTTCAGATTTGGTGTGTATATACATCTGATCAATACGCAAATTTTGTCATTTACAGATTTTGGATACCACGCCCCCTTCGCCCCCAATTTTAAGTACTAGAGACTTGTGCTTTGGAATGTATACACATTTGCATATTATGATCACGTTCTGAAAGTTTCATGGAGATAGTCCTAATACAAGAGAAATTATTCAGCAACAAAATTCTCATAATATTGCCCACACTGCAGCGCAGCCCAAGCGCAGTCGCTGCTTACTGCGCAGTTAGCAGAGCGCGTGCTTATGCGTGCGTGAATATCAGCTCTTTGTAGGGATCAGGGTATCTCCTAGTCGAGCAGTCTCGACTAGAGCTTCCTTACTTGTTTTTATTTGTGGTATTACACAGAGTTTATTATATTATAGAGCTAAGGACGAAATGTATATTAATTTATTGATATACCTCCGACTAATGAATGGCGTGGGATAAATCGCTCAAGACTGAATTTTTCTTTTAAAAGTTTTCATTAAATTTTAATTTTTAAAAGTAAGTTACTGCATTCCCTCTCTTGAGTTTTTAATAATATTAATTCAGATTCTTTTGGACCGTGGACGAGTATTATGGAGTGGATGGTATACGACTACAATATGTGAATTTGTGTTGTGTGGGAGTAGCTGACAAGACAATACGCGTAATCAAGCTGGCATATCGTCGCAATACAAACTTCCAAAAATTTTAAATACACAACGGATTCATTCAATCTCGTCTCTGCATAAGATTCAAAAGTCCATATGAACTTGAATTACTTAAGAATTAATTTTCCCATAAGTTTCAGTTTAGGTTAATAAATTGGAGTATGTTTAAAATCTTTACAACCTTTATATTTTATGATCTTCAACATGTAAAGAGACTTTTCTTTCAGATCTTAAGTTCTATTAATTTTTTCATTGCCTGGACATATGACACTACATAGAAATTGTTTATTAATTGTGTTCTTAATTAACAGAATGTTGTTCATTTAATATGCGCGACGCAATTAATGTTTGTATGGAGTTAAACCAACTCTCATCTGATGTAGATTCACAATCCCAGCCGTGTTTACGAATTAAAATTCAATTAAACAACACTAACTGACTTAAATTTCCAACGAAATCAAAGGCCACTAATGAATATCTACAGAATTGCAAAAAAAAAAAAAAAAAAGAATTGTAGTGGCTAACCACATAGCATGACAGGATGCAGCTCACGTCTGAGGGACAGGCTAAATGCTGCACACCATGTGTGTATGTGTGTGTGTATACATATATGTATCTGTCAGATACAAATCACATGTGTGGATACAAACAAATCCGAGACTATATACTTATTTGTGCACTTGTTCGTGTGCTGTGCGCTCTTACTTGGCAAATTGAAATTTACGAGAGCATTGAAAGGGCAAGCGTTGAAAGACTCAATTGACTCTGACTAGCAAATACCCCTTATGTCGCGTATGTCGCGAGTCTTAGTAAATTGTCAGTTGTTCAGTTCTTTTGCCAAGTCAGAACTATTTCCAGTTTCCATCTAAAGCTGAACATATCCTGCACACAGTCATATACAGGGTATATAAGCCATATTTGTCCACGACTCACGAACATCACGTGAAACGTGTCACTTTAATTGTGACATATTCTGGTAACAAACACTCACACAAATGTGGGATGGCTCGATATAAGGCGCATGCTGAATGCTGAATGCTGTCTGCTGATTGGGTCCTCTGGCATTAGGAATATCAATTAATTACTGTCATAATACATATGTTTTGATTACATCTTGTAGGGATCTGAGCACCAATAAATTCCTTTCTTAGGCGACTTTACTGCAAAGTTTAATCCAACTTTAAGTTTGAACGGAAATAAACACGCACATAGCCAAACATAGGGGCAGTCAAACCCGCCCCATATTGAGACACGTCTTGAACAATGCTCCTCTTGTGTCTCACGCACTTTTGCTACTTCAACAGCAGCAACAGCAAAAGCAACAACAACAACAACAACAGCAGGAGCGAGAGCAACAACAACAGCAGCAACACCATTGTCAATATTGAAGGAGGCCTGCGCAAAATTGTGCACTCGCCTGGTTTGTTATCTAAAAATAATTATATTAACTTTGCTTTTTGGTAGCTTGGCTTGCCTCTTGTTGCCTGGCTGGCTGGCTGGCTGACTGTATATAAACACACGTATGGGTTCTCGACGTTCTCAGTTTTACTGCTTTTTAAAATTGTTTTAAAGGTTTGCTTAATGTACTACAAATTTATGATGATAATACCTTTTTAACAAGCAATATTAGATATTTGGAAAAACGACAGAGCGAAAAAACAAAGGCCCAAAACACTTTCACTTCTTAAATGTGTCGCTGAATCACTTGATGAAGGACTAAGAGCCAAGAATTTCATCGAAATTAGATTGATCTAAATTCCTATACCTATAATGAATCACATTCGAATGTATATTTAAGTCCCCATTGATGCCCCCATGAACTGCTCTAGGGTGCTACGATAGAACAAACTTTTCTGATGACAACATCTCAATGCTCACCATATACATACATATACGCATATATTTGATATGCATATTCACAATATGGAGATATAAATTGTGTTTTACCTGCTATCGTTATGCAACAACACAAAATGTATATAAAACCTAAACAATATGTGTAACTTAATATTATAAACTTTCCACTTCGAGTGAAGCTCGTATATAAGGGATATTGAGGCTCTTTTAGGTATGCTTTATGTACAGCTCAGCTCTACGTTGTGTACACCTAAAAGCCACCTGCTTCAATAATGGAAAACAACAAAGCAACAGTTTCGACGCAGCCACAAAAACGACGCAGGAAAATCCATAAAAAACACCTTTCTGACTGGCTCAGTGGCGCACTGGCCCACTGGGTCACTGGCTGCCAAGAGTAAACTTTAGGTACCTACTTGGGCGCTGTCTTTTTAATAAAAGTTTGATATCATTTGATATGATTATATATAGGTCAAAGAGATTAGCACGACAGCTCAAGGGAACGTGTAATGTATCAAAATTAAGAAAACACAAATATCCTTGGTGAACGACCATTAATTAGATTTCTGCGTTTAATTTTCATTAATTTCACTCGGGACTCGGATTCGGATTTAGATTAAGATGCGAGTTCGGGACACGAATTTTCAACGAACCACACATAAGAGCTGCGCGCGTACAACTGACTTTGATTTTCTGCCTTTTTGGCCACGACAAGGACGAGGACGTGGCCATACGCACAACAAGTTGCAAAATTCGAGTTGGTCGAGGTCGAAAATGACGAGACCGACAATACCCGACGACATTGCTCGGCCAAATTTTCGTGGCATTGAACTACGGGTTCGCAGCTTCGAAAGCTTTTTCGCAACTTGTTGCCCAATCAGCTGTTGCACTTGCTTCACTGAAATTTATACACAAATGTGTGTACATCTATCTGACAAGGGGATATTGCGCAAATGCCATAAGAAATTAAAAAGAGGAAACAATTCTAATAAATATAATTAAAGCTTGTATGGTTGTGTTTTCGTGGTGTAGCAAACAAAAGCTTCCAATACGTTACGTTTTATAGAGCTAAAACAGATTGTTTCATTAATCCACAGCTACATTTCCATTTTGAGGATTTAATTTTACTTACTTATTTTGTTTTCTTATTTGTCACCATTTAGTGACAACAAATTAAAATGGCTGATGTTCGAAAAAGCTGCGAAAGCTTTGATAGCGTTGAAAGCGCTTTCGCCTGCCTGACAACAACTTCACTTTAACATAACCTTAGATAAAGATATATGCATACATATATACATACATCTATGCAAATATAAATGTATATATATATATATATATATATTGGTATTGGTACCTCCATATACGTATATATATAATACCAATGCATATACACAGTCAATGTAACCTGTCTGTATTTGCATGGATGCCACTCAATAATACAAATGTACGTATATATATATATATGTATATGCGTGAATGTGTATTCAAACAAAGATATTGCACACTTTCTCTGCATAATATGGGTTAAGAATGAGCATATGAAGTGTTAAGTTTTGACATTTAATGTAAGAATAACTGCTCCAATTAAAGCTGCTATTCAGTTATTCTTTCAATCATACATTTTTGAAAACATCCAAGTATCAACTTAGTCAGTAAGTAGTAAATGCTCTTCAACAAAGTCAAAGTCTTTGCAACAGAGGTAACTATTTGTATTTATTATTAATCTAAACCAGGATAGTTTTTAAAATGCTCGTATAAATACATAGTTCAGAACATAACTAAGGACTAAGATCCGAATCCATTTTTTACTGTCCGGTGTTAAGTAGCGTACAGCAAAAGCTCAATTCATGATTTTGTATGATAAATGTTGCTGACCTTAAAGGGAATCTCCAAGTTTGTCTGAGTAATCCTAGCCGTATTCACACTTCTCAAGTTGGTTGTAATTTTATAAATTCTTGATTTTTTACATACACAAGTTAGTAACAAGTATATTCTTATGTATCATGGTGTTCAAAGTGAGCTTGCTCTAATTATAAAGATGCGAGTCGAATAAAGGCATAATAATAAAACCGTTGACGATTCAAATGTAAAAATTTTGTAATACAATTGGGCGAGGCTTCGCACGGACGTGATGTGACCCTTACAGTGAAGTTTGTTCGGAAGGCATATTTCAAAAAAGGCTATTGACATTCACTGGACTGCTTACTGACACTGGACTATTACTTACATACATATATATACGCATATGTGAATACAGTGGACACTCGGTTAACGATTGCCTCGAATAACGACCATTTATTTGGGAAAATAAGTTTCGCTTACGACCAACAAAAAATTTGAAAACATTTATTGTATGCAAAATTTTTGTCTGTGTTAAGCAACGAAATATGCGAAACTCCGAATTCACGTTATATGGCTGTCCACTTACCGTTTTGGCATTTTTTTGCAGTATATAGCATGCAATTTAGGTGTAAGATTTTCGGTTTCGGTTAACGAACAAGATGCTGGATTGAATTGTGTCCACTGCATGACCTATTTTCATCTTGAGATGTACATTCGCCACTTAAACACGTTCATCCACGTCAAGTTGGTAGAACACTATGTGCTTTTACCGAATTATCATAATTAGATCGAGTTGAGCACAGCTCTGGGAATGCAACAACACACAAGCTTGAATAGAAATTGTCATGAATTATATATCTACTATGTATGTATGCATACATGTGTAGGTTACACAACCAATCGGTAAAAGGGCGCCAATCTTTGCCAGGCGCCACGAAAATTAGAATATGTCTGCGTCTCTGTTGGAGATGGTTTGTGGCAGTCATTCTCTGTAGTCATCCTTCATATGAAGAGGCTATCAAATAGGCTCATTAGTTGAGTGAGAATACAAATGGCGTATGTCGTCAGTCAAAAGGTTGTTAAAGTGTGACGCATTCGAGCTCAAATACTTTGTTATCAATATATACTCATATATTAAGCACCAAAATTACTTCGCATTCAATTTTCAAAATTCTAAAAACACATATATACATATATGAGCTAAGACGAAGATTAAATATATTGTAGATAAACCATGCTTGATATGTCTTTATTATTCAGCTATTGCGTCTATGGAAATCATTTCATACACGTTGACAGATATCATATGTTATTGTGGTATCGAAGTATTACTAATTTGGATGATGATTATGTCGTACTTGAATAACAATTATAGCTTTATATTTCGCACATTTATGGTTTCAATTATCTTACTTTTTTATACCCTGATCCCATTAAAAATGGGAAATCAGGGTATAATGGTTTTGGGAAAAGTATGTAACAGGCAGAAGGAGGCTTGGCACACCCCATAAAGTATATATATACTTGATCATGGCGACGAGCTGAGTCGATATAGCTCTGTCCGTCTGTCCGCCCGCCCGTCCGTCCATTTGTCCGTATGAACGCCTAGATCTCAGAAGATATAAGAGCTAGAGACTTCAAATTTTGTATGCATACTCATGTATACCATACGCAGTACAACTTTTTTTCGATAACTAGTCCAATTACTTTTTTATCGCGAATAATCGATAAATTGATTTTGTTTATTCACCGTAGTTTTAATACTTTTAGACCTGGAGACTTCAGATTTGGTGCGTATACCACGCCCCCTTCGCCCACAATTTGTAAAAAATTTTATTTTATTTATTTTAAGTACTAGAGACTTGTGCTTTGGAATGTATACACATTTGCACATTATGATCACGTTCTGAAAGTTTCATGAAGATAGTCTTACTACAGGAGAAATTATTCAGCAACAAAATTCTCATAGCATTGCCCACACTGCAGCGCAGCCCAAGCGCAGTCGCTGCTTACTGCGAAGTTAGCAGAGCGCGTGCTTATGCGTGCGTGAATATCAGCTCTTTGTAGGAATCCTAGTCGAGCAGTCTCGACTAGAGTTTTCTTATTTGTTTTAACATGTATAAAGTGTTGTCCGTCTGTCTGTCTATCATCTCAAATCAGCATCATCAGAAATCAGTTATATATTTATATCACGTACTTCTCTAAAGGTTATATTAAAACTGCATATAAACGTATTTTCTAAAATTTCTCTTTTTATACCCTGATCCCATTAAAAATGGGAAAACAGGGTATAATGGTTTTGTGAAAAGTATGTAACAGGCAGAAGGAGGCGTGGCAGACCCCATAAAGTATATATATTCTTGATCAGGGCGACAGACTGAGTCGATTTAGCCATGTTTGTCTGTCCGTAATACTAGAGACTTGTGCTTTTGGCAAATTCATGCATTTCAATTTTATAATCGTATTATAAAAGTTTCATGAAAATAGTCTATCGACAAGAAAAGTTATTAAACAATTAAGTTCCCATAGTAAGCCCACACTGCATTTAATGCGTGTTTATACGTGCATGCCTCTGTGTGTTTGTGTTATTTTTGAAGCAGAAAAAAGCGAAGAATTCTTGAAATATCAGTTCCAGACAAAAGCGCGCCTTCTAGCCTATTCTAGGAATTGCGATTGATTTGTGAATTTTTCAGTCGTTATTTTAGTTTTGTGAGATGACGCTCTAGCACTGAAGTTACATATATAATTTTTCGCTACCCGATAGCCAACCGGAGCAGTGGTGCCGATGGTTGAGGCAGCGCAAGTCGTGCTAGGTAGTGTGGGTTCAAATTTTATTCGATCAAATTTTCTTTTTTCATAAATTCGATACTTTATTGGGAGGGTGCGAGCTTGAATGAATATCACTTAATATTTTTCATTTTCTTAGTCGAAAATTGTTATAAGTTTAAATTTGTTTCTTCTTAAATAGCTCTCAAATGCTTATACGTAGATATGTATATACATAGCTCTAGCATTTTCTAAGAATTTCAATTGCGATTGATTTGTCGCAATTTGACACTAGAAATGGCGATTGCCACGCCCCTAGTGGACTTAGACACCTCATTTTTGGCCAGTTCTTAGAACGAGCTAATGGTAACCTAACTGCAAAATTTGAATGCTTACACTAAAAAAATGTGAAAATTACAGGGCATTTTTTTATAGGCCACGCCCCTAAAAAAGCGTAACAACTATTTTTGGGTCACCGATAGAGGGCTACCAGTAACTCAACTATCCAAATTTGAAGTTTCTAGCTTTATAGCTGTAGGAGATATAAACTTTTGCGGTTTGCCACGCCCCCTGTGGGCGGAGATATATCCACTATAGCTTTTTGGTCTTGGGTGATCAACCCGAGTATATATACCAAATCTCAGGTCTCTAGCATCAATAGTGCCTAAAATATAGCAGAATTTGAAAAATCACTATATCTTCAGATCCGATTTGCCACGCCCTAGTGAGCGTAGATATAATTTTTCAACCAATCTTTATAGAATCGTAACATTAACTTACATGCAAAATTTGAGCGATCTAGCTTTAAAACTTTTACCCGATTTGACACGCCCCCGCCATAGTTTTTGATTTTGGATGGTCAACACAAATCTACGTTCCGAATTTCAGCGCTCTAGCTCTTCGACTAACATGATTTCTGGCATATTGGAAAATGCATTTTCCGATTTGCCACGCCCCCAGTGGACGGATCGGGAAAATTTTAACACTTTATAAATCGGAGATATTACTCGAGTATGTTTTCCAAATTTCAAGTCTCTAGCTCTAATAGCGTCGATACGGACAGACGGACGGACAGCAAGACGGACATGCACAAAACCAATATACTAATTCACTTCGTGAATGAGTATAACGAGTAAGGGAGATGAAGCTGGGCACTACCTCCTCCATAGGTGTAGGCGGACATATAAATTCTCTTGATCTTGGCTTGTCAACCCAAAATCATATATATCCTTAACATATAACAGATTTGTACAGACATCAGGATCTCAACCGAAACCTAATTATCAAATTTCTAGTTTTCTAGCTATGAAACTTTGTGACATCTTGGGTTTCAACTCTTTAGCACTTTTCATATCAAGGAAAAATCAATCTCCAAGCTCCCACGCCCCTAGTGGGCGTATAGAGAATATTTCAGCACTTTATTTGACAGTGTGCACGCGTCCATTCCATGCGTACTTTCCATTCATTGGAGAAACCCCATATAGTACTCGCCTGGTGGGCTAATGAAAATCGTATCCGTTCTATTAACGAATATGTTCAAAATTTCAAGTCTCCAGCTTCAATAGCGGTGAAATGTCCATTCATACGGACATGTTAGTCTTGTAAGAAGAACATTGCAAACCGAATTTTCACTTCGTCAATGAATATATGTATATGATGAAACTAGAGATTTCTATGGTGTGATGTGCTCAAAACATAAATTATTAGTTATATTCTCTGATCGTCCATTTTATATTGAGTTCAACTTAGAACCAGACCCAACTTCAATCAGTCAGAATACTTCAAATATAATTCTATGACAATTTAGTTAGTCCCCAGATAATATCAAGGTCAAGTATGTAGCTCAACATAAATAGCTAGAGATCGATGTAAACACTTAAAATTAAGCACCTGAGACCACAGCCGTTGCACTGCAGGCTACTCAATTGCGAGCTCCCTGGCGACAGACTGTCTAGAGTCTAGACAAGTGCAGTCTGCGCACCTGGCAAATGCATAACGGTCTATGCTCAGGTAGAGCTCTCAACCTCACCTGACCAACAAAGTTTCAATAGAATTTGTTTCAGCAGTGCGTTGGCTAGTAGTAGTTTATTTATCAATTGAATTGACTTTCTACCATCCAGCTTCTATCTACAGTAAAATTTGCTGAATATTTATTTAATATAGATCAATTCTAGTTTCACTTCTAGGTCTTTGGTGTGCTATTTAAAGAACGCAATATTCAATGAATTTGCAAAAAAATAAATAACTAAAAATAAAAATAAAAATAAAACTGCATACACAACAGGAGTTGGTACCACCTACCTGAGCACTTCAGTCTCAAGAGCTCGATCTTCAACTCAAGTGGGCGCACACTTGAAAAACAGTAAGGCAAGTCTTTCATATACGTTCTGATAACGATCGTGCAATAGATGAATACTACCTGAGACGAATTTTCAAGAATGTGCACAATGAATGGAACACAGAATTCCGTTTAAAGCCACCGACTGGGCCATTCTGCCCGAGAACTGCTGACCCGCAGGGGCGTAGGTGCAATTGCGTTTATTAGCACCGCACCCCTCATTCTTTCCCTCTCATTGAGTTTTGGAATTGCCCACAATGAAGAGTAGAATGCGTCTGCCTTGCTCATTGAAGGATCGATGACAATTGTTGACTTTGAATCAGCTGAAAGACCGAGGGTCCGAAGGAGTTTTGTTGCGCCCGATTCATTTTGGCCAGTACTCCTCAGCAAGTATCATTTGATTATTTTGTGCCCAACATCGATAAGCATCTGAGCTGGCGTATTCTTTATGTTACAGATGTGCTAAAATCGTTGCATGCGCAAAAAATCTTTGATTGGAGTTTTCGCTCAATTAAACATTAAACCTTGAGATCTTCAAGTGCCTTTCTAAAGGTACCATGATATCGCTATATTTTACATGATTAATTGTGGTGCAATGAGAATGCAACTTTTATGATCATTACTGTCGTTGTTGCGGTTAGCCTTGTAGTAGATAAATTCGCTCCATAAGTAATGCTATTCCACTGTAACTGTAACTGTATGCTAAAGTGTTCTAAATATCAATCATATGTATAACAGATATACTCAAATTCAAATTCGAATAGACTACCCTGATTGCGGATCTGTCCACGATTTATTACGCCTGTCGACTTATAGGCAGGACGTACCCAAATTAGAAGGAATGAAATCTAGGTTGAAATGTGTGAAAATGTAATCTGACAAATTTCGGAAAAAAGCAACTTTATTTCAGGCCATCATTTTCTAGTTAATTGGATTAACGTAAAACGCTTTATTTGCTATAACTTCAAACAATTTTCTCTAGTTCCTGGGCGTATGTCAGCGTATGAACAGCGATGTCTTTGGCTGGCACTTTCTCCTTTTGCCGCATGTGTAGATCGGCATAGTTGAAATTTCCATCCTCATCTAAGGTCCATTTCCGTTTTTTGACTAGAGCCTGCATCTCATGACCTCCGGGCTTGAGACCCAAGCGAAGTGCTGCCTGCTTTTGTGCGATCTTGCCATACGACTTTTCCATGCATGAGGCTATTTCCTCCCGGGCCGTACCCACCAGTAGATCCATAAAATCGGCATATAATTCAGATGGCATCGACTTCTTTGCCTGCAAGATTTTGTTGTACCGTCCCTCCATGAAGTAGTTCTCCAGCGCCAGCACCGGCGAAATGAAAGGGTTTTGCAGAAGCAGAGCCGACGGTAAACGCTCTAACTCAATGTGAAAGTCGGCAATGCGATTGGTGGCCAGCAAATAAAGCAAGTGGAGACCCATGAATTTGTGCATCTGCTGCGAGGAGTCTAGATACTTATCAAAATCAAAGTAGTACATCTTTAGCTGTGTCATATATCGTTCAAAGGCGGCATTGTCTTTGACCTTGATGCTGTGCTCAATAGCTATTTCCAGCATATCCCGTGACCTCTGCAGCTCCTGTTTCTGCTGGGGATTTACTTGGCCCTCACCCTCAACGTCCACGTAGCCAGAGCGCACCATCTCCAACTTAAGTGAGTTCAAGAGCTGGCCGCAATGCGCCAAGTTTGGAGAGGCCTTTGACCATTCTGATATCAGCTCCTTGTAGATGTTCGACATCCCGTTAGAACGATGAATTTGTAAGATATAAGTTAGTATTTTCCAACTGCTGTTTTCATTGAGGTCTTATTCAATTTTATTTTTTCGGATACATGTGGTAGAAAATGATTGTTCCAGGCCTACTAAACATTCTAAATAAGTAATAATGCTCTAATCTGAAATGTCTGCCTAGGAGCTTAACATAAATATTAGCCTTAGACAATTTGAAATTCTGATATAGAATTGTAGTACGATATCGATTTCATGGAAATAAATTTGGAATAAATCTTGTGATTTGCAGATGCTGTAGGACAACTCATGATAAAAAGGCAGTCAAATTAAATTGAGGAATATATAGAAAGTACTATATGCTGCCTAGAACAATCTACAAAAAGCCTAGGCATATTATTATTGCAAAAAAAGTGTCGATTTGAATCTTTAAACGTGCGATAAAGTCCGCTTAACATCTGTAGTTCGCTATCGAAATTGATAGATTTGTAGAAAATCGATTTGAAATACACTCTCTTGATCTAAACGTGCTTTAAGAGAATTTATCTGTAGCTCTTTCATGACAGATAAAGCTGCATTAACCTCGGCTCAAAGTCCGATCAAGAATCAGTGTAATGAAAGTATAGCTTATGAGTTTCTTTCAAATGGTTTTTATTTTAGTCTATTCAACATATACACATTAATGACTATTTTAAGAGGACAACGAATCAGTTATTATAAAACTTAATCAACAACATATGTTACGCACAACACTTGGCTGTGGGTGACGTCTGTGGGCTACTCGAGTTGGCTGATAAATTGAAAGTGGGGCTTTCGGAGCCGCCTTTCTTCTGCTTGACACGTCGATTCTGAAACCATATCTTCACTTGTTTCTCTGATAGTCGTAGACGGTTGGCGATCTCGATACGGCGCAGACGGGACAAATAGGCATTGTGGGAGAACTCTCTTTCCAGCTCGAGCAACTGGGTGCTGGTAAAGGCAGTGCGGATGCGTTTGCTGGAGTCAGCATAGTCATTGATCAAGGGGGTGATCTCCAAGCCAGCGCTGGAAACTGTTGTTTGAGACTTAACAGGAGAGCTGGCAGGCGAGCAAGAAGAATCATGCTTGAAGCGTTTCATTGGCTGATCATCAGGATTGCCATAATCCAACGACGTTGTGGAGGATGCAGATGGTGAAGTACAGAAGGCACCGGCTTCATAGATGCTTTGACCGTAAGTTCCCGTCGGCGGAATTGCTGGCAGAGCCAGTTGAGCACTGGAGCTGTGAGCAATGGCATTGGCCGATAGAGGTGGCGATGGATAGCAGTCGTCATAGCTCCCAAACCCATTGGACTTTCGCTTGGCTGCAAAAAGCTGCGCATACGGATGATACAGAGATGCGTGAACAGCAGCTGCTGCAGCTGCTTGATGTTTTTGATGTTGTTGTTGTTGTTGCTGCTGTTGTTGCTGCTGCTGTTGCTGTTGCTGGATGCCAAGGGAGAAAAGGTAGCTGCCCACATAACTGGCTGGATATGGCAGCATGGGTATCCCTGGCAGCATTGCGGCTGCAGCAGCTGAGGCGGCCACAGCTGCCGCCGTGGCATTGACAGTGGGGTCAATGGGTGACCCAAGTGGTTCCTTATTCTTGTTGAGTGGTGGTATATCGCTAAGCAGGGAGTCCATTAGAAAGGAGCGCGACATGTTTACGGAAAATGGTGATTCGTGAATGCTGCTACTAATACTCAATTCGGTGCAAGATCCTAGCAGGATCGCTGTTCGAGCGTTACTGGTTAGCTCTCTGGCTGTTTCGTTTACTTTATATAGACACCGTTGGCTGAGGGGTTGTTTTTGCACACCCTTGGCTCTGGCTTGAGCTGCCTTTTCATTGTTGTTGACTTCTTTGAGGGTTGTTTGCTTTTCCCTCTGACCATTAAGCCACCATTTACAGCCTGCCTTCGTCTAGATACAGAAACTGTAGCCATTGAAGCTCCGCCCCTGACACACACAGATCATTCACAATGGCAGGTAACATATATCGTTAATGGATGCATGTGTGTATGTGAGTGTATGACAGAATGTGACTATAACTGTATGTGCGCACTATAAAATCGCATGGAGTACCATCAACCACAAGCACAATGTCTTCAACTAAAGATTGAAAATAGAAAGCTAGGGACAATTTTGATCGATGTGTTACGGCTTTCCACACATCTTTCTTTAAACATTTAATTTTCCATGTTTATATAATATGATAAAATATCTGATTTCGTTTGGCTTCTGATCATACATTGCCATATTCAAGACCCCGAGTATTATATTTACGTACGTACTATGTACGTGCTACTGACATATTAAATTAATATGTTGATTAACAATTTAATTAAGTCCTAATTATTAATTATATACTAATTTAACAACTACCAAAGAGACCATATACAAGTAGTTTACTTTACACTAAACTAACTAAACAAGTTGATATTTCGTGCACTTCGTGTAATTAGAAACATTTGAATAGTGAATGAAATGAATCGTCCAGCGAGAAGATCTTACAAATCATTATACAGCATCCATAATCAGGCATTGAGTTCCCTAATTTTTTTGTATACATAATTATACTTGTGTTGTTAAGATATCTCAATTGCTTCGTATGGATTCAGGGCTTATAAAATTATTACCATAAATAAAAAATAATGAGTATAAAAAGGAAAATCTGGGACCAGTTTCTTTTTCTCTCTCACGATTCACTGAACCTAGCTTAAAATATTTTAAGCACACATTCTTTTCTTTAAGGCTCCTTTAGTAGACATTAGTTGCAACTTTAAGTGACTTTGATTTTTCAAAAATACTGTGATTATTTGCAATCTAGCTGATCGATCACACAGAAGTCTAGAAATTTCATGCTATCCTTTTTCCTGCCAATTTGTCTGTTTCTATTGTGGACTACACCGTGATAACCTTAACATGTTTTTATGGATGCATTATCCTTGTGTGCGTCTGCCAAATCGGTTAACAATGCCCTTACATAGTTGTACTACACACACACACACACACACACACAAACACACTTACACATATACGCATACAATATTGTCTCATTCATGTTAAGCAGTGGCATTTCATTCACGACCTGGACCTTAGACCCGATGCCCGATGCCCATTGCGTCTTTGTGCTCGGCCAGACAGTGAGTCAGTCGCCTTAGAAAGAGCACAGTCAATAGCATGGGCTAGAGCGAGAGGGAGTGAAGGAGAGTGATTTTTGAGCTGCATTACAGAGAGAGCATTTGGCGGCAGTTTTATCATTTGTTAACTGACTTTAAGGATTTCCTATAATTGTCCTTTTCACGCCATTGTGCCACGGTGTGTGTAATGCCTAGGTGTCTGTCCGGGTGCTGCTTTGTGTTGTGTGTTCTTCTTTCTGTGATGCTTCCATGATATTTTATCATATGTTAAGTGGCTATAAAACTCCACACAATTACGAGCGTTAATTGTTGTCCCACTCTGACGGTACATCTCGAATTGCATTGTTAACTGCAGTTGCATAGCTTTACGATCCTACATAGGGAGGAGTTCGGCATATCGTTTGTTTTTTTCGGCTTTGGCCATTTGTTAGTTTTGGCTTCTGCTTAATTGGCATACTTTCCTTATTGTAAGCCCATGCAAAAATTCTTTGCAATCCAAGTCGCAGCTGCACCAACAAATTATTCTTTTTTTTTTTATTTGTGTATTTTTTTTTTTTTTTTTTTTTTGGCAACGCGTTGTGTAGGCGTTGCGCCGGTCTCGTGCTCAGAATTTGGACCAGTTTTTGTTACAAGATATTGTTATTTGTGAAGGGCCTCTTGAGCACTTTGTGCTGCTCACCTTTGACCACATCCGTTTGTATATGCTCAGTTTATACGCTCGAATTACTTAGAGCATTGTTAATCGAATAGATCGTGCTACTATCGCAGTCTGTTTTCTAGGAATGTTAAGGTCAAAGCAGGTATTAATTTGTTTCCTCGGACACATGAGCTGAATTTACACTGAGAGAATGTTTGAATTCTATTAACAAATACGTTTAAAATCCAGTAAGAGAAGGGCTTTAAGAAGCTCCCTTTTGGAAAAGCGAAGACCACAATATCATTTTAATTGTGAACTAAATTCAGGTAAGTCAAATGAAAGCGGAAGAAACTTTGTATAAAATTTAAAAGCAGACTACGACAGAATGAGAAAAAAGACAGACAGAGAGAGAGCGAGAGAGTGAGAGAGAGAGAGACAGAGATTCTATGGTAAACTGGATACACCAGTCAGCGCGTGTACGCTATGAACCACCACCAGCAGGAGCACCAACAAGATGAGATCTGCTGCACCCCGCTTGGCTTATGAGTTGCTTTGATTATACAGCATATCGTTCTTGACATTAATTGGTTGTGACATTTGCATTTGACTGATTGTTGTAGTTGCCATTGTTGCTACTTTGGTAAACACAGTCAGCGGCTCGAGCTGTACTCCCATTTACGGCTGAGGGTTTATTTATTGTAGCTCAGGGGCTCTTAATGTACAGAAAGTGGAGAGAAACACTTCTATGTACCGCTGTTGGCTTAACAAATATGACTTCATTATCGCTCAAGTCGCCTCATATTATAGTGCGCTTATGAATAAATTATAGAAGAGCTTTGCACCACTGAGTAATTGGGGTTTCGTTGCGTGTTTCTGAGTCATCAGACCTCCGGCAATAGATGAGTGCGTGCGGTCTGTTTGTTTGGAATGTCGTTTAGTACCAAATTGGTGAAGGACTTTACGATTCTCCTATGACTTAGCGACAATACTGATGGCTATAGAAATACATTTCAAAGTCCTTTACCGACTGTTTAATATTTGATGGCATTCGACCAAAGGCCCAGGACAACAATGCCCAGCTCCATGATTCATTTATGAATGAAAGTCAGTGCAGCACAAAGGTCCGAAACAATGAAACAATGCTATTGGATTCTGAACTGAGAGCCGAGAGTCGAGAGCTGCGAGCACTTGCAGTGATCTGCAGATGTCTTTGTGCAGACCTCACTATTCATGTAGCTAATGTCCTTTGTGTGCCGCAATGCCAGGTACGAGTGGACAGACGAGGATGCTAACTTTTACGTAGATACCAGATAGTTTAGCTGGTCATTTTTTAGCGGCCATCGTGGTCTATTCGACGACCGCTACCATTAATCAGAAGTGCTTTGTTGTGGTCAATGTTGTGGCTTTTTGAAGAGGCCAATAGGGTGTAAAGGTCTAAACAATTGAGTCGCCGCTAGCTAACATTCCGAACATTCAGCCCTTACAGAGTGTAACAACTAATCAAATTATACATACAAACAAATAAAACGTACGAGAACATGGATCTACTTAACATCCCTTTCCACCACTTCGCCAAGTCAACTACGACAGGCAGTCAATGAAAACCATATTTAAAATTAAAGGAAAAAATATAAATAAATAAATAAATGTGTGCACATCTTGGATAAGGGTAATGGAAAAGCGCGCGCGTTCTCCTTGGCAGTCGCTCGCGATTCTGCGCAATGGGCGGCACGTTCTACAGCGGAGTGTGTTCGTGATGGTATCGAAGCAACCCCTGGATTGACTGAAATGAATAAATCTAATACATAATGCACACGGCTGCATTATCAATTAATAGACAAAGCACCCTTTTGGGACTCGCAGCAGTTGATACATTCGTATCTCTTTGTGGCCCTTATCGCCGTTTATGATTTCTAAATTGACAAACATGGCTGCCGCCAAGCGAACATTTTTACTTAAATGTAACGAATTGGGTAATGGGAATACAAATGTAGTACTCGCAAGTCTACAGTTAACATTTAGGTTTGTAGATATACTGGATTGATAATTCCTATTGTAACCAATTAGAGAAGTTTAATCCAACTTCTCAGTTTGCACGAGTCAGATTTATTAAATATGTCAGTTTTATTTCATAATTTTTTGTAAATTAGTTTGTATTATTGAGATGATAACTTGGAATTTCATTCCAAACTTCGATCATTTTTATGCTGTGGATTATACTATATATACTTTGGACGTATATTTGACATCCGATTATGATAATTAGGTAGTTGTATACATGTATAATTGAATTTGAATTATCAAGAGATACTATCATACAATTTCGTTATGGTTAAAAATCGCTTGGTCAAATAATAATTGGAGCTAAATATACAAAATATAAATATGTTAATAGAATCTCTTTGTCAAGCAATGTACTCACATTAAAAATAATATAGTAAAATAGCATATAGAAATATACTTAGTGTTGAGCACAAATCATTGATATGTATACATATATGTATCTTACGAAAATAAGAAATGTTTTATACATTAAATGTACTTAAATATCATCAAATATTATCATATCACGTTGCACTATTAATTGATCGATGCCATAATAACAATTATGTACATAAGCAAACGCTCATTTATTAACCATTGTACTTTAGTTTGCAGACAATGTGGTTAGCCAAGTCACAAACCATTTTAGAGATGCGAAACTCAATATTTTGAGCACAACCATCCCAATCAGTGAATGCAAAACTGTACTGGTACGAGCAAATAGATGATTCGAATAAATAATACATTATAATACATTATAAAGGTTAGAAGCGGCAGGTGCCAAGCGTCTTTTACATATGCATGCCGTATATAGGATAGCATTTCAATTCGTATTAAGCTTACCTTCATTTGCAATTTACGCATAATACGTGTCTCTTCCCAGCGATCCAACTCGTCCCACTCCTGATATGGGCACATGAAATACGAAATGGTAACTACAAAATTGATAAACTAATAGTATACTACTCACCTTACCACGCCTACGCAGCAGATAATAACGGTACATAACGATAGTTACGGCCAGCAGAAGCGCCAGCCCAGTGCCAGTGGCGGCACCCAAGACAGCCGAGCTTACCATTACCATTTTAAATATCACTTTAGTCTAATGACTGTCCGCGTATTCTCCAGTTCAGGTAGGCTTGTCAGTTCTTAAAATGGAAGTTAAGAAAACATATAAAAAGTATGAAGTAAGGAAGCTCTACTCGAGACTACTCGACTAGGAGATACCCTGATCCCTACAAGGCGCTGATATTTACGCGCTCTGCTAACTGCGCAGTATGCAGCGACTGCACTTGGGCTGCGCTGCAATGTGGGCAATACTATGAGAATTTTGTTGCTGAATAATTTCCCTTGTAGTCGGACTATCTTCATGAAACTTTCAGAACGTGATCATAATGTGCAAATTTGGGGCGAGGGGGGCATGGTATCCAAAATCTGTAAATGACAAAATCTGCGTATTGGTCAGATGTATATACACACCAAATCTGAGGTCTCCAGGTCTAAAAGTATTAAAATTACGGTGAATAAATAAAATCAACTTATCGATTATTCGCGATAAAAAAGTAATCGGACGAGTTATCGAAAAAACGATAAACTTTTACCGCGTATGGTATACATGAGTATGCATACAAAATTTGAAGTCTCTAGCTCTTATATCTTCTGAGATCTAGACGTTCATACGGACGGACGGACGTACGGACGGACAGGGCTATGTCGACTTAGCTTGTCGCCATGATCAAGAATATATATACTTTATGGGGTCTGCCACGCCTCCTTCTGCCTGTTACATACTTTTCACAAAACCAGTATACCCTGATTTCCCATTTTTAATGGGATATATATTTTATATTTTTTTGCAAATTGGGGGCAAAGGGGGCGTGGTATCCAAAATCTGTAAATGACAAAATCTGCGTATTGGTCAGATGTATATACACACCAAATCTGAAGTCTCCAGGTCTAAAAGTATTAAAATTACGCTGAATAAACAAAATCAATTTATCGATTATTCGCGATAAAAAAGTAATCGGACGAGTTATCGAAAAAAAAGATAAACTTGTACTGTGTATGGTATGAGTATGCATACAAAATTTGAAGTCTCTAGCTCTTATATCTTCTGAGATCTAGGCGTTCATACGGACGGACGGACGGACGGACGGACGGACGGACAGGGCTATATCGCCTCCTTCTGCCTGTTACATACTTTTCACAAAACCATTATACCCTGATTTCCCATTTTTTAGTTTTCCGCTTATGAACACAGATTGTTCCGTAACTAATTAAGCAGAGACTTACAATTTTAGACAAGATTATGTTTGTCACAGTTTGTCCCGGTACAAATCGACGATATCATATCAAAGAAATGAACTGTATTTTAATAATTACCAGTGCTAGAAAACATATTATAGTATGGTTTTTATACCCCGAACCCATTGGAAATGGGAAATGAGGTTGTAATGCTTTTGTGGAAATGGATGTAACAGGCAGAAGTGGGCGTGGCAGACCCCATAAAGTATATACATTCTTGTTCAGTTGAATTGACATAGAATGATTGTCTGTCCGTCCGTTCATTGAACGCCAGGATCTCAGAAGATATAAGAGCTAGAGACATCAAATTTTACATGTACACTCATGTATACCATACGCAGTACAAGTTTATTATAATTTAGTATATTTTTCGTTAACTCATCCCATTTCTTTTTTGGACAATAATCGATAATTTGAATTCGTTGTTTAATCGTAATTTGAATGCTATAATACCTAGAGGTTTCAGATTTACTGTATTTATACATTTGATATGTACAAAAATTTTGTAATATATATTTTGGATAGCACGCCTTCTTCACCCTTTTATTAAATTGTAGGTAAAGATAGTTTATTACAGTTCTACAGTAAAGATACTCAATATATTTTTTGAGCTATTGAAAATAGGTTCCTTTAATGTGAAGCCAATGCGCAAATTACCTTTATGGATTAGACTTGCTTAAAACATGTTCAAATATATTCGATTTCAAAATTAAATGTGCATGCAATTGGCGAATTTTATTTTAATTTTCCTGTAGCGTGAGTTGTCGTTTTATTACTCTCATAGGCTGTAGAGTGTAACAAAATATGATATTATTAAGAATTATCGACTTCTCGAGTTTGCCCATCTGAAGACAAATCCCCATAATTTTGCTCCTCCTCGTACAAATCACCTCTGCTGTCCTCATCAAGTAGGCCAGCTTCATAATCTTCGTTATCTAAATCATCTGTGTCATCCGGATCATCTTTGTAATCGTCAAGACCGGAATATTCATCAGTAAGGTCTGTATCATCCGTCTGCTCAGTTTCTTCAGCTGCGGCTGTTGTGGAGAGCAGCACAAAGCCCAACAGGGCAAGCAACAAAATGGTGCGCATGTCGATTGGATTCTTAGCGAACTGATCTCCGAAGCTCTGCTTGGCAACTTTTTATACGGAAGCATCGATTTGGCTGTCACGAGCCATATCTTATTGAATTTAGTTGTTATTGTTTGTTTTATAACAGCTGGCAACTTGATTGGAGTAGAGTCGGACATGAATATTCGAGGTTTGTTAAATATTTGCTGACTTTAACTTCATATTTGGGATTTTGGTGTATTTCTAATGAATATCATTTTTCTCAGAATTTGGATAAGTTTGCACAACTGGTAGGAGGTGGAGGTCTGTTAGAAATATTTGCTATCTCACACGTAAGCATTGTATTTTAAATAAAACCAATTATATGGCTGAAATAGCAAACTCTTGTCACTGTGTTGCCTCAATCATTTTAACACCCCTTTGCCGTTAACTGAGTGCAATAGTATAGTACACCTCTGGCAAGTAGGGGCGTTCAAACCGGCGAAGCCAATTGCATTACACGCGTTCACACTTCAGAAAACTCAGAAAACGACTAAGAGATGCCCTGAATCCTGCAAAGAACAGATATTCACATGCATACAGAAACACATGCACACATTCATGCACATGCACCCACGTGCACGCGTAAGAGCGCGCTCTGCAAGCTGCGCAGTAAGCAGCGACAGCGCTTGGGCTGCAGTGTGAGCAATATTATAAGAATTTACTTGTTGAATAATTTCTCTTATAGGGGGACTATCTTCATGAAACTCTTAGAGCATGATCTAATATTCAAATGTGTGTTTATTTCAAGGAATTAAAAATCTGTAAATGTAAGAATCTTGGTATTCTTCAAACGCATAAACACAGTAAATCTGAGTACATGTAAGTCATGTCTTTACCTCTTATATCTGCTGACATACATATAGCTATCGACTCTGCTCATCACCTAGATCAATGTATGGAGTCTGCCATGCCTCCTTCTGCCTGTTACATACAATTTCACAAAAACATTATACCCTGATTTCCCATTTTCAAATATTGTCGACTTTAGCTCTATATCTGAGGATGGCCAATCTTAAAAGAGGGTCAACAGCAATTTACATATCAAGTGGGGCGACTATAGCTCAATAACTGTGGGTTTAAGCTTTGACAATTCGCCACGGGCTCAAATAGTAAAGACTATGCGAGTATTTGTACTTTTGTTGTATATTTATACCCTGATCCCATTAAAAATGGGAAATCAGGGTATAGTGGTTTTTTGAAAAGTATGTAACAGGCAGAAGGAGGCGTGGCAGACCCCATAAAGTATATATATTCTTGATCAGGACGAGGAGCTGAGTCGATATAGCCCTGTCCGTCTGTCCGTCCGTCCGTCCGTATGAACGCCTAGATCTCAGAAGAGATCAATACGCAAATTTTGTCTTTTACAGATTTTGAATACCACGCCCCCTTCGCCCACAATTTGCAAAAAACGTGTTTTAAGTACTAGAGACTTGTGCTTTGTGATCACGTTCTGAAAGTTTCATGAAGATAGTCCTACTACAGGAGAAATTATTATCAACAAAATTCTCATAGTATTGCGCACACTGCAGCGCAGCCCAAGCGCAGTCGCCGCTTACTGCGAAGTTAGCAGAGCGCGTGTTTATGCGTGCGTGAATATCAGCTCTCTGTAGGGATCAGGGTATCTCCTAGTCGAGCAGTCTAGACTAGAGCTTTCTTACTTGTTTAGAGCTGATTTCGATAAGGGTTTTAATCGATAAAAAAATAACGGGATGAGCTATCGATTTTTAGAGGTAAATTCAATATACGCGCTATATGTACGGATCGCCCTGATCAAGAATATATATACATTGTGGGGTCTGCCACGCCTACTTCTGCCTGATACATACATTTCAACAAAACCTTTATACCCTGATTTTCCATTTTCTATGGATTCAGCGTACAACATTCTTTGTTTTACTCATTTAGGAACCAATTTGGGTTTACGTTTGTTTGTCTATCTTGGGGCCCAACCGTCTCTCCATATGAAGTGTGAGAGTATACTAGGGGCGTAGCAAATCGGAAAATACAATTTCTGGTATCTCAGGAACCTAGATAATAGAGAGGTTTGAAACTTTGAAGTTATACTCGGATATATTGGGGGCATGGCAGTACTATCTTTTTTAGAGCTAGAAAGCCAAAATCTAACTATATAGTGATTTATACAATCCTTATTTATCGTAAGCATTATTGAAATTCTGATTATATACTTGGCTTGACAGCCCAAGACCAAAAGACATGTCGGACATGACATGAGAGCTAGAAACTTCACAGTTAGGCAGATGAGGTACTGGTTGCTTCCCCTATCGATGGAGAAAACGGTATTTTGTACAGTTTTAGAGCTAGAAACTGAATATTTAACTCATATATATATATATATATATATATATATATATATATATATATATATATATATATATATATATATATATATATATATATATAATATATAATATATATAATTTGGAACACATACTCGTGTATATCTCCGATTTATAAAGTGTTAAAATTTTCCTGATCCGCTCACTAGGGGCGTGGCAAATCGGAAAATGCATTTTCCGATATGCCAGAAATCATGTTAGTTGAAGAGCTAGAGCGCTGAAATTTAGAACGTAGCTTCGTGTTGACCACCCAAAATCAAAAACTATGGCGGATATATCTACGCCCATTGGGGGCGTGGCAAATCGGGTAAAACTTTATCTCCTAGAGTTTTAAAGCTAGAATACTCAAATTTTGCATGTGAGCTAATGCTACGATTCTATAAAGATTGGATGAAAAATTATATGTCTACGCCCACTAGGGGCGTGGCAAATCGGATCTGAAGATGTAGTGATTTTTCAAATTCTGCTATATTTTGGGCACTATTGATGCTAGAGACCTGAGATTTGGTATATATGTATACTCGGGTTGATCACCCAAGACCAAAAAGCTATAGTGGATATATCTCCGCCCACAGGGGGCGTGGCAAACCGCAAAAGTTTATATCTCCTACAGTTATAGAGCTAGAAGCTTCAAATTTGCATAATAAGTTACTGGCAGCCTTCTCTATCGATGACCCAAAAATGGTTGTTACGCCTTTTTAGGGGCGTGGCATATCAAAAAATACCCTGTAATTTTCACATTTTTTGAGCGTAAGCATTCAAATTTTGCAGTTGGGTTACCATTAGCTTGTTCTAAGAACTGGCCAAAAAAGAGGTGTCTACGTCCACTAGGGGCGTGGCAATCGCCATTTCTAGTGTCAAATTGCGACGTTTATATGCGTGAGCCATCTATATATATAAACAGGCTTAATAGGCATTGATAGCACGGAAGAAAACATTTTTGTGGAATTTAAAAAATAAAAATTAAATTATAAATCTTAAAAAAATTAAAAGTTTTCCCCGGGGTTCGAAGCACAACCACAACAACGCCCACTAGAGGCGTGGCGAATCGGCATTTGTAGCAGCCAACTAAGAAATGTATATGCGTGTGTCACTTATATATATAAATAAGCTTTGTAGATATTCATAAGACGGAAGGAAACATTTTTATGAAATTGAAAAAATATAAACGAAATGATAATAACATAAAATTTCAATTTTTAAAAAAGTTTTCCTCAACCATCGGCACCACTGCTCCGATTGGATATCTAGTAGCGGAAAATTATATATATAACTTCAGTGCTAGAGCGTCATCTCACAAAACTAAAATAACGACTGAAAAATTCGCAAATCAATCGCAATTCCTAGAATAGGCTAGAAGGCGCGCTTTTGTCTGTAGACTGCTCGACTACGAAATCCCCTGATCCCTTCCAGGAACTGATATTTCAAGAATTCTTCGCTTTTTTCTGCTTCAAAAGAAACACAAACACAGAGGCACGCACGCATAAACACGGATTAACTGCAGTGTGGGCTTACTATGGGAACTTAATTGTTTAATAACTTTTCTTGTTGATGGACTATTTTCGTGAAACTTTTATATCGTGAGTATAAAATTGAAATGCATGAATTTGCCAAAGTACATGTCTCTAGTATCTCGGACAGACGGGCATGGCTAAATCGACTCAGCTCGTCGCCCTGATCAAGAATATATATACTTTATGTAGTCTGCCACGTCCCTTCTACCTGTTACATACATTTTAACAAAAACATTATACCCTGATTTCACATTTTCAATGGGTTCAGGGTATAAAAATAATTTGTAGGCCACTTTTTGTGTCATGTATGACATGAAAATTGTACATGCTAGAGCCGGAATGTGAATGAGTATTCCGCAGTTGGTAACGCCCAACTGCAACGTTCTTACTTGTTTTTTGTTGAATTTAAATGCATACGAATTAAAGCGCATTCAAAATTAAATGTATATTTTGGTATTATATTGTTTACAATTTTAGTTACATTTTCGCTCTTTTCATACGGAGCCGTATCGTATCTGAAACTGTGTAGTAGATTTTGAGACTTCAAACAGGACAAAAACTTCAAAACAGAAATTACACTCAGCCAATACTTTCGTAGTGTAAATATATAGAAACAACATGTTGCCCAACTAGAGCAACTTGTATACATAGCCATCAAACTTTACACAACAATGGCAACAGGTTTTTGCGCGGGCTTAGCATAAAGCGAGCCTGGCCCGTCGTCGAATTAACATTTTGATTGGATTTTCCAATATTGCGCCATATGGCAGAGTTGGGAGCTCTGCGATTGACTTTGATGACTGACTGGGGCGCCGTGTTTACGTTCTTTTTTGATATTTCAACAAGCATAGAACATTTACAAATTACTCGATAAGATAAACCGTTTTTTATTGTTTATGCAAAAAGTCTAGCGACCACAGAATTGTTTATTGACATATGGTGAAATGCGATAAGTCATCGGAAAGCCCTTAGTTTATCTGGGGAGCTGTTTCCACAACCTCAACATCAGTATTGGCAACGACTTCAGGAGCTTTATCAACATCTGTGGCAGGAGCAACTGTGCTGGCGGCGACCACGACGCGAGGGCCCCAAAAGCGGCGACCGAAGCGTCTGGGCCTAACCTGACCGTATCCGCCCCAGTATGGGTTAAAGCCGTATGGGTTATACGGACCATAGTTCTGGGCACCGAACTGTCCCCAGTACTGGGGGTTAACGAAGGGAAGAATCGGACGAGCAGCTACAGCGGGCACTACTTCCGCTGGGGCTTCCTCAACTGCAGCTACGGCAACCGGTTCACTGATAATGGCAGGTTGGACGGCCAGCTTGATTAGGGGCTTGCGTAAGAGTGGTGCACTAACACTGATACTTGGTGCCTGCGACGCCACAACGGACATCAAGGTGATGAATACAAACGCTTTGAGGCAACGCATTTTGGGTTTCGAGTGCTGTCCTCTACTGATTCCGATTCGCACTGTTGGCAGCTTTTATCGCAAAGCGAGTACTTCACTTTTGCCATGCATATTGATTCAATTAATTTCACCGAATCCAACAATTGTTATAATTCAAACGTGCACATTATGCGAATCTCGAGCGTCAAGCGCTTAAGGTATTTGCTTAGCTTGGGGAAAGTTAACAACTCTTTGGGAGGTTGCCATTAGAACAAGTGTTTCATTGTATTTTCCAGACAGAATTCGAAAACAAGTCTTCAGTTTTGGCATAGAAAGCTGTTCAAATAAAAGTACAGTCATTGCACCCCCTTTACGCACTCTAGTCGACTTCATTTGTACCGTTAAAAACAGCTAAATATTCGTAGACAAAATTTAATTATTATATTGTTTGCAAATCGACTAAGTTTTGGCAGGCTCTGTTTAACGTTGACAATATACTTTTAATTAAATCTATGATTCACGCGCTACAGACCCAACAAGTACAATCATAAGTAGCAATCAAAAATCCTATTGTTTCTGAACCTAAACAATTTTCTTTACTCAGCCTGTTTTGTAGCGTACATTTTCAGATCGATCTTCAGAGTAAGAATTAGTGAACTTATGACATACAAGTGTAATCTGAATACTACATCTCAGGTATTAATCAATCATTAATGTTACGCCTATATACTCTTTGAAGTCTGTAAACAAGCATTAAAACAACAAAAGATAAATCAGGAAACTAAACTAAAGCATGGTGGATAGCGAGTTAAACTAACTAAATTAATAAACTTGAATTAAGTTGTTTACTTTAATTATCTGAGTGAGCGACAGCGTCAGATAAGTAAGGCAAAAATCATATATGTCTATCGGCATAGTAATTGTAATTGGCAATTGACGTCATATATATATATATATATATATATATATATATATATATATATATATATGGATAAATACCAATAACAGTAGGCGTAACAGCCAAACGATCCGCATGGCGTAACGAATATTGTCAAACAAATATTATAGAATTATAAAAACTTTTTATAAGCAATGCCTGATAGCGTGGCTATCTTATCAAGGATTCAAATGCATGGTGGTATATGTGAGGGCATAATTCCGTGTCCACGAGACCAGCATTCAAAGGGTAGCTGCTCTCGACGTAGCCTTACACATGCTGCATATGTTTATTTTGGTCGAGTTCTATTCGTTTTTGTTTTACTTTGTCCACGCGACAAAATTATATTATTATTTGATAAAGACGCAAAAATTCAGCGTTTATTTAGAGAGTCCGATTTAAAACAAAGATTATGCAGTGATTAGTTTTACTTAGCTAGTTTCACATTTTATTTAATAATACTAATCTACAACTTACCCACGACTGAATATCAATGCAATGTTTCGATTGGGTATACAAACAGTTCGACTATGCAGTAATTCTTTTATCTACGAAATCTACGTCTTATGAACGCGCCACATAACTGTTAATTTTATTTATTTATAAAGCAGCCGATGGGAGCACATTGAAAAATGTATCTTCAAGTCTTAATAAATGGTTTTAAATGCTATCTTATGTTTAGCTGGATTCGGTCGATACACATATGAAATGGTAGGTGCACAGCTAACGCCTTGCTCGCCCGGTTCCGACTGATTCTCACAACGCCAGGATATCTAATGGTAGACGCTGCGGAATAGATTAGTACCATATGCTAGAAATGCTGTCACCAGTAGTGTAGTTGTTCTGCTCGCAAAAAGCTCCTTGCGGGCTTTAGCCGTCGCCTCGCAAAAAGCTTTCGCCTGTTATCAGTCACAGATTACTGACATGGCCGGCGGATGCTTCGGCAGCGGACGGCTGATGTTTTGATAACGAGGATGAAGCGTAATTGTCTCGACTGTCTATGCAGCAATCAGCCTTAGTTAATTTCGATTGACAGCCATCCCCTCGAAATGTTCTTTGAAGACGCTTTCCAGAGCCAGCTCCAACCATTGTGCTTTTCATTCCCCACCTGTTGAAGGTGCCCTATATAGCTTATACATAGTATGCGAATCCATGATTCCATGAATCCATTAGGTAAACTTATTTAGTTTTCAGCCGTATTTTTATTAAAAATTCTCATGAATTATTTTTACAAGTTTAACATTAAATGCTTCATTAGCCCTTCTCACACAACTAAGGCACATGCGAAATGTTTCATTATTTGCTGCCAAACGAGACAAACTCAAATTATAAAATAATTGACACCTTCAATTGTGGATAAGTTAGCTTTAATCAGCCTATAAACAATAAAGACAGTCACTCAGGCCTACAAATTAAACGAAATTAAGGGAATTTATGTGGATATGTCTCAGGTAATTAATTTAACAAAAGAATCAACACTAATCTAAATACTGGGAGTGAGATAAAATCAGGACCATAGAATAATAATATTAAAAGTTAAATAATTAATTGGTACATTATTGGTATATAACATTCTGATGCTGGGTTTGTTGAGGATTTTCGGCTCTACACTAGGTACTTACAAGTAATTCATAACTACACAACACTCTAAAATATCGTCTATTATTAATGGCGGCAATTTGAAGGGGACATCTAAATGGCATATTTTGAGCATATTTTTATGTTTCCTGTGCGTGTCCTAATGATGTCGTGAATGTACCCTCTTGGCCTTCTGCGTTGTCGTCCAGTCAAGCGTTGTCAGCGAGGGCAGCGCCGCTTCCACCTTTTTATGATTGCTGTCATTATTGTTGTTATTGAAGGGCGCCGACGTCTGTAAGGCGTAGTCCTGAGTCAGAACGATGGGCTGCAACGTGCTAAAGTTCACGGCTGGTGCGAGGGACGGTGAGGCCGGTGCGTAGCTCATACGTGTGGCTGTGCTGTGAGAATTGGTGGGCAAATTGTTGTTGAGATTAGCACTCTGTTGAGACTGGTTCACGGGCAAAGGCGGAGCCACATTCAGATTGAGACACGGGCCAGTTCTGCAAGAAAAATAACATTAGTAATCATACAAGTGGTGCAAGTGGTGCTAGTGGGTGATAGAGCCAATCGAAGTGGAAACGAACTACAAAGTTGATTATCAATATGAAAAAGATTCTACACGGATACTTCATAATGTTGCAACTTTTTGCTTATACGATAAAAATTGTTGCTGGTGGAAAGTGAAACTGAGTGTTAGCAAGTGGATGTAGCAGACCTTTTGGCACCAGGCCTCATGAGTATCTATTTATGGGCGGAATCGCCTTTGCTTAATTTGACTCTCATATTGACTGTCACTAGAGGCAGTTTGGTGCTACACGGAGTAAAAAACAATGAGAGTAGTTATGCACGGCACATGTTAAGGAAAGCAGCCCTCTTCGAAGTCCAATATTCAACAGTTCGTCTCACCTTTGTTGAGTTATTGTAAAGATCGATTTGCTCACAATCCGCTTGCCTGTGTGCCAAATGCGACCAATGTATTTGATGCGTTGTATGGCGATAATGGCCAGAGCGACAGTCCTAAAAGAGATGAACATGAATTAGCTAGGGAGTCAGCTAGGTATATTTGCAAAGCTATACTTACTTGAATAATTTCTTTTTGTTGGGCTTCGGCTGGCAGACTTTTAACCCAGCTCCGCCAGCAATGTTCTGTAGCGCCAGTTGTTCACTCGCCTGATAGCCCTCCAGAGTAAGCTTCAGGTAGCGCTTCTGATAGACAAGCGCTTTGCGATGACTCTCGACGCGCAGGTAGCGGCCAAGCAGCTGCCGACATCGTTCCTCCAACTCGCTGGCATTCGCACCTCCATTGCCGCCAAGCTCCTCGCACTTCTTTTGCAGCGCGATTCGCTCCCCGACTAGATACTGCACTGTTTCGGCCATCTGCTTGTTCTCCTGAGTGTTCTCCGCCAGAAGTGTGTTGATTTCCTTCATTTTTTGCAGGAACTGTGCGGGCACTGTTTCCTCCATGCTATGGGCCAAGCGATCGTTGGCCTGAGCCAGGGCTTCCGATAATTTCGATTCACGCTGTGCTGAACGGGCCACATCAAAGCGTAGTTGATTAATCTTCAGCTCCAGACTGTTCTTTTCGGACTCTGCCGTCAATAGCTTCGCCTTTAACTCGTGAATTTCGGCCTGCAATTTCGCCTGTTCCTGATGCTGGCGAGCTCGCGTGCTGGCTCGTCGCGTCTCTGCTTCTTGTAGTGTAACCATACGCGCTTCCAAGCTCTCAATTTCATTAGCTTGCAGAGTCAAACGCTCGTTAAAATGCTCCAGCTCCATTTCTGCCGATTCCTTGTCGCGAGCAAGCTTCTCCATCTCCTGCTTAAGACGCTCACAATATGCCACACGCTCCTGGAGCTCTTTTTCGTACCGTTGACGCTCACGCTCACTGCTCCGCTGAGCATCTGCCGATCGTTCTCTTTCACGCTCATTTTGGGCCGTCAACAGTTTCAGCTCGCTGCGCAGTCTGTCGCACAACTCAGACTCGAAATCTGCCCGAGGTGACTTGCGAGGCGAGTCCGTAGGCGACTTCAGCAGTCCGCTGCTACGCCGACTCTCTGCTCTCTGCAAGGAGGTAAGTTGTGTTTGTAGCCTATCGCAACGCTCCCGCTCCATGTCTAATTGCTTGTGCAACTCGTCTTCAGCCTCTAGCACAGCTTCTAGGCGCTTACGCATCGCCTCGATGATGAGCACATCTTGTTCTTGGATTTCCTGCGAGTGCTGTTTCTCACTAAGCAGCTCTTTGCTCAACAATTCAGCTTGCTCCCGCTCTACGGCTAGCTGCGCTCTAGCTGTCTCTAGCTGGTTCAGCAGATCGCGTTCACCAGTAAAGTTCTCGTCATCGGTGCCGTGTCCATTCCCATTTCCACGCGAGGGATTAGCCTCCGTCTGTACATCTTTTTGATGAAGTTTGTCCAAGTTGTTCTCCTCTTCACTCTCGATAGCTTTGAGTATATTCGAGTCCAGTTGGGCAGAGTAGTTAAGCTCTTTCTCTACTTGCTGGGCGATTTCATCAACCGAATACTGCTTGGAGCTCTGCTCGCTATTCCTAAGTCGCTCCAGATCTCGCTCCAAGCCGTGCACCTGGCGCTGTAGCTCCTCACTGCGCTGCTGTACCGACTGCAGCTGATCAGACAGCTCTCGATTGCGCTGAGTCTTTTCCTTGATTTCTGCATTCAAACTCTCGATCTCTCGCTTTCGAGCCGCAGCCGCATCCTTATGTTGTTGCTCACATTGCGCATGCATTGCACTTACTAAATTCAGCTCCTTCCGCAGAGTGTCTCGCTCAGCCGCCTCCTGAGCGGCGTTCTCCAGAATCTTTTCCTCGAGCGAGTCTACACGCAGTCTGTATTTCTTCTCGCTTTCCTCGTGGTCCCGAAGTAGTTTTTGTTGCCTCTCCACCAGATTCTTCTCACGCGTCAGTTGCTCTTGCAACTCTTCAAGATTTTCCTGCATTTCGATTCTTTGCTTATGCTTCTCCTCTTCCAGTGCTGACAGTTTTTTCTGCAGCTGCTGAAGTTCCGGTGACGGCATCGCTTTAGGCAGCTCAGGAGTCTGCATCAACAAGCTGGGCGTCTTTAGCTTAGAGTCCTCTGTTAAATTCGAGAAATTGATCTGTCGCGGCACCAAGCCTGGTGTAAGATCTCCACTGATCGCAGTGGTCAAGCCGCGCGCATTTTGATCCTGAAAGTAGTGCGGGTGCTCAAAAGTATTGACAGGATGAGCCACCACAAATTCACTCAAGTCGTCTGTACGCTTGTACGTGAGATTTGCGACAGCTTCCTTTGAGGTTTCCTGCACGAGAAGGGTTCTCATTAATATAGCTGCACTTCAACCCTTGAAACTTCACTTACCATTGTCTGATGGAAGAAGCCGCCCGCAGCCTCGGGCAGTTGAAGGGGAGCATTGAGACTGCGACATGTTGCACGACGTTCGACATCCGGTTCAGGGAACTCAGTGATCGATCCAATATCGCTCAGTGTTCGGGCGCTGTGCTTAGCACTCGCGTCCTGTTTGCCAGCAGCCGGAGAGGAAGCCTGGCTGCTGTGGTCCTTAGCCACCTGCAGCTCGCGCTCTTTTGCTCGCAATTGCTCCTGCAAATGGTCTATTTCCTCGTTCTTGTCAGCCAACATTGTTTGCATTAGATCAGGCAGCGCCTGGCGATTTATCATTTCCGTGTGTATAGTCTCCCTAAGCTTTTGCAACTCGTTGCCCTTCTGCAGCACTTCGGCCTCCAAGCGTTCAATCAGGTTGCGATCTGGCTGCGTGCGCGCTGCAAGCTCAGCTTCCAGGCGCACTATCTCGTCTTTGCTGCGCTGCAGTTGTTGCTGCATTGTGGCCATTTGCTTATCGCGCGCGGAGAGCTGCTCGCCAAGATTGCGCACATCGTTCTGAAGCTCGTGAATACGTGTATTGAGATCGGAGGTGCCCTCCCGATGCAGTTGCTCGGCGCGCTGTCGCTGCTCTTCCAGACGCTTTTGCAGCGTCGAAATGCGATGCGTCTGCTCATCAATGCGGCCCTGCAGCGAGTCACGCTCGTGCTGCAATTCCTGCAAATGCAAAAGATGAGGTCAGACTTTTCAGCTCTACATTATTGCCGCAGTCAACGACCGTTCCACTGAGCCCTGCATCCCAACCCTTTCCAACTTCAATTAAGGCAAATTGAACGAGATCAAATGAAGCTGCACAAATGATGCTGAAATACACATATCCATTCTGGGTCTATATTTACATTTGTGTTCTTTAAAGCGGCTACCCGCTGCCAACAAAGAACTCTATTGAAGCAGCCTCTGTTCTCCAAGAACTCCTCCCTCGTCATTCAACGAGGTCTTGTCGTGGCGGGCTGCATGGTGTAAACACATTGAGGGAATATTTGGCCGGGAATGCTCGGACAGCCCCAGGTATATTAAGAGACTCTTAAAAGATTTATTTAGGTACACTTGGGTGCTAATAAAATGGCACAAACTGGGAAAATATATGGAACTGCCTGTTCCACTTTCCGTACATTTTCCTATAAATAGGTGGGAAATTGTAAGAGGCGTATATTATGCACATGTCTGTGTACCTAGCTAACCTTGTCAAACCTTTTATTTCCCATATACATGCATGCATATACATTACTATGTATTTGCTTATGTATGTATGCCAATTGAGTTTAAATTATTTGTCCCTTGCCTACGCATCTATACAAACAAAGCGCAACTCACTCGAATGGGCACCATAGTGAAGTTAGGCACTTCTATTGCACTCAACAACATGTCACTTTAGCATTTTTATTAATGTTTATTAAATTATATATTTTTTTTAATAATGAACTGATGCGAAAAAAAACACTTCAAAGCCCAGCCAATCACAATTATCTCAATGTGCGACGCGGGAGACGTTCTGTAGGCAACTGATCGACCAACGAACTGAGAGCTGAAGAACAACGGCATTCAAATTTACGCTATGGATGCTTATTGGATAATTCTACAATGCTTCAAAACTGTACTACGGCTAGGGTACATAAAAAAATGTTCAAGTGTACCACAACGGGTTGTTTAGCATAGCACAGTCCGTCGCAAACTGTTCTCCACAAAAAAATTTAATTTTAGCACAGTGATCCGCTAACTGTTCGACGACCCACAGTGGTTTCAAAACTGTATGTAAGACAAAAACTCAAATTGTAGCACAGTGCTTCGAAAACTAGGACAGCTATGAAAATAAACTAAAGCACTCAAATTAAATATTAAAATATTTGTATATATGTTAACTGTTAGCTCCAGAGCACATTGAGACTTCAGAGTACATTTTAAAACTGTGTCATTGCTGCAGAGTAGTTAAAGCTTTTCAGGTTATAATTACTTTGCAATAGCATTGATCTTGAGCGAAGGCAATAACCAATATTTGGATATTCACCACAAAAGCTTTATAGATTTATCTGTACTCACCACACAGCCACTGCGCATTTGAGTGACTTGCATTTCCAAATCACGTATACGCTTGATTGCAGCTTCCTCCACTCGTGTATGCTTCTCCAGTTTCTCGACCACGCGCTGCACTCCGTCCACCGTCAGCGAGTGTTTGGGCGAACCTTCAGCTGGCTGCCTGTTGCCACCATGGGCGGAGACATCTTCTGTCGCGCTAAGACTGCACGAGTTAGAGGTTGTGTTGGAGTTGTGAAGTGACTCCAGAGTCTTGGTTTTCTGCTCCAGAGTTGTTTCAATCAGAAGTAGTTGGTCGGCCACCTGCTTCAGTACCAAGGCAGTTTCGGCTGAGGGCAATCCCTGCTGGAGCTTATCCTCTAGCTGGCGAATGCGCGTCTGGTAGCTCTCACCTATGTCCGTCTTTAGGCTGTGCACCTCTTGCGCGAGAGCATCATTGGAGCGCACTTGTATTTGTATATAGTCCTCCAGCTGCTTGACCTTCTCGTCCAGCACCTGCTCATTGAGCGCCTTGGTCTGCACCTGTGTTTCCAGCTCCGAAATGATCTCGCGCAGCACAAAGATCTTATCTATGGATGCCTTCAGCTCCACTTCCAATTTATCCCGTTTGCCATTGGAGTCGCTCAGCTGCTGGTTTACTTCTCGCAGTTGTGCCTCCAGAATGGAGTACTATTAAAAGGGATCACACAGATATTCTATTAATTTTCAGATCTAATTAAAATTAATTTCTGTTCGAGGTGTGGTGCGTGGTACTTTTCTTACAGTGCTACAGTTAGTTAATAACTTACATGCGTCTCCTTTCTTCCCCTTAACTTAAATTGTTTTCGAGGTGCAGTTCAATTTCAGGTGCATAGTTATTTTTTAGGTACATTGGAAATAAGTATATTAGATTCTTGTTATTAATGTGAGTGCATGCTAAGAGTTTCAATTAGAGTTGAAAATTTATGAATTAAATATTAGTGTGTTTCAAAGAAATATTCAATGTAAAGCATTTTGTAACAAAATTATCGTTTTCTGTAGTATCTATAAATACATCAGCACATGCTTACGAAACACGTATATATTTGTATACACTTTTGTGTGGATGAGTACATAAAGCAGACAATCATGCTGCCCTTGACTTCGATATTAAAAACAAACGAAATGACACCAGGGGGTGGGCGAAAGCTTATGCTGTATTTTTAATAAGGCATACACCGAAATCACTGTTTATAGCAACTTTAATGAAACAACTCAAGGAAACTAAGTAGTGCATATAATTGAATAGTATTAAAAATAAAATTACTTATAGTTTTGAACTAAGAGCCAGTGCAATATAGTCTATTGTAGAACAGAATCGAAAGATTACAAAAACATAAAAGTATAACCAGCGAATAGTCCAGAAATAAATGATGAAACCCATTAGCAAACCAAACAATAAATAAATACAAATTATCAATCAACCAATTCCAAATCATAGGCATTTTATATATATAGATCTGTATATATGACGGACAGACCCTTGACAGGAAAGGGCACTCACCTCCTCAGAGGCATTGGCAAAAGAGCTGCGTTCCTTTTCCTTTTCACGTAGCTGCACTCTTAACCGTTCGATTTCACGATGAAATTCATCGCGTTCCTGCTCGCGCTCGGCAGCCTGCTCTTCCAGGAACTGGCGCGTCGCCTTCAGCTGCTTGTCGGCGGTATCGATCTATGGTTGTGGTATAGCATGGATGGAAGGTAATATAACCTAAACTTATGCTTGGCTTACAACTAGGCGCGCTCAGCGGGTAATCTACTGATCATGCGTTAGACACTTGACATATTATCTATTGATATATTTATGGTATATGTGGAAGATTATCTAAGGAGTAGCTTACCTGTGACTGCAGATCCTCACGATCCTTCTTTCCTGATTCTACCACCTTGTCACCCTCACGGCAGAAGTCTTCTATCATCTGAAGTAATACCACCGTTGCATTGCCCGGCTCCTGTGATTGCTGTTGCGTGGGCGAAGTCAGCAAATGTCGAGCCCTCTCCTGGAGTTGTACAAAGCTGGCCGACGACTGATCCAGAGTCTGCGGACTCTTCATGTCCCCAAGGCCGTAACCTTCGGCATAATCTGTATGATTCAAAGAGTTCAGCTGCGACAACTGATCGCGCAGTGCCTGTAGCTCCTGGCCAAGCTCTGCATTGCGATCTATGGTATGCGTCAGCTGTTGCTGCAGATTCTGTCGGTCTGCTTCCGATTTTATCAATCGATTCTTTAACTCCACAAGTTGGAAGCTGAGCTCCGAAGCGTTGCCCGACTGTTGCTGCAAATCGAGTGGTAGCGAGCTAAGCGGCTTAGTCATCAGTGCACCATTGCTGCTCTTACGCTGATGGGCCACGCCGAGGTGCTGATCGTTCAGCGAGTTGGTGCGGAGCAGTTCGTGGAGCAACTGTTGCTGAGTGGATGGCAATGGAGCTGTTGTCTTTAAGCCATCCTCCGCTTCACAGCACAACTCATGCTCCTGTTTCTCTGGTTCATCCTGCCGTTCCACAGATTGAATGGCACGCTGCCTATCAAGATCCTCAGATAGTTGCAGCAGGTAAGCGGCTTCTGCTTTCAGGCGCTCTAGGCAATCGCCCAGATCAAAATAATCATTTTGATCATCGGGGTTCTTGCTGTCGATAAACTGCACGAGACTCGGGTCCTCCACCACTTCCAGGAGACTGTGCACATCTGGGACCAGGCGCAGGTGTTTCGAATTATTGAATGAGCCCTGCAGCAAGGAGCTACTCAACGTGTGCTCCAGATCCTCACCAGCATCCTGACTGCGGCTTTGCGCCAGTATGCGCTGCATCTCCTCAGATAGAGTAGCATTGAGGTCACCCTCGCAATTGGCCACGCACTTGGCCAACCGGCAGAGCACGCTGCGGAAACTTTTCGACAGTTGCCGTAAGCCATCTCGCTCGCTTATTATGTTCTGCAAATCACGGCCCGAGTCAAATGTCAAATGTCGCTTGTTCTTGCGGTTGAGCTGTTTCTCATATTCCAGTTTCATTCGCGACATCTAGTAGGATTACAGCTGTAAGAGATAATGTGTATATTGCGAATTTCAGTAGCTCACCTCTTCGGCATGTTTTATATTCAGCTGGGTTATTTCCAATTGACTCTTGGCCGTAAACTTCTCTCGCAACAGTATTAGTTCCTTGGGCCAATGCTGATCGTCGACGGCGCACTCCGACAACAAACTCTAAGAGAACAATTTGTGGAACTTTAGTATTATAAACAATCAACAGTTGCAGACATATTGGATATATGTTGGGGCTAATACATCAGAGCTGGCAGCTTAAACACCAAACATCTGCCAAACTCATCGTAAAGTTTCTGTCCATCGCAACACGACATAAATATTTGTTGTTTATAGTCATATGAAAGCAAAATATTTACGTATTCGTTGCTGAGAAATGCATTTCATCGTTGCATTTAACACTTTTACATTCCCTATTTACATCCCACATAAGAGCAGAAAACAATCTGTGATGCTGCTTGTTGTTTAACACCACCGACACGGCGTGGGCGTGGGCGTGGCGTTGCATCTACACTGGCTTGATGTTGAAGTTGAAGTGGCAATGCTGCCACACAAAATTCTTAATAAAATCTTAATTATGGCAGGGGTTGGAATTGTTGGAAACTGGTTTCTTTTAGTTACATAAATATGAATTCAATACAAATAAAATTACAAGTCGACCAGTATCAGAATTCCTTATCTCTAGCCTGAGGTCATGTCCCTTACTGATTAATAATTTCTAGAGTATTAACATTCTGATCACTTTATTTGTTTATTTTAATTTTTGCATTGCTTTCTGTCGTATATGTTATGATTAGCAGATACCCTATATACCCCTGCTAATTATGATTTTCACTAATGCGCATTCAGCATGTTTATCACTTACAAAGAGGATACTACAGCCGAAAACAAAGAAGTGAGAGAGTTTTGATGGTGCATTCTCGCGCAGACACAAATTGAAATATATATATCTGATATTATAATAAATACATCTTGAGTTAGTGAATTTTTGTGAATGCTCGAACGTCATTAAATAAGCTCTCTTAATCAGAAATATATTGTATACAAATGGACGACCATATAATATAATATCTGGAGAAGAGGTCAACAGTGCTTCCACTGCAAATATGTATTGTTTAGTCTAATTATAAATATTACGTTTAATTTCCAGAGTATCTAAGAAACACTCAAGGGTAGATTCCCAATATCAAGTGTGCGCCATTATTAGAAAGGCACATACCAAGGGCACTCTATATATAGACTACACTCAGGAATACACTATAACCTTCAGGTTCGAAAATGAATGAAGAAATGTAAATAGCTAAAATAAAAAGATAAAGTATACGAAACTTTTAAAAGAATCTTTAATTATTATTCTTGATGAGATTTAAAGCCATGTTGCATATGGAATCTTGAATACAATACAAAGTAGAAATGGAATATCTGATGTTACGGGATGCTGATGCAAATATTTTATTTTAACCCCAAAAAAACGTAAACTTTATTAATTTATTTGAAGGTACATAGTTATTTCAGTTGTTATTTGCATAAATTATCTACCTCCAGCTTATTTGCTGTTCACGTTGAGGAGCAAGGCCAAAAGACTATAAGCTTGGTTCATAGTCTGTAATAAATAATGACTATAGAATGATATATGATTCATGAACGCAATTTGTACCTTGGTGAAAAGTGGTAGGCCCACTTCAAAAAAGCCCCCCGCTCGTAGTACCAAAGGACGGTTCAGGTAGATCATAAAAGAGATTATCAGGCGCCGCATTGGATTCGACATATCTGGCCAAGAGCAATTATAGAGAGCGTTCGACAACTGATCAGCGTTGTGGGTAATATCGTTCCCATAAATGCTGGGCAAATAGATTTGCATGGTCATCGAGAATAAATACTCCGCCATAGCTAAGAAGATGCTCGGTGCCTGGAACACGTTGAGCTAGCGAGGAATAATTAAGTGAGGTTACGCCCAATCTCACATGACGTCGTCGACTATTCACTTACCATCTGCATACGATAGATGGAGAGGCACAATATTATAGCGCTCAACAAGATCTGAATAAGCGTGCTCTTTGAGATGAAGACCTGAATCATCTGGGCCTGAGCCTTGACGCGCCTATGAAGCGCAATAAGCTCCAGCAACTGCATACGCAGCTGGCGCTCAGAGCCGCGATGCTCGGTTGGAGCAAGTGCAGACAGACGCATGCCCAGCATCTTAAAGCAGAGCGAAATGTACAGCATTAGGTAGCAATTCATCAGGTCCGACGTTATGTTGGACAGACAGGTAAATGGCACAGCGAACAGCTGATATGCGTATAGACACCAGAACTTAGCGGGCTTCTGCCAGTCAAACGGCACCCACACCAAAAACGGCAATTCATTTGGATAGTGGTACGCCGAGGATATGAAGATGCACGGCACCACGCCCAGGCTGCAGAAGTAGTACAGGAGGCCGACCCGTGAAAAGCGAAGCTGTTCCCGCTCCCACATATCACGCTCCGGGCCGGAACGAACTTTAAACTGCGGGCTGTCGCTCCACTCCTCGAGTAAGTCGCGAGCAATTTTAGCATGACTCCAGTTGTTGAAAATCTTTGCCAACAGACTTGTCATCGTCAGCGTGATGAACAGCACATCTGTGCAGTGCTCGAAGTCCTCGCTACTTACAGCCTCAATCCACATCATGGCCGTGAACGTAAAGGTTATAAAAAAATGTAGCGTGAACGACTTCATCAACTCGATTAATCTGCTGCGTGGTGCGGACGTGGATAAAACTGAGCTGCGGTTGGGCCACAGTCTACAAAACTTAAGGATTCGAACCAAAGCTCGCGAACCTTTGATGTTGTCCGAACCCATGGCTGTTTTTCGCCTTACTTTGATTTAAAAATCTGACTTGTTGGCCTTATATAGAGGAGACCAAGCCCTACTACTAATTGATTCACAAATTGCTTAATTTGATGGGTGTCTAACCATTCAATTAAAAATCAATTAGAAATTGTATTTAATATGAAAATCGATATCAGTATCTGAAGGTTTGGAGCGAGTGCATTCCGTGCATTTCTACAGAGAAAGATTTCAATGCACATTGGAAAATTAGGAATGAGTACCCTAGCCGAGTGTCGTATTAAAAATAGAACAAGTTTCCAAAATAGGCACCAACCAATGCAACCAAAATTTTTGCGTCTTACACAAAAATAACATGGGAGAATGGGACCAGCTAGAGGAAGTGTTTATGGATTTCGGGAGAGGGCAACGACTCTTTTGACGTTAGTTCCCCAAAGTATTTACATTTAAGTCTATCAACAGTATGTTCAAGGGATGTGTATGGATTGGAACTATTATTCAGAATGCTGTAAGTAATCAGAGTGCGCTAAATGTATTCACATACTCATTCATATCATTTATTTTATAAACTTTAACTCAAAAAACGTATGGAATTGAGCGATTTACCTCGGGCTTGGCTGCAAGCTCTGGAGTTCATTTTATAGATCATCAGTCTTACAAAATTTGGAAAAAGTGCGTTCTAACACTTGTATATTTACAGTAATTGCCAGTCTGATCTATATAGGAAGTGAGCAGCAATGACCCTGTGCATGATGTACATACACATACATATATATAAATTAAAAAATATATAATAATTTTCGATTAACTAGGCCTTTCGCTAGTGAACTCATAGAGCCTTAGCACTATATTAAACGTATTGCTCTAAATCAAGAATGGTTCTTTTCGCCAGAGAATAGTACTCAATACATTGTGATCTGGGTATTGCGTAGTGGGTCATAAGCAATATCTTATTTGAAAATATTCTTACTTTTTTGCAAGCTCTCTCAAATCCAAAGAATCCTCTTGCATGCATATATGTATGCTATTATTTTTGTGGAAAGATGCCAACCATGAAATCGTTAGATTCAAATTGTAACGGATTCTCGGGAGTTCGCACACAAATGCGATTTAATTAATGAGTACTCGCACGTTCATACATCTACCCATTTATTTGTATACTTTACGCACACTAATGTATGTATAACACTTGGTCACAATAACAACTCAATTTGTTCATATACACATACATATGTATGTATTTGCGCACTTCTGTTAATTTAACGTTTTTTCCTTTTTTATTTATTCACAATACTTCAACATCTCTTGAACGCACATGTTTTAATGTTAATTCACTTATAGACTCGCATGTGTGGCATAGATATGATTTCTTCTGTTTGAATATTTATATATATGTAGTTGGGTATGTATTTATAATTCGGCACTTTGCACATCACCAACAAATCTCACACGTCCGCCTTGAAGTATCGAAAAAGACTGAGCGGACGATTCGAGCAACAGGCTATTTATTAAAGATCGCCGCCATGTTCAAGAGGGAGTGAAATGAGAGTAAGAGCGCGAGCGAGCGTGAGAGCATTTGCCTAGTGCCAACAAAGCAGTGCACTGCAGCCCGGGACTGCTTGCTTTCTCTCTCGTCTGTGTGTCAGCATATGGCTATGCGTGCTGCATTAATATAAATTTATGTTCGTTAATTTTGAACAGCAGCAAGTATTATTGCACACTGATGTGCACGAAAGTATATAATTATATGACTATGTTTATATACATGCATGCATGTACACGCCTGTCATTTGACGTGTTTGTCGACACTTTCAAATACACCAAGTTACTTCATCGGAGTTAATTAATTCTAAATCATACCCCCTCTTGCTTCCGGCTGAACTTTATTGGATGAGAGCAATCGTTCATTTATGTGAAATGGATGTTGTTGGTTCGTACAATGAATTCGTATATATCAAGAGATGTATGCTTAAATGCAAATAAATATCTTCCCACAAGCATACATGATCATATATTTATATATGTATATGTCTTGCACCCAAAAAAAAATGAAGAATAACGTCTGAAAAATGCTGTTGGCAAATAAACAAAGAGCACACATGCATACATGCATGCCGTATGTATGTATGTATGCATGTGCCGTATGTATGTATGTATGTATGTTTGAGAACTTGATTAAATGTGACACACATTTAGTCGTAGCGCATTATCGACTTACTTAAAAGACGGCAAACTATTATTATAGAGTTGTATTTGGTCATTTATTTGACTTGGCGCAATGAGCCTGATGTTCACATGTGCTAAAAGTTCCGCCTGGAGCAAGCGCAGGAAGGAAACAGATGTTCACATTCGACTCGGATTGTTGACTTTGGTATTATAAATAGCAACATGAACAGATTTCTTTCAATGACAACAAAATTGAGTGGAGAGTGAAGGAAGTTCTTTTTTAAATGTCTATTTGCGGTAACTCCGACGTAAAGCTCATTGTGTATTTGCTAAATTTAGACACCTTCCCAAGGTTGAGTAAAAGGAGGTTTAGAGTTGCACGGCTGCAAGCTTGACATATCTTGAGGATAAATAAACATAATTTTACTACATGAAGAATAATTTCTATTATATCTTTACCAATAACTAAAAAATATTCAACAGACTATTTGATCGATAAGGTAAAGTCTAATCAGACTATCTATGATATGGTGTTTGAAACAACAGCACAGCAATGGGTATGTACTAGTCGGTAACTAGAGTGCTCTCGCGTATTTATTCGTTGCTGGCGTCCTGACAAAATTTTACGGAGCAAAATTTGCCAGCGGTGTCCGTCGCTGAATCAAAAACAGACGCAGAGAACAGAAAGGTGGAAACAAATGTTCATTGTACGAGTGCACAGAAATAATGTTGGTTTCGCGAACTACAGATGAAGCTACATAGGTGAATCACGCAGCATGCAAAATATATTTACGGAAGTGCAATGTGCTGTAAAGTTGTCAAAGAGCGCTCCATGCATGCATGCATTTGCTCCATACCTCACCTGTATCTGTTGCTCGAGCTCGGTGACGATGTCTTGGCGTGCCAACGCCAGCTGCTCCTGCAGTCGTCGCTCATACTCCTCGATGATGCGCTGAATCACCTGCGATTCGTTATTCAAGTTCAGCTCATCCTCGTCAATGATAATTAGCGAATTGCTGGGGTTCTGTCCAGCAGTTGGCTCGACCTCCACTGCATCTTGTTTCGCGTTTTGGCAGGTAGTCGGCGATTTGAGTTGTGCGGGCTGTGCGGATTAGTTATTGCGGGGTGGCCAGGTAGTTAATTGTTTATTGGGTTATAAAATAAAGCGAACAAGAAGAAACATGCAGTTAGCAATTGATCAACTGATGGACACAGGTAATACAATTAGGAGTAGTTCGAGCACAGGCATAATTTGTTAGTTATTTAGCACAAATATATGCGAATGTTCACCATATATATGCTTAAGCAGCTTACCAAATAATCATCATCTGATTGGTGTCGCTCGTAGAATTTGATTCGTTCCGTCAGTTTGCGCACTTGTTCTACATGGGACCGCTTCAGTTCATCAATGTGTGCTTGATAGAATACTTTAAGGTCCGCAATTTGCTGCGACACCTAAAATGCATTCACAATGTAATATATTCTTGCCTGTCTATTATCGAGTGCCTACTCACATTGTCTTTGGGTTCCTGGGGATCAAGACCACTGGGCGTTATTTGGCGATGGCTGGGGCTAAGCAGCAGCTCAGCGCGCTTACGCTTGCGTGGAGAGGAATCTTTTGACGTCGTCTCTTCTGGCAGTGGATCCACCTCCGAGCACTCGGAGGAACTGTCCCCGCCCAGATGCTGAGACTTATGAGAGAAAACGTCGTCGGAAAACTGTTTCTCCAGATCAGCACAGCGATGCTCAAAGTATTTGCGCAGCTCCTCCATTTGCTTAGCATGCGCCTCACGCTGTGCCTGCTCGTTAGCCAGTTTCTCACTCTCCCATTGATCTCGACTGATCTTGAGCTCTTGCGCGCACTGATCCCGACACTGAGCCAACTGCTGCGACAGATAGTCGTCAAACTTGCGCTGCGCCAAGAGAAACGGGCGCACCTCGCCGGGCAACAAACATTTTTGGAACTGTTCGATTTGCTTGCTGAAGGCGGGCGGCCATTCAGGAGGCAAAGGCTCCACGCCCAAGTCATCGATCGGCACCGAAAGCTGTCGCTCACGTGAGCTGCGGGATACCCGATCCCCCTCTTGGTCGGTAAGAAAGTTACGTTCCATATCGTCGTCACTTTCGCTAATCAGATCCATGGATATCTCCGAGATACGCTGTCCGATATTGCCCTGCTGATCAGACCAGCCGCCGCTGCGCTTGACTGCGTCGATGGCCTCGTGAAGCTGCCTACGTAACGATTGCACCTCCTCGCCCAACCTATCAGAATCAGATTGCAATTGGCTACGAACAGTCAACGACTGCTGGAGAGAATCCGTGAGTTTTGCAATCATCTCGTCACGCCGTGACAACTCCACATAGATGTCGAGTGTCTATAGGAGATAAAAAATAAGAAATTAGTTGCGCTGAATATAAAGACGTGCTAACTATGTATTACCGGGGCACCAAACTCCTCAAGGAATGTGCGATACTCTGTGGAGCTAGTCACCAACGAGCTGCTATCCCGGGCAGATGCCGGACCGGCGCTCGACTCCTGGCGGGCAGCCTCTAGCTGCAGATTCAGGGAAGCCAAGCAATTGTCCTTGCTCTCCAGCTGTGAGTGTAGGTCCTGAACCTTGCTTTCGAGCTGCTTTAACATGTTCAAGCTCACCAAACTTGAATTGCTACCGGCCTTGGTTTCCTGCAAAGTTTTTGACTCTTCCATGGACAATGATTTTGGATCCTCAGCCGTGGTACTTATTGATAGAAGACGTTCACTCTCTTCTGTAATATCCTCCAATACGTCTTTGCTGAACTCTGTCAGCGGTACGCGTTCCATTTGCTTAAGCTCCATTGTTCCACACTCTTGAGTAGCTGGTGACTCTGTGGGTGAGCCTTTGGCACCGGCATCCACTTGGGTCTGCTGATTCATGGCCATTAGACGTAGCTTCAATAGCTGCATGGCACACTCCTCATCCTCATCCTCATCATCATCGTCATTGTCTTCCAGACTAGCCACAATCCGATCTAGTGGCTCGGGTTCTAGACGAACTGTTTCTAAGATATTTGTAGCCTTATGATCGACGATTTGGGGACTTTCCAATTGAGGCACCTTTAAGTGCTCCACAGTGTGTGTTTCTGCTGGCTCTGCCACATCTGAACCGACTGAAATATTTTGTTTTTGCGATGCACTTAGTAGCGAGTTGCTAGCGACTCCCTCTTCTGCATTGTAGGTTATTTCAATGGACTCATTAGTAGCAACGATTTCTTCCATAGAGTGATCCTGCTCGCTGTGTGCATCAGCTCCCTCTTCCAATTCACTGCCCACCAGCCTTGACTCAGGTTCGGCTGCCTCCGATAGCGCCGATGCCATTGTGCTAGCTGCAGCACTGCCCGATTGTGCATTTTGAGCTTCGATTGCTGAGTCCGTTGTCTGCTGCGGCTCGTCCACAAAATCAGAGACATCGTCCGTGGTGCTTTGATTGCTAAGGCTCTCGCCCTCATCGTGTCTATGGAGGGACTCCCCTAAATCGTCTTCGTGGCGGGAGTGCAATGGCTGACGCCCCTCCAATGGAAGGCTAATATCAAAGTCATCGTCATCGTCGGTCGGTGTTGCTTGATCTTTTGGACTGGATAGATCGGCATCTTCATCCTCGCTTTCATCGGCCAGAAAATGCTGGGCCAATTGACCACCAGAAAGCTGAGCATCGTCGATGCCGAACTGGGCTGCCTCTTCGCTGCTCTCGGATTTGACAATATTCTGCAGTGTTGGTTTGTTAAGCTTTGATGGGCCCTTTCCACCCACATCGGATAGCGACTCGATGTTCGAATTTAACTGCTCTTCCACCTCACTAATCTCAATCGCTTCCTCAATGTCTTCTTCTATGCTGCTGCTAGTTGCTGTTGTAGTTGTGGCTGTAGTTTGTATGGCTCCCCTAAGAGCCAGGCTGGCGCTGTTGGTGTCAGTGCTTGTTGTTGTTGCTGTCGCTGTTGTCGCCGTTGTAGTGAACCTCTGTTGATCGGCCATTTCAATAGACATGGAACTAGTAGGCGGCTCAATGCTAAACGAAGACAGTGTGTGCTCGTCCTCGGTGAGGCTCAGATTGTTTTGCTGCCTTAGTAGGTCGGCAGTGTCTGTGGATGTGACCGCGTACGGTGTGGTGCTCGAGCTTGTGGCTGCCGTGAAGCTACTTCTGGAAATTATATACGTGTGCGTTGATTCGTTATCATCGTCAGATTTAGTGCCGATACAGTCAATATCATCGCATGCTTCCGAAGCAGCATGTTGCTGACGCCCGTGCTCTTGCTCTCTATCTGCTGGCGTGTCGCTGACTGCTGTTGAGGCTTGAAACAAAAAATTCAATGTTGGTATGAACTCAACATCCACATTCTGTGCGATACTGTTGCGACTGGCTGCCGGCTGTGTGTGTGGCTGCTGCTGCAGACTGATGTGTGTGGGTGGCTGTGGTGGTGCAGCTGGCTGCTCCGGTGCCTCAACTGCCTTGTAGAACGCGCTGCCGCTGCCCGTGCGGAGCAGCGATGTGATCTGTAATGAAGATTTGTATTTGTGTACTCTTTGTTGCGTACATGAACTCAGTGATGGCTTGTTCTTAAGTTAAAATCCAATAACCAAATAACTATATATACATAACACATGAAATCTCTGCATAATTCACAGATTTCCTCTTGGCCGAGTTGGCAGTGACATTTTTGGTCTGACGCCATAATAAACTCATTTCGATTTTCGTTTTCGTTTTCATTTTCGTTTTCATTTTCATTTTCATTTTCCTAATGATGTCACCTCATTCCTAGAGACATTGTGACAACAGCAGACGCCTTATTGGGATTATGGGGTATCCACAAAAATATTGGTCTAATGCATACAACACGAAAGAAGCTGAATTATCTGCATAGATTAGGCAATAGTCATCCAGCCAATTGACCCGCATCTCTGACACGAAACGCAAGCTAGCTCAAGTGGATATTATGCCCTGGCAAACGGCAAACGGCAAACGCCAATTGGTGGGGCTGACTCAGGCGCTAGTTGATGGATTGCAGCTGTGCCAGTGGCCATCACATCGTATCGCATCAGGTTGCCTATCTGCCTATCTGCCTATATGCCTGGCTGCTTGGCTGCTGATCGCCCTTTTATAATTAGAATCAACATACATCTGAGGTATTTTCTTTTTCTAAATTTTGTAATAAACTCGACGAGCTATCGCATGCAACTTATTAAAGTTATTTTTGCTTTTGAATATATGCATATGTGGCCACTAATTAAATCGCCTGCCCACTTCATAGATGTAGGTGAGGTAATCAGAAACATGCATCGTGTGGCTGGAGATCCAATTAAATTCAAATGTACGTGTGTGTGTTCGGCATTAATTCAGATCGTTGGGACCCGTTGCCTCAGACAGTTTTGAGCTGTGACCTAATTGCTGATATTTTACAAAAGCCTTTAACGAGCTGCGAGACATCAATTTGAACGTCCTTGAACTTGTCAACATTATGCAAATTAATTTGGCTCCCATAGCCGTATCGGGATAACAGTTTTCGCCATCACCATGGTTACATGTGTTCCCGATAAAAACTTTTCTTTTTCTTATACGTGCGTGTCGAGCCCAATTTCGTCCTGCTCCTACGCGAATATTTCGATGGGCCAAATTGGGTTCCGCTTCGCTGTTGCGGTAGTCAATAGGCCAGCTTTTAATTTCACTTATTGGGGTGTGTCACACATTGGGCTCATATCAATCAATCAATCTGATCTGATATCATTCCCAGCTATTAAAGGATTTCAAGGGAAGAGTTTAATCTAGGTGCCAGGCTCACACGCCTAGCGCCAACTTTACTCACATGTATTTTACTCATGTTGGCATCGACCCAAGTGTTCAAGTTAATGTAGTTAAGCGCGCAGTAAAACCTTAGTGTCACTTTGCATCTATTATAGCATATATAAATACAATTTATCCATTTTTGCTTTTATTACAACTTCACACATACGCTCGCCTTTTATCTTTCGATACGTTCGACACGTTCGACGATAGAAACTACCGACTACGACGACCGCCTGCAATGCAAGTTCTTTTATAAATAAGAAAGATATACTACGACTACGACTACAACGACGGCGTCGGCTCGATTCCCAATTCAATTCAGTTCAGACACTCTGTCAGAGGCAGTCCAAAGAAATCACTAGAGGCAGAGAGCCCAGCTACAAAAGGCAGGCACGAGTGAGCGCGAATAAAATTTGCAACGGCTCGAAGCGGTTCCGTGCACCAAATGCGCTCACATATCTTTTTTTATTTATAAACAAAAATGTGGAACGTAAGTCGCCTCTCTGTGGGCAACATGTTGGCGGGCAACGTTCACCAAGAGCGACAGCGAGCGAATGCGATTGCGAGAGCGCGAGCAAGAGCGAAAGCGAGAGCGAGAGCAAGAATAAAGCGGAGAGAACAGAGCACCATCAACATGCTGCCGGCTATCTGCTACTAAATTCCAGCTGCCAGTTGATAACGCGCTAAATTCGAATGTTTATTTGGGAGCCTTGAGCTGCTTCGGGCTTAGAGTGAAAGGTCAAAGGGCCCATTTAATATATTTATTTCGAGTTCATGTAAGCACGTGGATACGCATGACTTCTATTTACCAATATCTGAGCATCTGAGCAGATGTTGCTATTATCTACTATACTATAGTTGAAGTAAATTTATTAGTATCTATTCTTATACTCATTCACGAAGGGGAAATGAGTATATTAGTTTTGTGCAGTGTACATCATTATACGGATATCATGATGATGACGGACGGACCGTCTGGATAAATGAAAACCACCTTGCCTCAATTCTAGACACGAAATTTTAAAAATATATATATACAAATTTGTTATCTCGTCTGTTAGAGTGTTGAGATATATTAACATAAATGATGATTTATCAAAAGGGTATGGACAATATACCCACATTCATACGGATCATTGTATTCCGCAAATTTTAGAACTAGAAGATTCAAAATAGGATAATTGACTTGTTGTTAAGCTCCTTAATCGATGAACCAAATTATATTTAACTCCTCAGACGTGTCGTATAGAAAATACTCTATAATTTCAACAGCTTATGTTACCATCGACTTATGAAAAGGCTCGGCCTAATATTATATGTCTATGTTCCGTTCTATAAAAACTAAAACACTTGAGAGTTAAGATATACGATATACATTGCCATATCGACTGGGCTTGTCGCCTAGTCAGGAATATAATAATTTATACGGTCTGCCACGCCTTTGACATACATTGCTTGCGAAACAAGTTGTCTACTCGAGACTACCCAACTTTGAGATATTGTTATATATATAATAATATATATTAATATTTTTCGAGTCTGTTTAATATAGTAATATGGGCTTAAGAGTTTGTCTTATGTGACAGCATATACCAAATCGTAGAGACTGTATGTGACTTATTGGCAATGCAAGTGATAATATTACATAAAAGAAAGGATAAATGAATGTAAATTAGTAAGTAATTGAAGTTTGAGTTAGTTTTTTACTAGCTCTCAAAGTGCATATATAATAATGCTACGTACCCAATCGTATATGGTATATAGATTCATGTTGCCCTAATTTCACTTCATTATAACAGTCCACTATATTGGGTCACACTTGGCCGCCAAAACGTTCGAGAAAAACATTTGCGGCTGTCAATTTGTGTATATGATTCAAGTACAGAAGCGGAGGGTAGAGGCTGCCTTGGTTGCCAGTTTGTAGTTATTGGTGCTTGATTTTGAAATGAAAATACACCCGAAAGCGTACCACGTTCCGTTCATCTATTTCTAGTTTATTTCACTTCACTTCGAATACGGCGAGGTTATGTAGGAGGTGGATTTACGTAAAATGATGAACACGGTGCGACTTTACAAGTGACTTTTGACGAAACTATGAAACTAATACACAGAAGACAAAGACGACGACCACAACTGATCACGCGATACGTTAGATCATATTCGCGTTGATCTTCCGGCTCCTCTGAAATAATATGTACTCCAGCACCAGAACGTGCACTAAAGCAAAGTGCAACCGATCAGAACAGCAGCGCGTTACGCGGCGCATCCACTGCAACTGAACCGATCTGGCCCATGCTAAGAGAATGGTTATTTTATTTTTGGCTTCTGATATTTCGAAAGAGAGCCGACCCAACATAATGCTCACTCAAGCAGAGCAAAATATCTTCCGTATATACGAGCACTCGCTCTATGTGTGCGTGCATCTCTCCCCAGTCCCCCAATCATACATGTATACAAAGTAAATACGAAAGAAATAAACAAACTCTGGAATCTGTGTATATCAAATAATTGGTAGTAAATTATGTAAAGCTATAACAAGTTGTCCAGGAAATTCAACACCCAAGAAATATTTTGTGGAAAAATTAATGGACTTACTATAACTATGTATCTTCCCTCAAAAATGGAAAACACTTTGAGAGACTTGAATTCATAAAACTCATCTGCCTTCGAACAAACAAGTCATGAACCCTTCAAGGAAGTGATATTTCAATAATCCGTCGTTTCTTTTCTGCTTAAACATGAAACAGTACATGCACATACACACGCACACACACAAGCCTACACAAATATGCTGCAGTGTGGGCTTACTGTGGGACCTTCATTGTTTTATCCTCCTAAAACTTTCAGATCGTGATTATAACAAAGCACAAGTCTCTAGTATCTGAATATCCTGATCCCATTGAAAACGTGAAATCAGGGTATAATGGCTAAATGACTAAATAGAAAAACCATATCATATATATAAAGATTAGTGTATATTCAAGTCAGTGTACAAATAATTTTGTACAGTAAATTTGTAACAATTTTGTAAATACAATATCAGTAAATATAGTATATATTTATAGAGTATAAAACTTTTGAAAAAGGCAATTTACGAAGGCGTAGAGTCAATATACAAATTTGTTCGTTTCAAATTGTCAATCGGGTTTTAATATGGATACCCATTCCATTCGTCTATTTTTTAGTAGTCATCGCAATCATTTTAAACATTTTTCAATATTTTGATTAGTATTTGAATGTTTATAATTTTCAGTCAAAGTTCTAACTCGTTAAATTTGCGCTAACCGCAAACGAAAAGTCCGAATTTCCTATTGGTACTGTCAGTCGGAAAGATATCAAATATATGTTTAGATGATAACAAAAAACTATAAAAATATCATAATTAGAGAAGCGAAAATGTTCAGCTCGAAGTCCTTCTCATTCAGGTCGTCCGCCATCTTTCTGCTTAAACTTGGTCGAGTACTTGTAAAAGTCGGACATTTCGAAGGGTTTGATGACCTCCTTGTATGGTTGAAACGTGGCCTGCTGCACCACAGTCATATTTTTGGGGGACTCAATACGAATCTCAGGGGACAGGCTAGGAGCAGATGTGCCAGTGGCAACAGTCAGGGGAGGCGATGCCAGAGCACTCTGCAATGCATTGCCGCTGTTACTACTACTAATATTATTATTATTAATATTATTAATATTATTATTATTATTATTATTATTATTATTATTATTATTATTATTATTATTATTATTATTATTATTATTATTATTATTATTATTATTATTATTATTATTATTATTATTATTATTATTATTATTATTATTATTATTATTGTTGTTGCCAACTGGCGGTGGCCTGGGCGGCGGAGAAGGCTGTTGGTTTTGATTTGGCTTTGGTGGCAGATGCCTGAATGGCGGTATTTCGAGTGGTTCGAGTGTATAAGATGCCGATATGCCCACTGTCTGGTCCATGGCATTCAGATAGGAAGTGGACTGACTCAGCTTTGCAAATCTTTCATCCACATGCTGCAAAGCCTTAGAGCTGCCAACAGCCGGATAGTTATTAGGCGCATAGTTGTGGACCCCTCGCTGAGCAGACATGGAATAGTGGCGGCCAGAGACCGACATTGACTGTGAGGATAATTTCGTTCGATGCTTAGTGACGCCCGCGGCAGCGCCGGCTGCTCCACTGCCAGTACTGCTGACGGGGCTGTGCGATGTGGAGTCGATTTGGCGCAGGACTGCGGGTCCGTCAAGCGATGACTCCAGCCACTGCTTAGGCTTGGCCTTCTTTTCTATGGTCGTCGTTGAGCACAAAGATATCTCATCCAGGGGCTTCGGTTTGCTGGCATAGCGTGGCAGCGGCGCTGCTAGCATATCACTGGAATGCGACTTTGGCTCGGCAGCTAGCGCAGCAGTCATGCTCTGATTGGAATGTGGATGGGGTGGAGTCAGTGCTGCTATGTGGGACTGTGAACGCCAGCGATACTGCTGCTGCTGCTGTTGTTGTTGCTGCACCCTGTCCAGCCTCTCCACGCTTTCCACCTCCACAGACATATAGCTGGGCGCCAAAGAGATGGCATCAAGCTGGCGATGATGATGCAACGAGCTCTGCTCGTAGCTAATGGCACTCGGCGAGGCGAGCGGCGACACATACTTCTTTATATTCTGACTCGATTTGATGAAGCCGCCCTCACTATAGTTCTGATGCGTCGGCGACAGATAATACTTGTCGCACTGCACGATAATGGGCTGTTGCTGCGGCGCCACATGCTGCTGCCGCAACGTGGCCACATTGGACGAATTGGCCGAGTACATAGATATAACGTCCTTTTGGCCCTGGACGCGTTGCTTTGGCTGTTGCTGCTGCTGCTGCTGCTGCTGCTGCAGATAGCTAGCATGCGGTTGGGAATAGCCGTCCATATGGAGGTGCAGCTGTTGTGGTATTTGCTGCTGTGGTATCTGCTGCTGCTGTTGCTGTCGTTGTGCAATGTATTGCATTTGTATCTGAGCAGTAGGTGTGGGAGTCGGGCGCTTCTTCAGTGCGCTTTTAACGTGCGGATGCTGCTGCGACTGATGCTGAGCAACGCCTATGACCAGCATATCACCATTGGAGCCAGCCGGCTGATAGTTATCATACTCTGAGCTGCGATTAGAGTGTGTCTCCGAGTGAGATTGGCGATTGTTTTTGCTGTTGGTGCTATAAGTTTGACTGCTACTCGGCTGGCACTCACTCCGGCTGCTCGTGCTCTGTTTACGTCGCAGCAGTGCTCCGCTGTCCTTAGCCAATGCCTGCAATTGCTGCTCATGCTTGTACTGCTGCGCCAACTGTGCGAAAAATTCATTGATCGTCAACTGTTCATAATTGCCATGCATAATCGCGGTCTCCTGCTTTTGTATTTGCTGCAACAGCCAACTCTTTTCGTTTAAGCGCTGCTCCAAACTCTGTTTGCGTGCTTCCAATGACTCCCGCTTGCTTGTCGCATCCTCATTTTCATTATTATTATTGTTATTGTTGCTGGGGCTGGGATTGATGCTCGAACTATTATTATTGTTGATGTTGCTATTATAGTTGTTGCTATTGTTGTTGTTGCTGCTGTTGTTGTTGTTGTTGTTATTGTTGTTGTTGTTTCGCCGGTTGTTGGTTGCGGGTTCATCATCATTGAGACTGGCCATATTCCTGCTCTTTGGCGCTTTTAATTGCATCGCCAGTTGTTATTCTTGTTGTTGCTGCTATCGAGTTCTGCTTTCATTTACAGTTTTGTTTTGATTGTTCGTTTGCTTGGACTAGCAGTGGTTGCAGTGAGCAGTGAGCGGTGAGCGGTGCATGTGGTATATCCTAGAAAGACATAAACAGTCTTCAGGTGTAAGCCTCTTTTGTATATTTGGTTTTAGTTGAAGGTTAGCAATGTATTTATCTGGGGGCTTATGTATGTTTGTTAGAGACGTGCACTAGCTGACTAGACTAGACTTTGTACGAGAGTAAAACTCACAGAAGCAGCTGCCTGCTGACACCACACCACCACACCACCGCAGCACCACAACCACCACAGTAGACAGGTGTGTATGTGTATGTATGTACAAATGAAGGTATGTAAGTTGAAAGTTCCCATGTTACTTTAAGCACCTGTGGTCCTTGTAATATTGATGTACATATGAAAAACTTATTAATTTCTAAAGTGTGGCTTATGGAGGCGAGAAATGTTAACTGTACAGAACGACAAGACGAACATTAACCGAATTTTACAATAACTACACTTAATATTAGTTCATTCAATTCAAAAACATAATACAATTTAAACAAATTACATGCAAAGCGTTCATATGTATGTGTGTGTCTGTGTGCGTGTGTGTATTGCACTCACCTACAGTCTGCCTTGCAGTGCCCCAATTCGATGATGTTTACCAAACAAACAAAGCGCCCGACTGCAATAAGAACACACACATGGAATCGAAGTCACATATCTAAATTGGCGTATTAAATAACAGTTACCTCAGGTAAACGCCGTGTTGCAAGTAGCGCTGCTCGTTTTATGTTTTTATGCTACGAAGAAATGCGGTGGCACAGTCGTCGTTGTCGAAGTTGAGACGGCGTCGTCACCTTTCATTGATCACAAACGCTCTAAGCTAAGTTAATCGAAGGTAGCTTTAATATTAAATACTTTCGAGCAATGTTATACAAATTAGAAGGAATGAAATTTAAACGTTGTTTGTTTCTTTAAATAAAATCGAATTCAGCAAAATTATACTTTAAAAATAAACATGCAGGAAAAATGCTTCCGAGCAGTAAAGAACAAAATGAATTTTTACATATTCATCGATATATCCCTTTGCCAACAGCTGCACACAAAACGTATCGACTAAATGTGATCGATAGATAAATTGAAATTGAATAGCACAATAAAATATTAATTCTCGTTTATATCAACCGACTATGGTAAATAAAATCAATTTACATTCTATTCAGTCGTACTGATAAATAAGATGTTGATGCAATTTACGTTATACATGTGGCTCACACACGTTACGATAGGCCGGTCCGCGGCAGCTTTTCGTTGCAGTGTTGCACATCACAAGCATTTCTATTGTGAATCACCCAAGAGGTAGCTGAAGGTATGCATGAATTTCAAAATCGTGAATAAAAATTACATAAATTCTAGCGTTGACCGCATACAAAATAACATATGTCATTACAGTTTATAAAATCGCACACACATTGGCGCAACGCTAGTGGAATTTTATGCAATTTTCAACGAAACAGCGCACACGTAAAAACGTGGAGCTGGCGTGAGAGCAAGCGTGAGCGAGAGACCTTTGCCAACAAAGCACAACTGAAAGCATTTTTCTGCACAACCTCCCACACCTGCTCAGCACAGTCGTGGGGCAGCAAGAAACAAAAGCGAAGTGTCCAGTTGCGAGCAGCGACCGATTTTATCATGTCGAATCCTGAGATAGAAATGCAGCTGGCACCGCTGCGAGAGCGAGTGCAGGAGCAAGGCAACTTGGTCCGCGAACTGAAGGCAAAGGGAGCACCCGAACTGGATGTCAAGAAGGCCGTAGCTGAGCTGAAAATCCGTAAGAAAGTTCTAGAGGAGAAGGAATTGGCGCTGACGCCAAGCGTTGTGAGCTTTGATCGCGCAAAAATGGAGGATCTCCTGAAGCGACGCTTCTTCTACGATCAATCCTTTGCCATATACGGCGGCATCACTGGCCAATATGACTTTGGACCAATGGGATGTGCACTCAAGTCCAACATATTAGCTCTGTGGCGGCAGTTCTTTAGCTTGGAGGAACAGATGCTCGAAGTGGACTGCTCGATATTGACGCCCGAGCCAGTCCTCAAGGCCTCAGGGCATGTGGAACGGTTTGCCGATCTGATGGTGAAAGACGTCAAGACGGGCGAGTGCTTCCGCCTGGACCATCTCATCAAGCAAGCACTCGAAAAGTTGTCCGCAGCCAAGGACGCCACTGCAGCGCTGCGGGCTGAATGCGAGGACATTATTATTAAACTGGATGGCCTAAACAAACAGGAGCTCGCGGAAGTGTTGGCTAAGTACAACATAAAGTCACCATTGACTGGCAATGATTTAACGCCTCCAATCGAATTTAATCTAATGTTTGCCACTCAAATTGGACCCACTGGTCTGGTGAAAGGATTTCTACGTCCGGAGACTGCCCAGGGCATATTTGTGAACTTTAAGCGGCTGCTGGAGTTCAACCAGGGTAAGCTTCCCTTTGCTGTGGCCCAGATCGGCAACTCATTTCGCAACGAGATTTCGCCGCGATCTGGCCTGATACGAGTGCGCGAGTTCACCATGGCGGAGATTGAGCACTTCTGTGATCCCACGCAAAAGGACCATCCTAAGTTCAACCGGGTAGCCAACGAGAAGTTAACATTGTATTCAGCTTGCAACCAGATGGACGGAAAATCAGCTCAGGCATTAACCATTGGCGAGGCAGTGTCCAGTAAACTGGTGGCCAACGAGACATTAGGCTACTACATGGCGCGGATTCAGCAGTTCCTTCATGCGATTGGCATCAAGCCTGAGTGCCTGCGCTTCCGTCAGCATATGGGCAATGAAATGGCGCACTATGCCTGCGATTGTTGGGACGCAGAGATTCTCACCTCATATGGTTGGGTGGAGTGCGTCGGCTGTGCCGATCGATCAGCCTACGATCTGGGCCAGCATACGGCCGCCACCGGCGTACGCCTGGTGGCCGAGAAGCGTTTGTCAGCTCCAAAGACCGTAGAAGTCAGTGAGATCGTGCCCAATAAGCAGTCCCTGGGAAAAACATTCAAAAAGGAAGCCAAGGCCATAACAGATGCGTTAGCTAAGCTGTCACTGGATGATATTAAGCAGGTTGAGACGCAGCTGGCAGCAGGTGGACAGTATAAGCTGACTCTCCCCGATGGCGCTACTCACGAGCTCGGAACGGAAAGCATCGCAGTGAAGCATTTTAGCAAAACTGTGCACGTCGAGGAGTTTATACCGAGTGTGGTGGAGCCATCTTTTGGCATTGGCCGAGTTATGTATGCCCTGCTCGAACATAGTTTCCAATGCCGGGAGGGTGACGAGCAGCGCTGCTACTTCACATTGCCGCCTCTTGTTGCCCCGTACAAATGCTCAATATTGCCTCTTTCGAACAACGCTGAGTTCCAGCCGTACACTCAACAGTTGTCCTCGGCGTTGACCAAGGCGGAGCTTTCCCACAAAGTGGACGACTCGAGTGGTTCCATAGGGCGTCGCTATGCACGTACCGACGAAATCGCCATCCCTTATGGTATCACTGTCGACTTCGACACCCTAAAGGAGCCTCACACAGTGACGCTACGTGACCGAAACACCATGAAGCAGGTTCGTATTGGACTCGATGTGGTTGTCGGTGTGGTCAAGGATCTGGCAACGACGAAACTCACTTGGGCGCAAGTCTTGGAGCAATATCCAGCCTTTGAGCAGCAGGAAGCTACGAAATGAAAAATATTTTGATGGCACAAACGCTTTGTACTAAAAATTTCGAATGTCACATGTATATTATATATATATATATATATATATATATATATATATATATATATATATATATATTTGACATTATAAACAATCCTGAACTCATATGATCGTATATTTATAAATGCATTTAAAATGGCTATTTTCAAAAATGCTTAAACTTTAATAAATAAATAAAAATGCTTTCGCCAATTCGTTTCAAAAAGTAGTTTATTTATTTTTGAAGATGCAACTTAATTCGATAGATATGAAATTTCACTAACCATAACTATTCATAACTACGGTTAGTGGAAATATGTAATAAAAACCGAAAATTAAATAATATTCCCTAGTCCAAAAATACCACTGCTCCAACATTCAGTAGGAAATTCAAACTATCGACTGTTAGATAGTTTTAACGTTAATTTAACGTAAATAATATCAATATTAATTAAAATCACAATTTGCAAAAAAAAAATCGGTATTCTCAGAGATGAATAAGTCCAAAAAGCGTGCATAAAATATAATATAACTATAAAAGTTTACAAAAATTAATTTGAGAGTTTTGAAAACAAAAAACTGATCCCAAATTGTTGAAGTGGTGAATAAAAATATATTTTGTATTCCAGTAAGCTCTGTCAGAGACGAGAAAGTTTTTTCTTCACTTACAAAATACTTAATGAAAGACGCACTAACATGACAAATACAAATCCCGATCTGCTTCTTGTTTACTCGTATAAAAACGTATGTTAACGAAGCGAAATTATAAGTTCCCGCCAATCTTTTAATCAATCGGATAACAGAGAACAAGTCGAAAATGGAACGTCAAACAGAGCTAGTTGGTTAAAAATGTATCGGAACTACTGAGTATCGGAACTACTAAGTCTTCACACGTGGGAAGTATCAAAAGTGTTTTTTATTAAATATATACGTACATATGCATATTTTAATAATATTAAATATGAGAATTATATACGAGTAATTATCAATAAAAGATTCAAGGATATAAATCTTCAAGATACTGTTAAGCATTGCGCAAGTGAACGTGTTTCTAATTGCGCATAATACGAATATGAAATACATTTTGGTTACTGGTGGAGTTATCAGTGGTGTTGGCAAGGGCGTCATTGCGTCTTCCTTTGGCAGAATCCTTAAGTCTTGCAACCTAGATGTCACTTCGATTAAAATTGACCCATACATTAACATCGACGCGGGTACATTCTCTCCGTACGAGCATGGTAAGTTATTTATATATGTAAATGGCGGAAAAACATATACACATGTACATATGTATATATATACATACATCCGCACTGTTTGCGAATGTTGTATGTATGTACATATGTTTACACGTGTTAAAATTTTGTCGCCGCCATCGGCTTCAGCAAGAATAATTAGTTTTGCGTCTGTTCTGTATACATACATACATATGTATGTAACGTATTAATGTATATATTCAGATATTCGCGGGCCACATACCACGTGTCTTATATTATTCTTTTGTCACATATTCGTTTGCTGTCGTATTAATGATATGATGATATATATGATAATATTATTGCAAAACTGGACCCAAGTGTGAAAAACTTTTAGACTCAATCCAATACCATAAGTATCTTCGTAAAGAAAGCCGAGCCGCACGGATTAATCAAAAGTGTTCAGGTTATGCTATTGAGTTAATCTATTATATGCTCCTTCGTGGGGGAGTGCTAAGCCCAAAAATATTTAGATAAGCCCTAATCTATAAATTGCTGACCTAGGTTTGGAGATTTATATTGCGGTGGTAAGTAAATGTAAATGTATAACAAGTTCGATTAAATTAAAAATATTGTTAACTGTTAACTGCTTAAAGTTATTTGAAATATACAAATATTTGAATTCTTCACTATTTTTATAAAATACATTTGTACATACATATATAAATATATATGTACGTACATCTAGATGTGTACAAATCTTAACGTAAATGTAATAACCCGGTACTTTAATAAAACACTTTATTTTCAATGTATATTTTACATATTTTTCCGCTTCAATGCGGCCGCTTCAATGGTCACAAAAGTACTACTCCTCAATTTGGACAAAGAGAGCGAGAGAATAAGAAATCATACAGAGAGAGAGTTAACGGGATCTGCCTTGCAGCCGTCAATTGCCGCTTAGCATCTCGATGCTATGGTATACATAAATGTATAATATCAACTCATTCATCAGTTAATAAGTTAGTATCCAGGGTATCCATGTAGCCCTGTTTATTCGAACGTGTTCAGTACATATGTACACATATACAATGCCGTAATTATCTAGATGTGTACTATGCATATATGTATGTACATATGCATACGTACATATGTATATATGCAAGCACAGCTATGAATAAATACATACATACATATGTATGTATATATAGAGCATCACTAAGATTGTTCGATGCATTCCTTTTATTTTCGTTTTGTGCTTGACATTGAATACGAAAGTTTTTTTTTGTTTTGTTCAAGTTTTATTTTCTTATCGCCTTCTCCGCCTCTTGCATTCGCTTGGTTTCTCTGTGCTGCTGTGTTGTGTTGAGTGATTGGGTGAGGTTATTTCTTGGTTTCTTGAGTGGGTTATGCCAACAGCTAACTGCGCTACACAATTTCTGCGTGTGGTAGAGGGAGCAGGCGACTCCTTACGTTTTATACGCAGTCCATTTGCTTTCATTTTGGGTAGTCACATACCCATAATACCACACATGAAGTTTCACTCAGCTAGTTTACGGTCATTCTCTTTAAAGTCTGCATACACATGCACACATACACACATGTATGCATATAAATAAATAGATTAGTTGGATAAATCAAAGGACGTATGTAAATATGTACGTGGTTATTATATGAGAATACATTATTATAATTTGTCCCGCAAATTGTTTACCCTGTAGTTCAAAACGATTGAGGATAAGGCGTTCAATTGTTAGGTTCAATTGTAAACACATAAAATTGAAAAGGACAAGTCTGCATACATATACATACATATGTGTATGTATGCATTTTGTTGTTGTTGAAAATAGCGTGTAATAATCGAAAATGGAATTTAAGTTCTTGGTACAATGCGCCTTGGAAATTGAACGTTTCAGCAGTGAATTTTGATGGCTAATATACATACATATATGAATATATTTCTAGTTTATAATTGATGAAAATGTTTGTTACGCTATGCATAGGGTATCTACACATTGAGAAAGGGGACTCATTCTGCACATGCTGCCTTTAGAGACTAACGTATTCAGGCAGCCCCCACTCGAGGGTGGGCGGTTAACTTGGTTACGTTGTGCTCCCGCTGCCTGCAGTATGCAGTATGCAGTTGGCAGTCTGCTGACTGCTGTCTGTCGAGCTCACACGTTGATTTCCACCACGAATTACTGTCTACTGCCTGTCATTTGCATTTTTCACATTGGTCAGCGGTTCGCTTTCGGTTTTGGGGGTCGTTTGCGTTGCATTTTGTGCAGCTTTTGCTCATTTATTGTGCAAGGTTTGCTCCTGCAATGGAAAGGGATAAGGGATGCGGTGCGGGCTACAGTGGCGTCGCTGTTGACTGCGGCGCAGACGTTGACGCCAGCGTCGGCAGCGTGCCGCATGCGGCACATGCGTGTGCGCGCTTTGTGCTCCATTTGCTTGGCGTTAATTTCGGGAGTGGGTCGCATGTAGGCAGTGGACTGGGGCACTGGCTGTGGCATGTGAGACGCCATATTGTCCGTCGAGCCTTTAAGCTCAGCTGGAGCATAAACGAATTGTATCGCTTAATACGTTTTATCATCTACTTCATCATGATCATTATGATCATTATTAACTAGCCTTAGCCACCTTATGGTCGTCGTTTTTATACCCTGAGCCCATTGAAAATGGGAAATCAGGGTTTTGGTTAATGTGGTTTTGTTAAAATGTATGTAACAGGCAGAAGGAGGCGTGGCAGACCTCATAGAGAATATATATTGTTAATCAGTGTGACGAGCTGAGTCTATTTAGCTCTGCCCGTCTGTCTGTATGTATAAATGCGTCGATCTCAGAACTTATAAGAGCTAGAGACTTACAATTTTTTAAAATATCCGTATATCGAGTTTATCACCAAAAATCGATTAGTATTCCCGTTTTGTTATTGATTAAACTCCTAATTGAAAATGGCGTTGCAGTAGTGAACCAATTTCAGTTTTGCCATTGGATTTTTGAGAGGTGAAGTGGCGTTGTTGCTAGTAGCGGGCCGCTCGATCAAGAAGTCTTGGGTTCGACTCCAGAGCAGTGCGCGTAATTTATGTTTATTTTAATTGTTTTAAAATACATATATAATTTTCCCAATTATAAATAATAAAAGCGCGTCATGTCATTTCTTTTTGAAATTCATATGTATGTATGTTTGTATGTACTAGAGTGCTGCTTGAATTACATTGAATTATCAATGGGCAATGCATGTATGTATGTATGTTGAGTAACATAGAAGCTAGGCAGAAATCGGATTGAGTGAAAGAGTGCGCTCGTATATGAGTAAAGGCAGAATATTCAGCCGAGCAAAACAGAATTAATGGAGTGGGAGTGCGAGTACGAGTTTGAGTTGATAATTTCACATACAGACACAAAAATGATCATAAATGTCGCACGGGACTGTAAGTGTGTATGTGCATGCTGCTCGGGAACAGATTTAAATTTTTCTGTGCAAATAAAGGGAGAGAGGATAGGGAAACAAAAAGTATGTGAACGAGAGTAACACAAATAGCGCATAGCAAATGTGATCCCAGCGCTCAAGTCGAGCAAGTAAACAACTAGAAAATGCATGCAAAAACTCGAGTGATTCAACGCCTTTACGCTTTGACATCTTTTTCATTCCGTTTTAAGGCTTCATTTATTCTCGCTCATTTTATTGAAGGCCGTAAGCTATGACGCCTTGAGCTCACTCCAATGTAAATTCACTCAAGATGTTTTTCGCCTATCACGCACTCATTCAATTTTCGTTAATTATCGTTTCTTTTAATTTTTACTTTTGTTAATTAACATGACTGATCAGTTCAGAGTGACAATAAAATACATTGTTTAAATCTACCTAATGAATATATTGGACTAGGACTTTTCAAGCAGTTAATAGTTACCCCAGTGGTATATTAGTGAGCATTCAGGACACAGAATGTAATATACACTTTAGTGTAAATATTTTTGTATAAATATTTTACACTGTACAAGTAAATGGGTTTTTCATTTCAATTATATTTTTAAATACATGTATATCGAAATTGAAATTTTGAACCGTCCTATTTTTTTTTTTTTGTTTATTTTTTTTAATTATTATTATTTGTTCGTTTGGTTCAGGGTAGAATGTAGTGAGCACTCTCGACTAGAGTTTTCTTGTTTCAACTTCTGTTTTATGTTTTTCCTTCTGCGTTTTGTGTTTTGCTCTTATCCCGTCGTTCTTAAAAGCTAGCTCACGCTTAGTTTTACGTTCGCTTTGGGCAGCCTCGACGAGCGTCGTCGACTCGACGCGTCAACATTGTTAGCAGCTGTTGCTTTCTCTTCTCCTTCTCCTTCCACATTGGCGCTGGCGTATGGCTCGTTGTTGTTCTTTTTTTCTGCTTGCGAATTTACACACGTTTTCCAGTGGCCCCGACGACAACGATGACGACGACAACAGACGGCAATGTGCAAAAAGTGAAATGGAAAATAAAATTTCGTTCACCTTATAATTGCTATTGGCGCGGATGCTTGTTGTTCTGTGTAGCAGCTTCAGCCTCGTAGGATGTTATAGGGACCCTATGTGATATGCGATATTTAATGGTATATAATGAATCTGATATAAAGTATAATTCGAATAAAATTGAGCTCTTCTAATTTTGCGGGTGATTTTATTTTCCCAGCTGCTTGCACATTTTCACAATTCCGACTTGCTCTGTGGAGGGAATAGCAATTAACGCCTGACGCTTGCAACATCCAATGCCAGCCAGCCACAGACAGCCAGCCTACCAGCTACCAAAAATGTGCACCCCGTTATACCGCTCGCTGCCTGAAGTCCGCTGCGTGCAAACGACAGGCCCGAAACCATTCGCCAACGTCAACGGCAGCCGGCGATTCATTTTAGCGCTGTGAGCTGGCTTTGACTCGCTGGCTGGCTGACTGGCTGACTGGCTGGCTGGCCGACTGACTGCTTGCCTCCTGTCGCGTGATTTTAACAATCCTCCCATCTCCATGGTTTATGCTTTTCGCTCGCTTCCGCGCGTTGATTGTCGTTGTTGCTGCTGCGGCTGCATGCGCGAAGCGACGACGTCGACAGAAGCAACGGCAGCAGAGCAGACCACCAGCACCGTACACCCGCCTCTCGCACATTTATGCACACACACAGACGCACGCATACACATTGCGACACCACATGTATGTATATATGTGTGCGCGTGCCTGACTAGCCGGCAAATGCCGGGCGCAATAAATGCCCAAAAGCAGCAGCAACAGCAGCAGCAGCAGCAGCAACGGCGGCAGAGGCAGCAACTGGCAGCAGCTTGCTGCCAGCAACGGGGGGCTGATATAGGCGATGATGATGATGATGGTGATGGTGACGGCAACGGCGGCGGCGGCTGTTTTTAGCGTTTGTACGCGCCCCCCAAAACACACCAACACACATTTATACATATGTATATACATCCAAACACACATAAACAGGCACATGCACACACACATTTTTGCACACATGCACAAGTGTTTGTATGTATGTCCTCCGCATGTCGCCGTCGTCGCAAAAGCTTGTGGCATGGCTTTGGCACTGGCACTGGCACTGGCTACAGCTATGGCTCTGCTCTGCTATGCTCTGCCTGCTGCCTGCCTGCCCGCTTGGCGTTTTTTGCGTTTCTGTTTTTTGCCTGCCGCCGCCGCCGTTGTCGCTGCCGCTGCCGCCACTGCTGCCCTGGCGCTGCCGCTATGTTAGCTGGCACGTTTTGTTGGCTCGCTAGCTTTTAGGCTTGGGCTTGGGCTTGGGCTATGGCAGCTCTGTCTGCTCTGAGTGCAGCCTGTCGCGGTCGCCACGCTCGCGCTGCGCCGGCCACGGCGGCAGCGGTGGCGGCGCTTCGCACTTTGCTCTGCTGAATTTTCAATTTCAGTTGTAAGCTGACTGCAATCAGCACTGGTTCGCCTTCTTTAGTTTCGTCTCGTCTCGTCTCGTTCCGTTCCGTTTCGCTTCTGTTGGGCTCGGTCCGTTTCTATTTGATTCGATTTGGTTCGGATTGAGTTTGTGCTTACGGCCGATTTGCGAGTGCCGCGACCAGCAGACAGTCGGCCGGTCGGATTGTCCCACTGTTGGTCGAGGTCATCATAAAGCGAAATATTATAAACACGACGTTCACCACCCACAATCGCCCACAACCACTCACCGCCTCTCACGCCAGTTCCGCGCATTCCGTGGCCCGCGCGAATTTTTTGCATGTGTGTAACATTCACACGCACACACACACACACATAGTCAGTTGCGGAGGGGAAGGGGCACCTACGTGAATATATACGCTCATACGGTGCGTGCTTTATTGATTTTGTAGAGCAACAAAGTCGTCGTCAACTGTTCAAACTGTAGCTGCTCCATCCGTCTCCCCCTGCCACCGCTGAGAATGACCAATGCTCATTATGTGCATATACACACATATACATGTATATATATAAATATATCTATTTGCAAATATCCTGAAATACGATAAGGAAATGCGATCTCCCGTTAAACAGGACTGAAATACATTTAGGTACAAAAAAGTAGAAAAAGAGATTAAAAGATGACACGAGACAAGTTATCTCGAATATTGGAAACCAAATCGATTGGGTGCATAGATTTCAGGTCCTATACGCTGCTTCATTTACTTTTTGTAGGTTTTTGGCCATTCGAATGAGGCCTCACTGTGTCTGTCACTCGCTTGGCGTCGGCAGCCAAACTTGCGAGTTTCTTGGCATCAAGCTGAACCAAGCAAGCAGCTAGCACCACCAGCACAACAACAACAACAACAGCAGCAACGGCGGCAGCAGCTGGCCTCAGCTCATTCCAAAGCTAATATCCTCAGACCCTTCCCCCGAAGCCCCTTCGCTTGTGCACAACAAGCTGCTGTCGCACATAAAAACAGCAACGACGAAAACGAAAATTTAACGACTGCGCAACGTGACGCATTATTTGTCTGCGCTGCCGTTGCCGTCGCCGTCGCCGTCGCCATCGTCGTTGCTGTTGCCGTTGCTTTTGCCGCCACTGCTAGCTGCTTGACGGTGCTCTGGCCTGATGGGCGTCTGGCCTGCCTTTTAGCAGTTCAGCCTGCAGCAAGCTTGCCGCAGACTCGCGCCGCCAGAAATTGCTTTTGCTTGCTTGTTGGCTGGCTGGTTGGTTGCTTGGCTGGAAGGAACTTCACCAACTGTGTCCCTCTCTGCCTCACTGCCTCACCGCTGCTTTAGTATTTCGCACTCTGTACACGAGGTGGCGGCGGCGGCGGCAACTGCGATGGCAGCGGCTGCAAGCATTTTTGCATGACTGACTAACTGACTGGCTACGGCTGAGTCTGAGTCACATACAGACACACACATTCACACTCACACAAACACACACACGTACATACAGTGGCGGCAGCTTGTGTTTTGTTTGAATGGGACAGTGAAGAGAACGCCGAATGGCTCGTGGAGTGTGGGGGGAGGGGGCGCTCACTGCATGGCTGTCGCAGCCTGGCGTATGTTTATAATTTGATTTTGCTTCTTTCTCTCTCCGCTTCGCTGCGCGATAGCGACGGACCAGCATTTCCTGTAGCTGTAGCTGCTAGGCCTACGAGGAGGATGACTGGACGAGACGGTCTCGTGCATGCTCGGTCGGCAGAAGGGGGGCTAGCCGTCAGCTGCAAATTCGTTGGCACGCCAAAGCAACAGCAGCAGCAGAAACTGAAACAGGCTGCAGCAATGGCATCGTCGCAGGCCACGGAATCTTAATGAAGTTATTGTGTTGTGTTCAGTTCGCGTTTCTGCTGCCTGCCCAGCTCAGCGTTGTTGGTGTTGCTGTGCCATTTACATACGCAGATACACACACACAGTCCACAAGTGCACAAGTATACATGTTTGTATACAATGTATATACATATACTGTTGAATGAAGCTTTTTCCATTTGTCTGACACGTTTTGCTACAGTTCGAAAATGTTGCCAGAGCTGTTGGCCATTCACTATCCAATTGACATCTTTAATTATTGCCTCATTAGCATTCTTTACCTCCTTTGATGAGTCTATGAGTTTGCTATTCGACTCAACAACAGAAAGCTGTAAATCTTAAATTATAATGAATTTACCAAAAGATATGTTTATAGGATATAATCTGTTCATATAAACTCTTTAAAGCAGAGCTCGCAAATAACTGTTGACCGAAAAATTGCATACATACCCGCTCTCGCTCTTAGCATGAGACTTCATTTTTTCTTGTTTTGTTTTCTCTTGAGCGCATTGAGTTGAGCTATTCTTGTGACGTTCTTTCAACGAGGATCGTGAGCGAGCGATACAATTGACGTTCGCACAATAAGACTCAGTAAGTAAGAGAATATGACTGAAAAAGTCAATACAAACGGGGCACTCAAATATGGCAATTTTAGCTTCACTTGATTGAACAATTTCAATCTGTTGGCATTTAATGGCAAACGTTTATATATTACGTCAAAATTTTCGACGTCAGTATAAGTTTTAACAAGTTGTGCAGAAACAGGCTCTTCTTTTCATACATACCCAAAAGACTTTTAGTTTCATTTCACTCAAGAAAACCAGAGCAAAAAAGAACAAATTAAACGGTTTTTCGGCGAGCGCGAACGAATTCGGAGAACAACAGTTTCAATGAGTTGCTCTCTGAGTCTTTTTTCGAAGTGTGAGTGAAAATACGTATGGGCAGATAATAAGAAACGGTCAACAGTTATTTACGAGCTTTGATAAAAAGCCAATATTATGGTAAAATAATAAATATTTAAAAGTTGAATTTCCTTGATTACTTACGAACATATACTTTGTTGCTTTCCTTTACACAAAAGTGTCATTCATATATTGAGCTAACGCTGCTTCAATTACGGGGAGCAGCGCACGTGAATGCCAGTGCCTTATTAACAGGACTACAATAGCAAAAGCTTGTTTATCGATTATCTGAATGCGAAAAATTAAGAATAGCATAAGATTGCATTGCATTTTCATTCCCCTCCCCTCCCCTCCTCTCCATCGTTTACTTCGCTTTCGTCGAATATGTATATGTGTGTATGTGCGCATTGTAAAGTTAGAGTCATCTGTCCGCTCTACCTATGTGTGTGTATGTGTGCTGTCTATTGAATCTGGAATTGCGTACGTGTTAACAGGCGGTAATAGAGAACCGACGCGTGTGATTAAAGTGTAACGAAAATCCAGAGTGTGGAAAAGAGTACCGTAAAATGGCGCCAAAAAAATCAACAATTGTCTTAAATCTGGAGCAATTCATTCACGACATTGAGGAGAGGCCGGCAATATGGAACCGCAACTTCCACTGCAACAAGGCCTTCCTCGAACAAATGTGGGATGAGCTGAGCAGCACACACAAGTTACCGAGTAAGTAGGAGAAGTACAGCGCACGCCCACATGGACGAAGCAATTCTCGAGGCACAACCTTGTGGTGAATCGAGTGCGAGACGAAGACGAGATAACTACTTATCTTACGGAAAGATAAGAAGGAAGGATGTACGCACAACTAAGATGATGGGAGAGGAGATGTTGTGCCTTCGGAGTAGCTGGTTCTATGGGCAGACGTGTGAAAGTAGTGAGTGATTTGATTATATTTTGCTGATTCTCTGCAATTCATTCTTCAGAAATTGTACTCAAAGCAAAGTGGAAGGGACTGCGGGATAACTTCAGAGTCGAGTATAAGCGCATTCCACGCGCCGACAACGGTGACTTTCTGGTGGATCCCGCCACATTTGAGTCCAAGTGGTTGCACTATTATTCCTTACTCTTTCTAAGTGAGTAGCGTGACGGGAATCTATCGCTCGCTCAATTGCGCTTTTGTTGACTTTTGCATCCATATCACCTGCAGCGGACCACATGCGCCATCGTCTGCCGAAAAACGAGCAGGATCAGTCGTATTACTTCAACCAACAGAGCGAGGACTGCGAGAAGACCGTAGTCGAGCCAGACCTCACCAACGGACTAATACGTCGTCTGCCGGATAGCGACGAGGACTATGATGAAGACGACATGACTGGGGATGGTGGCGAAGGCAGCAACGGTAGCATGGATGGTCTGCCCACTCCACCAGCGGCGCATCAACAAACTCAAATAAGTACTACGCCCCTGGCCACGGGGGTCCTCAGAGCGCAAGAGGAGGCATTTGCCGCTTCCCATCAGCACGCACTCCTAAAGGCGGGACTGTTGCGCGCTCAGTTAATGGAACTAGAGTTGGAGAGGGAAGCGCAAGACTTGAGTAAAAAATCATCTCCAAACCGATCTCCGACTCCGACAGTCACTACAGCGATGGCAACACTCACGAATCAGGAAGCACCATCTGCATCTGCACATTGCTCTCCCCCGCCGGTGGTGACCACCACTAGTACTCATAGTGCCGTGGCGACGGCGACGCAGCTGGCAGGCACAGTTCTAGCTCCGGCCACTACTACCTCCAACACAACAGGAAATGCCGGAGGTATGGGCGCAAAGCGCTCGGTATCACCGCCTCCGCTATACAACAAGGCACACCATCCACTGCACACACTATCTGTCGGACATCACACGGTTGGATCGAAGGAAGACTTTGGTGGAGGCGCCGTCAGCGCGGGTAGCGAGCACCTGAACTTCACTCAACACTCTTACGCCAATGGTCTAATTCCTGCACTGAAACTGAAGCGGCCGCGCCTCTCAGAAGACAGCAATTTCAATGGTTCCTCAACAATGGACGCTCCGCTGGTGCCTGATGATGACGATTATCATTATTTGCTCAGCCTTCATCCGTACATGAAGCAGCTGACAGCTGCACAGAAGCTAAGAATTCGCACAAAGATACAGAAGCTCATATTTAAGGAGCTGTACAAGGAGGACCTTGAAGAGTCCAAGTAGTCGCTCCGCTCTCAATTTCCATAAATATAAAGACTGTATATAAGATTTCGCATTGAATGTCTAGTTCGTAAGGGGTAATATAATCCATAGTTATCTATGCCATGCTATTTTCTAGTTGAGCGTCGTCACCTACCCAGCTACCAAAATGGGTGTTGGTGCACGCCATTTAGCGTAAGCTCAAAGATTTGCAAATAAAAAACTTTAATGTTTATTTTCAAAACGAAATCTTTACTAAGAGGGCTCGGGACATATATTGACATTATGTTCGTATATAATGAGTTATTTATATATTATTTTGGTATATGTTGACAAGCGCTAGCTGGAAACCACATCAAATTGAATTAGCGAAATTCCCGATTTATGCTGATTATTTACCTTATTTCTAATGCTGTCTCATTTAGTTCGTATATTTAACATGTGAAGCTAAAATAGAATATATTTTTGTTGTTTTTCACAGGCGAGGTCTACGTACTAGATGATGGAGCTGAGGTTGACTTAGATCTGGGTAATTACGAGCGCTTCCTTGATATAACATTGCACCGGGACAATAACATAACAACGGGCAAAATTTACAGGCTGGTCATCGAAAGGGAGCGCAATGGAGATTACCTGGGCAAGACTGTTCAGGGTTAGTATCAAAAGACTCACTTTATGGAATGGTGCTAATGTTCTTTTTATTACAGTTGTTCCGCATATAACAGATGCCATACAAGAGTGGGTGGAACGCGTTGCGCAAAAGCCTGTCAAGGGCTCCTCCAAGCCGCAGGTGTGCATCGTCGAGCTTGGAGGCACTATTGGTGACATTGAGGGCATGCCCTTCGTCGAAGCCTTCAGGCAGTTTCAGTTTCGTGTAAAACGCGAGAATTTCTGCTTAGCCCACGTTTCATTGGTGCCGCTGCCTAAAGCCACTGGGGAGCCCAAGACAAAGCCCACACAGAGTTCCGTGCGGGAGCTTCGCGGATGTGGCCTAAGCCCGGATTTGATTGTATGTCGCTCTGAGAAGCCGATTGGGCTAGAGGTAAAGGAGAAGATTAGTAATTTCTGCCATGTCGACCCGGACCAAGTCATATGCATACATGATTTGAGCTCTATATACCATGTGCCCATCTTGATGGAGCAGAATGGCGTCATCGAGTTCTTAAATGAGCGGCTTAAGCTGAACATCGACATGAGCCAGCGAGCCCAGTAAGAGATAAGCTTTAGCTAATACTAAGGAACATTTTAACATCGTTTACCATTGCACTTCCAGGTGCTTGCAACATTGGCGGGAACTAGCTCGACGCACGGAAACTGTTCGGCGAGAGGTTAACATAGCTATTGTGGGAAAGTATACAAAATTTGCAGACTCGTATGCGTCCGTGGTAAAGGCCGTGCAGCATGCTGCCTTGGCAGTGAACCGTAAGGCAAATTTGGTCTTTATTGAATCGTGCTTCCTAGAGCATGAGACAAGGCACCGTGAGCCTTCCAAGTATCACCAGGAGTGGCAAAAGTTGTGCGAAAGTGACGGCATACTCGTGCCTGGTGGCTTTGGCGCACGTGGAATGGAGGGCAAAATACGCGCCTGCCAATGGGCACGCGAAAAGAAGAGACCCTTTTTGGGCATTTGTCTGGGTCTGCAAGCGGCCGTTATAGAGTTTGCGCGTAATGTAGCAAACATTAAAGATGCTAATAGCACGGAGGTAAATCCGGATACAGCCCATCCGTTGATCATAGATATGCCAGAGCATCATAAAGGACAAATGGGGGGCACTATGCGCCTGGGCAAGCGAATAACAAAATTTGTCGCCGACAAGCCGAGTACACTTCGACAGCTGTATGGCAATCCTAAGACGGTGGAAGAGCGGCATAGGCATCGATACGAGGTGAATCCTAAATATGTACAGCAATTGGAAACCTATGGCATCAGCTTCGTTGGTACAGACGTGGATCAGAACCGAATGGAAATTATCGAGTTGCGAGATCATCCGTATTTTGTGGCTACCCAGTATCATCCGGAATATTTGTCAAGGCCACTGAAGCCGTCGCCTCCGTTTCTTGGTCTAATCCTAGCTGCCGAGAATAGGCTTCAAGACTATATCCAGGGTGGCTGCCGTTTGTCACCACGTCAACTATCTGATGCGTCTTCAGATGAGGACGAAACAGTCAATGGTGTAGCACACAGCTTTAAAACCCTCCCAGGAAATAAGAAGTGCACCAGCACAAGCACTTGCACCAGCACGGATAACCAATGTGAACCCCTAAACGGTGTACTGAGTGGAAATCAAAATGGCTTAAACGGCAGTGATCACACCTTCGACAATGATGACAACGGTGCTTGTGGTGAATCTAGATCAGATTGAGCTCTGTTCAGTTCATGTTTTTTTCCTATAAAATTTAAGATAAAGTTTTGAATAAATTGGGAAGTCTCGATATCTAGTTTTTATTGAAAAAAGAAAAAAAAAAATTTATATGAATATATTCAAATAAGAATGACAAGAGGAAAAACACATTTGTAATTAAAATTTCATTGTGGTATCGAGTGAAAGGTACATTCAGTTCAAACACATGAGTTTATATACTCATTTATGAAAGTGAAATGTGAATATTAGTTTTGTGCAATATTCGTCTGTCCGTATGAAAGCAATTTTTTTCGGCACTCTTGAAGCTAGAAATTGGAACATATACACGCATATAACCAATTTATAAGGTATTAAAATATCATATTAGTTCAAGAATTTAGATTCGCGATGACCACCCAAACTCAAAAAATATGGCGGATACGTCTACGCCGATTGGGGGCGTGGTAAATCGGGTAAAACTGTATCTTCTACAGTTTGAAAGCTAGACTGCAGAAATGCGCGTGTGCTAATGTTACTATTATATATAAATATCGATGTCGGATATATCTACGGTCATAGGGGCGTGGCAAACCGCAAAAGTTTATATCTCTTAAAGTTTACGAGCTAGAACATTCAAATTTGTATGGCTGAGAGTAACTTTGGACTGTAGAATGGGTTACCAGTAGGTAACCTGCTCTATCGATGGCAAAAAATAATTGTTACACCTCTTTGGAGGCGTGCCATATCGAAAAATACCCTGAAATTATCACATTTTTTGGGCGTAGACGTCCGAAATTTACACTAAGACTGGCCAAAAATAATGTGTTTGCCCACAGTGGGGCGTGACAAATCGGGAAAAATCAGAAAATGGGATGTCAATGAGTATTCTGCAGTCGGTAATGCTCAACTGCAATGTTGGTCGGCTACTGTCAGCCATATTAGAAATGGTTTTTATACCCATTAAATATGGGAAATGAGGGCTTAGTATTAACATGTATGTAAAAAACAGAAGGAGGAGGCAGGGCAGACCCCATAAATTATATATATTCTTAATCAGGACCACGAGCTGAGTTGATATATATATATATACGTCTGTTCGCCCGTCCGGCTCGATGTTGTAATTTCATTTTGAAGGTCAGTTGCAAGTATGTATATGTAATTGTGAATGACTCGACGTTTTTTATAAACTGGCAAACATTCAATAGAATATGTAGATCATATTCTCGATATATACATATATATTAGATGATATATTGAATTATTGATAAATTTACACATTAATATATTGATGTATTGCTATATTAATATGTTGATAAATGCCGAGCATTTTCGACAACTCTGACTCCAATTATTTCCGAAGGCACAAATTAAATTCAATATGATTTACTTTAACTTATTTATTAATTTACTACCGAGTTTGCTAGCTAGCTAGCTAGTTCGGTAGCTCTTAAATAGTTAATTAGATACGAGAATCACTAACTAGATATTGCGCGAATGAAGAAAATTTTCGTACAGAATACAGAGTAGTAAAAATTTATATATGTATGTGTGTTATGGTTTGTTATATATATATATATATATATAATTATTTGTTATACCAAGCTTATGTTTTAAAGTTTTTTTCTATGATGCCATAGGTGTGCTAAGAAGTTAAGATAAGTTTCTGTTTTTATACCCTGATCCCATTAAAAATGGGAAATCAGGGTATAATGGTTTTGTGAAAAGTATGTAACAGGCAGAAGGAGGCGTGGCAGACCCCATCAAGTATATATATTCTTGATCAGGGCGACGCTCTGAGTCGATATAGCCCTGTCCGTCTGTCCGTCCGTCCGTCCGTCCGTATGAACGCCTAGATCTCAGAAGATATAAGAGCTAGGTTCTTGAAATTTTGTATGCATACTCGTGTATAGCATACGCAGTACAAGTTTATCATATTTTTTCGATAACTCGTCCGATTACTTTTTTACCGAGAATAATCGATAAATTGATTTTGTTTATTCAGCGTAATTTTAATACTTCTAAACCTGGAGACTTCAGATTTGGTGTGTACATATTTGGTTTGTAATTTACAGATTTTGTATACCACGCCCCCTTCGCCCACAATTTGTAAAAAACGTAATTTAAGTAATAGAGTAGTTGTGCTTTGGAATGTACACACATTTGCACATTGTGATCACGTTCTGAAAGTTTCATGAAGATAGTCCTACTACAGGATAAATTATTCAGCAACAAAATTCTCATAGTATTGCCCACACTGCAGCGCAGCCTAAGCGCAGTCGCTGCTTACTGCGCAGTTAGCAGAGCGCGTGCTTATGCGTGCGTGAATATCAGCTCTTTGTAGGGATCAGGGTACCTCCTAGTCGAGCAGTCTCGACTAGAGCTTTCTTACTTGTTTTTTTTTTTTGCTGGGTTTTGGCAAAAATAATTAACATGATTTGGTATGAGAGATTCTTCACTCTTACTTTTATCATTGTATGTATGTATACATGTGTAGTTCATCGTCATCAAAATTGTTGTTTTTTTCTGCAGACTAATAAATGGAGTGAAGTAGGAATTATACAAGCAATATATATTCCCAAATTTGTGGAAAATTTTATTAAATCTTAACGGAGTAAAATTGCAACATGTAAAAGATTGCAAAGACCGAATTTGGGGTCAAGAATTGACAAGTATGACATTAAGATTAATTAATTTTACGGCATATATATTAGAAATGCACTTATAGTTTCTGTATTATCAAACATTTTCTAGTTAGGATCATCAAAAAAAGTTAGAATGCCATAGTTAGGACTTTCTTATAGATAGACATTTATATGTGTGGATTTACAAAAATATAAATATAGAGTTTCAGTGCAAGGAAAAATCTGAAATATATAAAACTTATATAGATAATATTCATAACAGGCAAGTTTAATGTTTCTTTTGTAGGATTCACGCAACGTTAAAAAAATTATATATTTCCATCGATAATACGAATGTAAAATGGGTCATTAAAATAAAGTATTATGAGGAACTGCATATGATCCGCCTGTAAAATTGCATGTCACAAGCTGCATATAAGATCGCTGCGTTTGGATACCTCGTTGCAATGGGTGCAGGCCATGCAAATTGTTGTTCCATTTGAAAATGGGCAAAAAATCTTTACAAATTATATATTTGATAGTAATTTAAAGTTAAAAATAATTAAACAAAGCATAAAATAATAAGAAGAAATATAATATGATATAAAGCCTTAAACGACTGTGTAACAGGTGTACATTTTGCATCATTTCAAACAATACGTTGACATCCAATATGATCTAACCAGAGATAGTTTATTTTCGGAAAGCACTTTGAATAGAGTAGGGCGGAGGCTTATATACAGCGCGTCAAGTATTATATCGGGCAGCATGTACTTGGGTAATATGTAGTATATATAGGCATATAGACTTATGTATAATCGGCGAATCGTACATATTGTGGTCTCATACTGTGTACTCAGCAAAAAAAAAAAAACACTGAATAAATGCTGCTCTTGTTCTGGCCCGTCGCAGAAATTTATCAAACGCTCATGATAATGCTTAACGAAGCCATGACGACTGCCGCCGCCTGAACCAGCCAGGTCCGCAAATAGACAAGCGTATGCCTGTGGCGTTTGGTTATATGTCTTTTTGGCTGTGGCTGTGCATAAGCGGACTAGCTAATTATCTTGGGTCTTCTACTTGGCCGTTCATGTAGTTCATTGTTCATTCCGATGAGTACGTTGTGTGCATTCTCTGCGAGAAGACGCGAATTAATCAACGAGAATTCAGTGTAAAGAGATTCGACTCGCCATGCATGCCAAAAAGAAAACGCGAGCACGTAATCGACCCAGAAATAAGTGCAATCAAACAAATGAACTCAAATCGGAGCCCGATGGAGGAGAGTCGACCTCTGTTGGTGCTGGTGCCAATCCCGATTTGGAGCCGATCCAGTCGAAGCCCGCCAGAGCAGAGCCTGACAGTAGTGCCATTTACCTAATACAAAAGCTTCTTCGCAAGAAACTGCTGCCCAAGACGAACAACTCAGCGCCATCAAATCCCTCCATTGTGCAGGCAAAGACCTCTTCCCCACTGCGGAAACCTAGTCCATTAGGCAATAAAAGCGATGAAGTAAATGATCTGCTGAAGTGCATTGGAAGCAACTTGCAAAAAGGTTGATATTCAACCAGCATTGTATCCATACTGAGTGGATATTTAGTGTATAGTAGTGCATGTGGGCAATAAAATGTTATATAATTTTCTGTACGGCTGTAGGTTCCACCGAGGCGGCTAGGGGAGCCCTTCTTAGCCAACTGGGCGAAATGTTTAGCACTGCGCCCTTGACCGATGCCGAGTCATCCGATGAGGAGGCGGAGTATGTGGAGTACATATATAGACCACGCCAATATTTCATGACATCATTGTGCAACGTAAGTGCATCCATCCTCCAGCAGCTTGGATAATCGAAATAAAATCATCGGCCTTCACAGCATTGCAAATTGGATCTGTGCGGGCGACAGGCGATTCCGTGCAAAAGCTGTGCAATGGTCTACTACTGCACTGTTCTGCACATGCGGGACGATCAAGAGCATCGCCAGCTATGCTGCGGCCTGCGTCAAGTGGTAGAGCGGCAGGGCCACGACATTTTCTACAAATGTGGGGACTTTAGTGCCGAGCAGTTCCGATCGTACCGCATAGTGTGCATACGTCAAGTTGAGCAGGTGATCAACAGATCCCTAACGCCCACGGAACAGGAAGTATTGCTCTTTCCTTTCATCTGTGGTCATGCAAAGTGCCGGGAGCACAAATTCAAAAAACTAACAGCATGTGCGCAGTGCGGCGAGGTTGCTTTCTGCAAGGACAAGCAGGATCATCTGAGTGTCGGCCATGCCGAATGGTGCAGCGCCTACAAGCTGTTCAAAGCATTTGTGATGTTCCAGGCAAAGTTTGGACGCGTGGAGCCTCCTTTGCCCGACAAGGTTTTGCGGGAGGCGCCTAGCTCCTGCTCAGACACCAGGCAAATACTAAAAAAGCTCAATTTCAGTAAGTGAATGCCTATACGTTGAGTTGGCCTTAGAAACTAGAAATTTAATCGTTCATATTCTAGATGTGGTTGACGGGTGCGAATTTGCGGCGTTGACGCAAGTATCCACTGGACCGCTCACAGCATATTTTGCTCTTAAACTTTGCGGACTTCTGGGAGCCAAGCAACTTACAATTCATCTGATCGGGGCTGAAATGGAGTTCGAAGTGGACGTATTTCAAAAATGGGAGATTTTCCTGCTGCATATTTTACCAGCAGTTGAAACCTTGCATATCGTATTCATTGGACCAGAGCTTAATCCCAATAATATATCATTCGATCAACTATCTACGATTAGGTGGAGTGCATTTGACTTCCATGTAAACAAAATGTTCATCCCTTTTTTCGCTTTCAGATGCTGTCGTTTGTGTCGAAAAGAACAACGCACAATACAATACCATTTTGAGAATCGTCTTTATCACGACTATTACTTGCAGTCAGATTTTCTAAAGCCGGATTTAGGTAATTCGTCGATTTTGATTGCCTATACTTAATGTAGAAGTAGTTTGTATTTTAGTGTTCTAAGTAAACGGGGAAGGTAGTTTAGAATAGAATAAGTATTTATACATTTACATATGTATACAATCCTAAACAATATAATTTACTTTGTTAATTTACAGTCTGCTTCTTTAATTCGGGCCTGTATCGGGCTACAGGCTACGCCTTGGAAGACACCTGGCCTGAGACTATTCGGGCGACATTGAATATAAAATGCCCTATTATTGCCACATCATATACTAAGTACGAAGCTCCACTAGATTTGAGTCAATTTCTAAATCAATCCAACCGCCGCTTAACTGTGGTACTGCCGCCTACTACAAATCCCTTTCGTTCGGAGAAGCCAGAACGGAATTTCATATCGGACGATGATTCACCTTTTATGTTCAAAAACTATCAATGTTTCGTTGTTGAGTAGATTTGTATGCTATTTATGTTGTTTATCTATATAAATAAAAGTAATCCTTATCGATTTTCAAATTAACTAACTCTTTACATTGTGGTGAATTTCTGTTAAGGATTGATTTGAATTGAAATTCTGTTTGACATATGCGTCGACAGCCAGAGGCAATTACTGTTTCAAAGCTTTGGTTTTTATATGTTTATATGTCAACTCTGTTAAAAATAAAAAAATTAAAAAAAAATTCATGATTGCTAAAAAACCTGCAACTTTTGTGCATTGAAAAATTAATGGTAAGCTACATTATTTCTGTTTATAGCTATATCTGAATTAATTTTTTTCCTAACTCTGCAGATCAAATGTTAATGAATATATAAAAAATAGTGTAATTGATTTGCGGTAATTTATGCTGCATAATAATAAAAATAATCGCGGAAGTCATTTTTAATTATATGTTACTTTAGGCTGTTGTGTTTTTTCTTTTAAATTTTAACCGTTTTACCGAACTCACCACCATATGTGTAAATTGATAAATTGGTTTTGGCAATACTCTGAATCGGCTTACCACCACACTTCATCGTGTGATCACGAAAACCTATCGGAAACGTATCGGATGATTGAAAACTATAAGAGGAAGATAACGCGCAAATATAGAAAAGAAAAATAGAATTTTAAACGTAAATATGGCCGAATGGGATTTTAAGGAGCTCCGTGCTAAGCTCGATGTAATGGGCTTCACCCAAACATTACCAGTGCTAGCAATTCCGCTGGTTGGAGCCATTTTTGGCGATCTAATAAAAACAACAGAATGCCTCCGTGATACAAAAAAGCAAGTTGTTGAGCTATTAGAGGTAGGTGGTTGCAACAATTAAATGTATCTGAACAAATTTAGCTGTACTCTTTTTCCATTTAGGAAAAAGCATGCTGGGAACTGGGAGTTGAGCCCTATAAATGTGATAATTCGCGTTTACTGGCTGAGTGCAATGAGCTGCACTTGAAGGCTCTTGAGGAGCGAGAAGGCTACGAATATCGGCTCTGTGGTATGTAATTGAAGTAGCGTTATTTGGCGTAAATATAAAAAAACCTCCGCAGAGGCTGAGCGACGAATACGAAATCTGCAGACTGACAGTGATCATTTGCAGAGCCATAATGCCCAACTCCAAGCTCAACTGGATACGTTCTTGTCAAAGCAGATAATGAGTGCATCATCTGGCAAACGAACGCCAACTTCAGGAGTGAAAAGTATGTAATATGTACACACATATGAAGAGTACATACTCTTTAGTAACATTACTAAATAGCAATTCTTTCACTTATAGCAAGAAAACCTTTTATTACAACTGTACGCTCAGGAGAAGTGCTGCCGCCTACGAATGCTACGTCAACGATTCCTTCCTTAAAATGCACAAAGTGTAATGCTGGAGTAATTCAAAAGTCTGCAGTTACCTCTAAGGAAGGAGTGACCGCTCCGTCAGAAGAGGTGGCCAGACTCGAAAACGAGCTCGCGAGTGCCGGCGAGCAACTGGAGTTTTTTAAACGGAAAGTGGAATCGCGGAACCGGGAGATTCGACGATTAAATGATTTGCTCTCAGGTGGCCGTCCGCCCGCAGTGTTAGCGAAGGAATGCTGCTACAAGGAAGTTGGCGCTCTCTCACAAGACATTGACCTTCTGCAGCGTGAAAAGAGCGAGTTGATGACGCAGGTTAGCGAGTATCAAGATAAGATGCACGATGCTATGCAGCGTGCGTTGCGTCTGGAGGAGGAAAAACAAAGATTGCAAACGCATCTGTGCGAGTTGAAGGAAGCTGCCTTGCAAGTGGAGGACCAAGCCAATTCTGAAATTGATGCGAAAGAAGCGGAACTAAGACAGCTTCAAATGGAGCTAGAGAAACTGCAACAGCGTAACGATAAAAGATCCAAGGGGCAACGACAAGCTTCTGGATGCGATAAAACGACACTTCATGATGAAAAACATATGCTCAACGAAAAGATCAGTGTCATAACGCGCCGTGAGGAAGAGCTACGAATAATTAATGAAAAGCTTAAAAAGAAGCTGCACAAAATGGAGAACAAAATGTCGGCGATGCAGAAAGAGCTGCAAGAACAGGTGCAACAAAACAGTGTTACACTGGACGAGGAGAAAATTCGACTTAAGTCAGAGCGAGACTTCTTCCAAAAGGAGTATCTACGCCTCATGGGCAAATCCGGCTCGGACTCCGAGATAGCATTTCTACAAGCTCAAATCAAATCAAAGGACGAGGAGCTTCATTGTTTGCGCTCTGAGCTCTGCATGCTGTCCACGGCAAAGTTGCAGCTATCACCTCGCAAGAGTGAGAATCTATCGCCACCCACGGTTAGCAGCGCATATAGCCCCAGTAATCGCAGTGATTGCGTTCAGGCTGCCATTGCTCGGGTTGAGCGCGAGCGCGATTGTGCGCGTGTTGAGCTCGAGCGTATGCGATGCGAGCGGGACACGCTGCGGGAAAAGCAGTTGAGCAGCGTGCAACTGCACGCTGAGGAATTGCAAACGCTGCGCGTTCGCAATGAGGACTTACAGGATCGCATACGACAACTAGAGCGAGAGTACCGCGAGCTGAACTCAGCGCGCATTCCCACTGAAACCCAAAATGCTCTTTTGAAAGAAGATATAGCTGAGCTGAAAAGGCGCTTAACGGAGCTGCAGACCGATACAGAGAATTTGAGAAGGGAGAACGGACAAATAACGTAAATGCTATTATTCTTTTGTATTATGGTCTATGAAGTTTTAATTGTTCGATCTTTAACAGTTTGATAAACGAACAAAATGAACGCATTATAGCCGATTATCGAAGTAAGCTTATGCTAGCAGAGCGTCAGGTGCATAAGGCTGATGTGCGTGTCAGCACATTGGATTCTAGTCGCGAATCGAATCGCAATGAGGCGAATCAATTGCGTACTGAAATCGCCTCATTACGTCAGACTAATATTGCCCTTGAGCATGAGAAGGATTCACTAGTGGTAATGTGGATTTTGTATATTCTATTTTTCTTAATTTAATGCATCATTTATCCATAGAACCAATTGGATAATAAGACTGAGAAGCTCTTCAAATTGGAGGTCGAGCTCAAAGACTGTAAGGATAAACGAAACGCACTGGAGCAAACGGTTAGAGAACTGGAGTCTCAAGTTAAGTATGTATTCAAAGACACATTAATCTAAGCAATGAAATCGGTCAGAGTCGATTTCCATTCCATACGTGGATTTACTTAAAACATTTATTCATATTATCTACAGTTCACTTAAACATTTATACAGTTGTTGGGGTAATACATTCATGGCACAATCTCCCACCCTGGCGCCTTTTAAAGCCAAACTCTGGCTGCGAACGTTAGCCAAATATATCTAAGAACCACCTAAAAGGAAATGAAACGATTAAATCGAGAGATCTACTGTGAAGTCGTACCGTAGGTCGTCTAGGAAAACATAGATAATTAAGTAGAAAAGGCATGCGCTGAGAATTGGATAACAAACAATAGGATATCAACGCAAACCCACAGACAGAGGATAGGTTAAGGCGAAACTATTGCTGGGTTCTAAGGTGGGTGATTCAGTGAGAAAATTCGAGTTTCGACGCTCGATGGTTAAATACCTCGCCAGGCTTACGCTGGGTGCGCTGCAGCTGTGCGTTCCGTCGTGATCTCTCTCGGTCGGCGTATAGCCTGGTCGGCACACACATTTTGCTCTGCTGGCATAGCCGAAGAGCGCAGTGCCATTGGTTGTTTGCGTTTTCAGCGGCTCCAGCCATTGGCCGGCACCACAAGGCCCTCGCGTGTAAAGCTTGTAACATTGACCACTCATTTCAACCATTCCGGGCGTAGCTTCGCAAAAATTTTTCTCCTGATCGCTGCTGGCTGAACACTGCTGGTCAAAGTTTGTAATGACTCCCGCACATCCGCATATGCCGTTGTAAGAAATTCCATCTATAGATGGCCGTGCCGTAAAATCAAAGACTACCACTTGGTGCAGAGAGCACGGTCCCTGAGAGCCGATTCTGTAGCATGAGTCTTCGGCAGGGAAGTAGAGCCGATTTTTGCCACAGAAATTACGTACACACGAGGTTTGATTGACCAGAAACTCGTTGGCCTCACAAGGACCGCGTGTGTATAGGCGATAACAGAGGCCGTCTGTCCACGGCACATATCCCTCCTTGCACATGCACTTGGCATGCGGCACGATCTGCGTGTTCGTCTCTTGACCTGCCTCAATATCATCGGGTATGCGGAAGACGTGGCCAGGTGGACAAGGACCTGGAGTGTCTAGAATAAATATCGATATGAGTTTAAATCATTTTGGAAATCTTTTGTGCCAACGCCCTACCAAGCTCGTAGCACATCTGGTGTGGCGCGTGATAGTGAGGCAGATGTCGCTGGCAGTCGCAGCGGCCGCCAGGAAGGAATAGGTGACCCGGCGTTGAGCAGGGTCCTATAGTGTAGTGCTCGTAGCAGGATTCTTCTAACACATAGTAGTATGGTCGCAACTCCCCACGCTGCTCACAGCGGCACTCGGCCAAGCCGTCGTCGTTGTGTGCCAGCAGCTTGCCCCGAGTGCAGGGACCCTTTGAGTGTTTCGGGTAACACTTGCCGTCTTTTGGCCAGAACAGCATCCCATCTTCGCAGTGAAGTGGGCGCTTACAGCTGCCCCAGCGGTTGTCAGCTCTGAAACAGCATTATGTATGGCGGTGCGATCAAGTCGGAATCACAAGTGCTTACCTCTTGGCTTGCTCCGGTACTGGCTGGAAGTACTCGCCGTGCGGACAGGGTCCGCGTTCATAGAGCTTGTGACAAGCATTGGTGAGCGCACTAAGCGCCGTTCCCGGTGGACAACGGCACTCGGCCGCCGGAACATTTTTCCTCTTAGCGCTTGTTGCCGTTGGACTGAGCTCCATTGTGTCCGGACAAGGATAGCCAAGCGTGAAGATCTTAAAGCATTTCTTTAGCGGTGTCCAGTAGAGTAGCTGCCAGCCGCCGGCCATGCTAGCACAAGGATTCTTTGCCGGGTCACTCCAGGGCGGGGGCACGATGCCACCCAGTGCTTGGTGCTGTGTCAACAGAAGCAGCAAATAGGTGAATATGCTGCTGGTTGCCTGCAGAGCTGCCCAGTATACCAACAGCTTCCGGCGCTTCATTCGCATCGTTAGCGGCTGTAATTGGATTCAATTTGCCGATGTTACTTTTACTCTCAATGCGCTAGCTGGCGCCTATTCAAAGCGGCTTTGAGTCGCTCATTAAGCCGCATGATTGATAAGTTTTCTATTGTGTGACTTGGTGAATGGCTTATAGCCATTAATAAAATGCTTTTTACTGGGCTTCGCAACTGCAGAATGCTTGAAGCATTGAGATGCGGCCCTCCCAAATGGAACAGGCTAAGCATTTGTTTGGGTATGAGCTTACAGCAGGTCCAAATTAAATTAGCCAACTTGCAGGCCGATGTGTTGTGTAGCAATCTTACTGATTCCGCGACTTACAAAAGCAACAAACCCAAACACAAAAAAAAATAAGGCAATGTAAAAACCAGTATGTGGTCGTGCGCTGTTAACCATGACCTAAATACTCATTTATCTTGACTTCTTTCTTCCATTTCCCCTTTCCCAGCCCTTGCTCTGGTCACTTGGCAGAAAAATTCTGTTGGCCAACGAGTGCCTAAAATCGAAGGCGCATTTACATAATCGTCGTGCTTTGAAAACCTGCATGTGGTTTGTGAGGAAACTAGTGGCAGAAGCAGTCAGCCAAGCGGTGCTGGGAAAACGGGCAACACTTTGCACTAATTCCCCAATTTTTTCCAACCACTGCCTGCCCCGGGGCTGGGCCCTGCCGCGAATAAGCAACAAGCAACACATAAAAAGCGAACAGGCAACAAACAACAGACAACAGACAACAGCTGCAGCCTGAGCTATAAATAATGCATTAGGCTAACCGCAGCTTACTCTGCTTTGAGTTGTGTTGGATTTCTTGTTGAAGTCGGTGGCTTTGGCTGTCGTAACAGCTAACAGCAACAGGTTTCCTAATGCCGCAAATCAGTGTATTCTCTTTTATTTGGTCAAAAAGAACACCGAGATTGAATACTCAACAAAGCCAATTTCTGCCTGAACAATTGTTCATCACTTCTGTCTGAGATTTGTATGTATTTGTGTAGAGTGAAGATCTTTTCAAGTGTGTGTGTGTGCCTTGTTTGAAGCTCGTAAATAATTCTTGCCAATTCTCAGCAAAAATTACGCGTGACTCCTAATACGTATGCTCACCTGGGGTCTCGGATTTGAGTTTGATATTGAGCTGCGATCCGCCCCAATCACTCGAATCCCGCGAGATCACGCTCGAGGCACAATTAGCAGCGCCAATTTCCGATTTGATTTAGATTTTGATTCGAAACCCAATGCCAATTCACACATGTAGCAGATCGGTGCGCAACGTGAAACCCGACCCGACACACACTTAACGCGACGCGACCATTCGCCTGCGCAGGTAACAGACGTCTGAGCGACGCTACGATGAGACCAGCGTTATGTCTGCGGCAGGTAAACAGACCACGCGTTGCTCTCTTGCTGCGCTCTCTTCGCGCCGTTACTCTTGGCTGCGTACTTAACAGAAATGGACATATCTACGATTCCTCTCTTAGGCAAACAAGACTCTCAGTATGATGTTTTGAATGTTCCTTAGGTTTGTCATCGTGGGAGTTCAGCCTTAGGATTCTTCAACTGTAGTTTAATTTTAGTTGAAGTTCTTCAAGTGAGTGACACCTGCCAGGCAATACTGATTGGCATCAATGGTCGGTGTGTGTCTGGCGTGTCTCTGGCATTGGTTTTGGCTGGGGTTGGGACTGGGGCTGGTCAGAAGCAAACCGGCTTACAGGGTCGCGCTTTGTTCTTGAGTTTAAATTCGAATTGCGGATATGTGCGGACGTGCCTAGCCTGTGAATGCGTTGTCCGCTCTTTCAATGGATAGCAAAGAGTAAGCACATAACAAAAGCTAATCGTGTTCGGGTTCTCATAAGTTAGCTAGTTGCTGAGGTATTTCGATTTGACCCCGCGACGGCAGCGGCACTCAAATGGCCGTCAACGCAATGTCTGTGTGTTTCTTGTACTGGTGTAAGCTAATTTTGTTCGAGCACTCACAAAAAGTATTTAAGGGTCAGCGTCTCTTTGGAGCCAATACTCAAACTGAAATCTGATTACAGCAATCTGACCGCAAGAACACGACAACGCGACTCGGAGTTGAATGAGACGTCGGCGGAAAGTAAAACATTGCGGCAGCAGATTGTGGCACTAAAAGTCAGCCGCGATGAAGCAATTGCGGAAAACGGGTGCGTATACGTAAACAATATTGACCAATACTGTGCTTCATCAGACATTAGTCTTACCGGTCGGCATTAGCTAGCTTTTTGTGACTGTTTTGATTATACTAAATGAGATTTGTTTGTGACTCAACAGACGTCTCACGGACAAATTGAGTAATGCTCTGGCAGAATCGAGGAACCTGCAAAATAAGCTCAGTGACTCGGAGCAGCAGGTGGCTAATATGAAACAGAAGCTCTCCAAATATGTCCAGGAGGTGAAAAGAGCCGAAGATTTGCTAATGGAAAAGGTATATTGCTCGAAAATATTGTTAAATTAGTTCATAAGGCAGAAGGTGAATTGAATTTCGGGTTAACGTGCTAGGTACACTTTGTCTTAAAGGAAAAGGAGCGCGAGGAATTGCTAGACTGCTACCACAACTTGACACAGGACCAAGTTCTCTTGGAGGGCAACAACCAAAGCCTGGAGGTTGAGGCCAATGAGTTCAAGTGAGTAGCTGATAAATATGATGACTTCTCAAATTAACTAAGATGTAATCAAATGTATGAAAGGCGACAAATTTGCGAACTGGAGTGTGAAGTACATACACTCAAAGAGCAGCTACATTGCCGGCAGTGTACAATTGATGAACTGGAGATGCAACTGACAGCCGCTCATACTCGAATGCGGTGCTTGGAAAGGGACCTGGATAACGCTCGAGAGCAGAAGATAGAGCTGGAGGTGCGAAAGGAGCTATGTGATAAATTAGACATAGAAAAAGGAAAGCTAAATGCCGAACTCAACGAACTAAATGAAATACGCAAAAAGGTAAGCTGATGTCCTGTGCGATAAAGTTTGGCTACAATTATCATCTTATATTGATTATAGCAATTTTATAACAGAAATGTGCCATTGTATTTACATCATAACAAAACTCAATTACAGCTGGAAAAAGATTGCGAAAAACTGCGTGCCGAATTACAGCAAAAGTCTGAATTAAATCATATCACCACTGAGACTAGGGAGCAACTATTGGACCGCATCCGAGGCGAACGGCAGCGCCAAGATGAGGCAGAGGTATCCGCGCACTGCGAAATGGAGCGACTGCGGCAGCTACATGCAAAGACATTGGTATTTATTTACTTAATCGAAAAGCTTACATTACATTTTTAGTAAACATTTCATTTGACTCATTGAAAACAGATTGAACTTCAAGAAGAGCGGGATCGTTGTAACAAACAGGAACGTCTTGCTAATGAGTACGAGCAGCAGGTTCGGGAATTACGTAAGAATTTAACCGAGGATCGCTTCTGTCAGGCGCGCACAAGAGAAATCACTCCCAGGGTTCAAGAGGAACCAATGTAAAATTCTGTTCGGTATTATTTCATCTTTGTAGTTCACGAATTCTTTACGATTCGGTGTTTGTCAATAATTAATTTACAACTACGACCCATTAACTAGTGTAATAATTTTTAATACTTAAACGTTCAATGATAAGGGATTAGGAATAAATTAATATTATTTGTTGAATATCAATTTATTTTTTATAGAATATCAGGTTGATAAGCTTAAGCTTTATGTGTAATAATAACAATGTATAGAGGAATACCAAAATATGCATTTAATAATTATGTGTGAAACTAAATTAACTCCGAAAATATAGTTATAAGGTATAGAAATATAGTTCTTATTATCAGATTAGACTGAATGTGAATTTGTAAAATGGAAAATAAATAAACAATTCGCATTTAACTCTCATAATTTCAGAAAATGAATGTGGAAAGCCAAACATTCTCATCTCACTTAAATCAGATATTTGCTCGCCTACACTTGGCAACCAGCTTGAGGTACTGATTGTGCATACAGGGACATCCAGTAAAGGGCGGTATGTAATCGCGAATGCTGTCATTGAAGGTTGAGAACTCGTCCTCATAGTTGGACTCGTTGCATGTAAACTCTGTGATTGTTGATCCTGAAAATGGCCAACATTAAAATTGGATTTAAGTGCATGCCGTACTTACTGGAGGAATCTAATAGATCATCATCTGTATAATCGATATCATCCGGCTTTTGAGCGCCTGCTTTGTCACGTTCCATAGATAGCTTGGACAATCGGTCCCAATCAACGGCGCTGCGGTTGCACCCAAGTCCGCTTTCATCTCGAAACGTCACTGAACGCCTACGCTTTTCCCGAACACATTGTTCTGTGCAAACGATTTCTCCGCTTAAAGGCTGCTTTTGACTCATCGAAGGTCCGCATGGCTCGTCGCAGAGGTCGAAGGATTGAGAACGTTGCACTGTCCGAACTAAGTTGTGGAGAATAGGCAGAGATTTATAGCCATCATAACTGATATTTTTAGTACTTTCAATAGCATTGTCATCCTGTGTGGCCTGATTATTTCGTTCCGGATATTGCGAGATACTGTGGTCATCGAAACGAATTGAGACAGCCGGCAAGTTGTTCTGGCCTGGATGTAGGTCTATGTAATTGCCATCACTTTGATTGGGGGTTACAGGTAAAGCAGTATCTGTAGTTGATTGATTACTTCCCGATTCAGGAGTAACAGTTTCACTACGTTTGTGCTGGATCATTGCTTTGTAATTCTCGATCATTCTTCGGTTTCCCTCTTTTCTGCTCAAAGTGTGCCAAGGAATAAAATTTCTGGCACAGCTTGTTGATGTGATTATCTGCAACTTGTCAATCTTCGATGCATGTCTTGCTGAACAAGTGGTACGACCCTTTTGTTGTTTATTTCCATGAGCTTTCTCTTTCTTGTAGGGCATAGATTATAAGAATATGAAATATTTTACATAGTACTAGTAATACTTACCGTATCATATTTACTAAAAGATGTCTCTTCACGAAAAGTTGACGCTTTTTTCAGGTTTCGGATAGCCTTTCCTCGGTCTGCCTTTATCTCTTCCCACTCGTCATCGTCTCGAATATCGGTTTGGGTTTCTTGGACTTGGGATTGTGTTCTATTGGTGCAGACCTGCAGAGAGGATGGCGTTGGGTTTCTGGGGGACGTTTGGCTAGATTGGTTGCTTATTAAGGTTGTTAATAGCTGTGGATGTTTCAATTGAACATTCGCTTGGGTTTCTTCGGTCTGGAGAAGCTGAGAAGCTGCGCGATCAGATGGCATACGGTTTTTAGGAGATGTTTGGCAAGATTGGTTATTCAAGTGCTGTAATGTGGATGTGGATGGCAGATTCAGTTGGATATCCGATTGCGTTTTTTCAACGGGAGATTGCGGAGATCTGTCGCTGATGACCGGCTGGGCAGGTGGCCAAATCAAGCGAACGTTCTTGTCATTCGAATCGGGTAAGCCGGGTGCAGAAAATTCATGTATTATTGGTGAATCTGTCTTCGGAGCATCATTATGTTTAACAGACAGATTCTTAAGCTTATGAATTTTACTGTGGTCATTTTTTCTAGGAGCAATTTGTTGCACGTTTCTAGGTGCATTTATTTGCTCTATTGCTGGTATTTGATTAGCACCGTCCTCAGCTTTTTCCGGCGAGTTTAGATTAGTAGCTGTATTCGGGTTCGGATTTGTAGAAGGATCAATGTCTTTAATATATGATGCAGACACTTTATCATCTTTTCCATTCTCTACTGGAAGCCTTGTATAGGTTGGGCAAGTATCAAGCTCCGAATTGTTTTGGCTTGAATCCTTGTTGGCAGTTTTCTTATGTTCCGTCTTATACATCTCCATATATTCGCGGTGCATGCGCAACTTCTCAGCATCGATATCGGCGACTTCCGCAAGTTTCTTTTTCAGTGTCCCGAATTTTTTGACTATCATTTTGTCCTTGGTTACTCTATTGTCATTTAACTCAGGTTTCTGCTGCCTATAAGAAATTTTCATTATTTTTTCTGCGCTCTTAGGGGGACTTTCACTTTTCCCTCTTTCTTTTCCACCTGCCTGTATTGGCTGTTTTGGTGTAAATTGGAATTTAGATATCGGGATTTCTTTAGTATTTACAGCACGATTAACAGAGGCTACCGGATCTGGATACCAGTTGCTACAAAAGTCCGACGTATTCAAATCCGTTGTACGCTTGCAAAAGGGATTTCTGGGACAGTTGCAAGCGTAGATTTCGCAACCATTCCTTTGTGGCATTAGCATGTCTAGCTTTTGGTAAAATGCTCCAACTGGATATTGATAGCACGGATTGGATGAATACGGCATGGGCACAGCTATAGCTCTCGACATGCAAGTTATACAGCCAGCATTGCTAGGACAGCATTGTCGGCAGTCTGGCATGCGTATGGGACATGCAGCTCCCTGGTGACAGTAGTCTCTCTGGTAGATTGAGTATGCTCCCTGTCCTGTATCACAGCACCTCTTGTTGCAGCCACCGCACATGCGTGCAATCGCCTTATCGGGTGACTCAACTAGTGGACTATCAGTGCCTGGCTCTGGCTTGGAATGGGGCTCCACGTTGCTGCTCGATCGTGGTGATGATATCTTGCCCATGGTGCGGATACATGGTGCTTTATTTCGAATCTCTGGGGATCCGATTTCCAAGTTGACCACCTCCTGCCATTTGGTTGCTATAGAACTATCGGGAAAATTGAGCCCCTCGTACTTTCCAGTTAATATATGCGGAGTTTTTTCAGCCTTTCCCTTAGTGCCTTTCAAAAACGACTTGCGGAAATTCTTTAGTTTTCCTATTTCACTTTCAATCTTTTTGTGCAATGCATCCACCTGCACACTGGTCGATATTATCTTGTTATCCTTGTAGGAGGAGGTCCGTTGAGATTTCTCTGCATGCTTGCGTCCAAAGAGTTCGCGAACCTGGGTTTGCGTACTTTTAATGTACATATCGCCGCGACCTTCAATAGAAATGCGTTGTTTTCTCTCCAGTAAAAACCCTTTACCTATTTATTTATGGGTTACGTTGAGTTTGGAAATATAGTTTGGGAATCTCGATATTAGGACATACCCAACCCTTTTTGTTTTATATCATTTTTTATGTCCATAACGGTTTTCGTAAATATGAAATAATATACAAATGGTTGTATAAGGATAAGTATAATTTTTGTTGTTTTCAAAGATTTAAATATAATAATGGGGATCAAAAGTGACTAAATTTTGAAATTTTTATGTCTAATTTTTTAAAATATGCCTTGTCGGATCGATCTATGATGGCTTTAATAGTTGACTTTGTTAATGTTCGACGTAGCTTGTTAACTGACAAGTAAAGGCTGGGCAAAGGACAGATTGTTTGAGACTGACGAATATTACGTGGAATTACTGTTAAGATTTTTTAAATTTGACTAGTGCTAATTTTTGAATACATAAACGACGAATAAAGATTTAATTATTATTCCATTCGATTCTCTATAATTAATGATTGCGTTAACTAAGACCCAAACCATTTTCGATTTTCATTTACTGAGGTGGAAACTTGCTAACTACTTTCATGTTTTACATTCAAATGCCACAGATGGCGCTTTGCGCTTGAGAAATAACGATTATTTCCATACACGATATTGCACTGCTTGACCTATTTTTTCGAACCACCCATAATATGAAGCATTGAATATACCAAATGTGATTAAATTAACAGCAAAATTAATAATCGTCAGTAATCGTCGATTCAATCTGATTTGATCTCATAATATTTCCACATACAAAGCAACTATAAAAAAAAAAAACACATACATATATACCATGTTTATTATTAGACAAGTTGTTTTCTAATATACCTTTTAATTTATTTTTAAATTACATACTGTATGATTAAATAAATTTAATCAATTCAAATTTTCCTCTTAAATAATTCACACGAAACTTGGAATAAGCTTTACCCATTATACTAATTCTTGCTCAATATGGAGACCTGAGATAAAGTAAGGTGCAAAAGGTAAGGCAGTGGCGTAATGCAGGGTATTTCTGCTGATCATACTTGAAAAGAGCAGCTTGGTAGGTTTTGTATATATGAGAAATATATTTGAAATCTGTTCCTATTTGTTGTTTGACTTATTTTCACTCCGAAATTCGTACTCATGTTATATTGATAGTTCGCTTTATGGAGGAAAATCAGCATTGATTTTAATTTATAAATTTTAATTGTAAATTTAATATTCAAAAGGAGAAAACAAGCATTGGATGATATATCTTATCTTGAAATGAAATTTGATAATTTGAAACGATTGTTTGCCAGTGCCTGCACCACTGTGCATGGCCTATTCACTCTGCGCTTGCTGCTTGCCACACGCATGAAGATTAAGAGCCAATTCATTCAGTTGTCGACTGTCAGCCAACGCGCTCGCGGCTGTTGTGTTCTCTCGGGTCTCGGAGCTGTACAACAGATTGTATTTGATTATTGCCGGGAATATAGCAATGGTTTGCTGAACAGGATTAAAAAATATCAATCCATAATATCGGTAAAGAGCTCAAAAGAAATATGTCGAAATATGTGCTATAAGCCAGTGCAAGTGTTTGCAAAGAAAGAGAGAGATGTTGGGGCAAGTGGCTTAATGTGTTTTGAGCACGCGGTTGCCTATTAAAAAAGTCCGCCCGGAGAAGTGCCTTTGCCTCGGTTGTGCATCCTCCCGTGCACTTTCGAAAAGTAGCGCCATTTGTAGTGACAGTTGGTCGGTGTGTATTGTTCCCTACCCCGTGTGTGTGTGTGTGTGTGTAACCAAATCAAAGCTGGAACCCGCCAGGGACAGAGACAGAGAGAGGAAGACAGTGGAGCCACCCTTCAGTCGGTTTCATGACATTTCACTGTATGCTGGCTGCATATGAGTTAATATTTGTCTAGTTTTGTGTGCGTTTCCCTTTTGTCTTTTGACTTTTGAGATCTTTGTGCTTTGTCCGCGACTCATCGCCAGCATCCTGTCGCCTTTGTGTGAGGGCTTACAACAAATAGGTCCACTTACACACCCACGTAGAGTGGAACCCTTTAGCAGCGTGTAATGCACTTGCCTGCGATATTCGAGTGTGTTTGTGAGTGTTTGTGCATCTAGTAAGTGGGTGGTTCCATTGCGCCGTAAAATATGCAATTAGAAGGACATCAAAGCATTATACCGCCAGCATTGAAGTACCCAGCCCCATCATTAGTGCGCAGCCGTGTGTACGTACCAAGTATGAAGTATTTCAGTTTTTCAGTTTTTCAGTTTCAGTTTGTCAGTCGTCTTAAAGGCATGCCCGAAGTCCTCTGTGCTTTCACATAATTTGTGTATATTCTTATAAATGTTGTTTTTTACTTTTGTTTTTTGTTTTTGCTGTGCTCACTTTTGATAAAATATGGTCTGCTCTGTCACTGCCCCTTATGGCAATCCACATTATGCGCTGTCTTTATTCTTTAACACTTGCAAACGGGCGAACGCGAGGTCAATTGGCTTAATTAGTGTGTGACAGGGCCTGAGGAGATAAGGGGGCATGCTGATGGGTTGTACTCGCAGTGACGTTTGTATTCTATTGAGATCCCAGTCCAGTCGAAAAGCTTATACATTTGCGTTGCCAATGATTTGGTTAACGTTGCCATCGCATTATATTTAATAGACGCATTATCCACTATCTAAAACCAGAAAATCACTTCAGACAGAAGCCCCATTGAGTGGGTCCGTCATCAGAACATGTATATATATCGGAGTATCGGCCTTCCACTCCACATTTACATAAGCCGTCGCGATCTTCTACTAGACATCGTCATAGATGGCCATCGAACGGCCGCTGGCAAGTGAACTATTCGCGGTGACATCCGTTTCCTTCCGCCGATAAACTAATGGTTGCAAAATGCAATTACGACAAGGACGTTAAGGGCACCCACAATCGCGCTTATCAGCAGCAAACAAACAAAGACCACAAAAAACGGAACTCCAAATCAAGTCGATAAAAAATGCAGCTCTCTTGTCTGTTGCTAGGCATTGCACTTTTAACGGTTAGTGTCAGTGCCCTAAAACTGGAGCAACAGCAGCAGCAGCAGAAGGAGCTGGGCCACAGTAGGTGGGACGACCAGTTGCATACGGATCATCATACGCATCGACGCAACAAAATCGCCGACTCCAGAGCCCGAAGGGTGAAAAACAGTCGACCCACCAAAAGCCAGAAGGAGGCGGAGGAAGAGGAAGGCTACGACTGGATCGATGTGGATATCAGCGATGCAGATGACCACTCCAAGCTGGCCCTGGATCTTGCTACAGTGAGCTCTGCTCCCCATGGTAAGTCAACGGCAACAGTAACAGCAACAGAGCCTTATCAGTGTAACTATAGTATGAATGGCTGCCCAATGACCCTTTTCCCGCTCGGAACTTCAAAAGAAACGGCTTATCAGCTGCTTGAGTTCGCACTGCCAGCTATTCATTGGCTCAAATCTGGCCGATGACTTATTACTGTGGCATTCTCAGCCACAAGCAATAATACAGTGCAGCATCCATTAACCCATTCAGCAGACCGAAAATATCACTCACATGAATTTCCATTAAGAAAATCGCTTTGATTGCGCTCTACATAGTGCATTTTCTACATAGTAAGTCTCACATTTGCCAAGTTGCTTTTCATCTCTAGAGCACTTATTTCACTTTGCATAAATTCAAATATATTTTCGGTTAATAGAGCCCCAGATAGTCATACATTAATTGCTCTTCAAATGTTTAACGCTTAGAATAGGAAAAGTGTTTGAAATATATTTAAAACTGTTGCTCAATGTCACAAAAATTCGATTAATCAAAGACCTACAAAGATCTAGCTATATATCCAGATACATATATGATATATAAATGCCATGCGAATGTCTCTCATCCGCTAGCCTAATCAAAGGCAATATACAAGAGAGAATGAAATGTTTTAATTGAAAGTGCCCGATGATGAGTAACTATAAGCGTGCATGCGAGAATGTATGTATGTACGTTGTATATGTATGTGTGTCGAAAAGCAGTGGCGTATGCTACAGTCAAAGGGGGACAGTGTTTTCATTTAACTTATCCGAATATTTTACTTAAGCCCTCATTGGATGTTTCAATACATTAAATCAAATCATTAATGTATTCTTAACATTGATTTTAAGAAATTCAGTCATTTTTAAACAATTGTTTTAGTAGAATATACAAATAAAATTAGTTGGCATATGTTTGTAAATGTTTTAAAAAGCCCTTGATAAACATAATTGAAGTGAAAGACAAGAGATGCAATTACAAGTAGTTTTTTGACTATCTCTGGTCTCTCCTAGTATAAAACATTTACAGCTTCATTCCATTGTAGAACCATGTTGGACCAGGCGTGCGCCACTGTCTGCATGCGAATGCCACATCCGACATGCCACATGCGCATGTGTCTGAGTGTCGTGTGTGAATCCAAATTGAAACTGTGTTAAAGCCTTATTTAAACTGCCCTGGCAACGGCTGCTTACTGCTGCTGGCGCCGGCATATTCCACACATATGCATATACCGCCTCATCCCGAGCTTCTGCTCCAGCGCCAGCTCCAACGCAACAGGGGTCTTCCTGACCAAACCACTTGCCATCAACAGCAACACTTAATTTGCGCGCTGAAGTGAATAATGGCGAGTGTGTGATAAGTTTGTTAGATTTCCAATGAAATGTGATTTTATGGGCTGCACATATTTGTCGTTGGCGGTGCTTAGCTGGCTATCGCCTGCAATTGCAAAAAGGGCTCTGCCCATGGGTGGATAGGCCCTGGGTTGATGCCTCGCATGCCAATGCAGCTGAGTGTCGGCATCGACATCGGCATCGGCATCGGTCTCAGAATTGTCATTGGCATTATCAATTCATTGACAATCATTAGAAACGCTTTGCATACTAATAAATTCCGAAAGCCGGCGAACACTTCACATATATATATATATATATATATATATATATATATATTGTTTATTTGTTTGACTTGTCCATAATAAATGGTAATAAAACGATTATTTATGAATGCATTTTGAATAAAAGATGATCCATCCTTTACGGTGGCCATGCCCCAACGTGGCAGGTTGATTCTTGCCCCGCCTGCGGCAAATCGTGGCAAATCTGAGCTCTATAAATTAGCTGCGGCATTTGACAGGCCTGTTTGTGTACCAAGAAATACGAAAATTAGCTAAAGTATCTGCTATTGAGACGTTTCCTTTATTTATAGGCTACATCTGCCTCAGTGCCCGGCTGTTCGGTTGCTTGGGTGCTTCGGCCTGTGTTGACAGCTACTAAGATCATTGGCCACACTATGACTGTGACAGACGCCGCGCGAAGACTGCGCAACTTTGCAACTGTAATAAAAATAGCACTTGACGAAGGAAAAATACAAATAGAATAGACATAAGCCAAACTGAACGAATTGCTGACTAACGAATACCCTGTTTCTGATCGAACAAACCACTCGTCTTTCACATACATATACATATGTTAAGAGATACATGCGTAGATGAATTCATCTATGCATGCTCAATTAGTGTAGTTAGGGTATGAACATTTAGTATTGTCTACCATATGAAAATTGTTCACAGTTCTTACGAGCAACGATTCACGCATTTTCATTGTTAAAAAAACTGTTTTTGAATTGAAATAAAAATGAAATGGCGAAAGAGCGCGTGGAAATCAAAAATGATTTCCCTAGACTTCAAAGTAAATGCTCTAAAATTAGTCATAAACCAAAAACTGTCGCACTCGACTGGCAAAATAGAGGGGCATGCCAAAAATACGGGAGGCAGACGAGCGGCCGAAATGGGGGAAACATGACGAACTTGTGCCCGCGATGCCTGGCCGGCCCACAGCAATTGCACACACTTAATTAATGAGTTGTGCTTTTGATGTTTTGGGAACTTGAGCAGCTGGCCCCCATCTCTGCCGGGACTGAGGCGCAGTCCCTGCCCCCTCACAGTCGTCCGCCTCAGAGCATGTGACAAAAGCGACATTTTTCACGCACCCAACGAAACTCTTTGAACCCGCTCCAGGGCGACTGCAAGTGCAACTGTCTCTGAGATGTTGGGCTGTTGGGACGGATGGTTATGGTGAGGCATGTGGCGCACATGTTGCTCGCCAAAGTTCATCACCCAATGAGAAATCGCTAAATGATGCCAGCCAAGGCAATCTAAACGGCAAGTACTTAATAAGAGATCACTCAGACTACTTATGGGCAATGCGCACATGCAACATATATGCAATGAGCACCTCTCTGGGTGTTTGCATAGATAAGATGGGCAATCGCTCTGAATCGAACTAATTGTGCTTGGGTGTTACGAAAGTCAGCTACCACAACAACAACAACAACAACAACGACAGCGACAGCGACAGCGACAACGAGATAATGCTGCATGTGTCCTCTGTCTCACATGTCAAAAATATGCCAAAAGCAGTGGCTGCAAATCATGCGAATTTTCGAGCTCTGCCACTTTTTGACAGCAGTTTTAATGAGCTCGAAAGTGCATTTTATTAAACGAGTCCCAGTCGATGTCCTTATATCCCTAAGAGCGTATGATATATATTGAATATGAACTCCTACGCATCTACACTAAAGAACTCTCTAATTGCCTCTATAAATATGTTATTTAAATATCATATATATTTAGTATTTCAATGGTCTACCCTCAATAGCGGATATATTTGAGCTGACTGTGATGACCCTGCTGAAGATATAACCGAGAAGTTTCCTGTAGTAGTTACCTGCTTATATTTTATTCAGAGACAATTGTCATTAGGCAATTGTCAGACTTGAAAGTCAACTGATTTGTATTTTAATTGTATATTTGCAGATGTCTTCACGTGCTGCAACCAAGTCTTTGGCTCATGTCGCACAGCATGCGAGAACGTAAGTACTTGGGATCGATGGCCCCGCCTCGCTATGCTTATGTTTATATGTATGAAATGTATGTCCACTTCGGGAAGGTTCAACGAATGCCTGGTTTTTACATGAGTGTCTTGTGACATAGGTTGAATACATTATGTGAAAGACAAACACACGGACATTGTGGCCAACGACTATTTTGATCAGTTGATAAGGCGAGAGACTACTGTGTCCGAACATTTCCTGGTATTTATGCCTATCGCAACGAGCTGCATACTAAACCGAGCGCCAGCGTGTTATAAATAAAAGTTATTAGAATGCATTGTACGCGATGGGCTCAGAAAATTATTATGACAGCCAATTCATGTCTCCAAGAAAGGACTTTGACAACTTCCGTTGTTGCTGCTGTTGTTATCGTTGTTGTTGTTAATGCTGCAGCCTTGTCCTGAATAGAAATCCAGGCGCGAATAACTAGCTAACATTGCACATATAGCTCAAATTCGAGCAATTACATTGTTAATTAGCATCAGCCACAAACAGGTAATTGGCATAAGACCAGCCAACGAACAACGACCCACCCAACCTGTTTGCCACTAAAACCCATTCATAAGTTTAAGCATTCGAGTGAAAACAAGGAGCGACTAGCTACAGCATGCTGAATACGTAATACTCTAGCAGAAAAAATCATATTTAAGACGATTTGTAATGCAAGCTATATATTCCATGTCATGTCATATAGCAGATAATATTTAGATAGAGATTAAATCTCTAGAATGAAGAATAAACAAGGATCAGATGTTTTCCAAATGATGATACCATAATAGCCTCTAGTTACAACACGTTTTATTTATAATGATTTTTGCAAGTAGTTTTCAAAAGAAAACTGATGTTATGTCCCCTTAAATTGTTATTAGAGACTCATATATTTATGATATTTATAATACAATCCCGTTCAGTTATTATATATATCACATGCATATACATTATAGTGACAAATACTGGAGAGAGCGTCTATAAGGCTACATATAAAATTCTGTTTACATGTGCGAGTGTGTATGTGAGTCGAGCACAGAGCCAGTTACCTGTGCGGTTGGCGTTGCCGTTGCTGTCTGCCCTGCCCCCACTATAGTCGACCCGCAATCAAATCACTGACATCATTTAACTTTGTAATCATAACAATTTCTAAAACCAATTAGTTTCTGCAACAGTTTCTCGTTTGTTGCAGCAGAGAATGGCTTGAGTTTGAGTTTTTCATTTATGAATGCAAATGAAGGCATTAAATCTTTGCTTAAATTGAATCTGACAAAATGACAGCTAAAGGATAATACCTGTTCCCAGACCGGTTTAGCACATTGGGTGCAGCGCAGCATCATCAGCAGCAGCACATCGAATGGAAGCCAGAAACCTCAGCTGAAACCGAAGAGAGGAGTCAGATCTACTCGAAAAACGTGTGAAAAGTCGAGCCAGATTCCGTCTAGCTGATAATTTCTCTCATATTATTGCTATTGACAAAATCACCCTCTTCAAGGCTGTTGAAGGCGTGGCCAGGCAATAATTGTTTAAAGTGCGTCTATCTAGATGCAACCATCCCTGCAAAAACGTAGCACAAGTGTCCAACGAAACGACGGACCGTGAGTGTACACTCATTGTAATTATATACATACATATGTATATGTATGTACCTAGATCGGAGCACGCCTATCTGTTACAAGCCAAGACACTTCCTCTGCCTGAAGGAAGTTGGCCAATGGATACGGTGTATGTAAATTGTGAATTGTGCGATGACTGAGAGAGAGAATAGGCGTTTTGTATCTTTAATAGACATCGACGGACTCAGATTACGACGACAGATAAGCGGGCCGAATAATTTGTTGCTTCGTTATTGAAGTATTCTCGGCTTATTTATGAGGCGTTGGCTTGCCCTCACAAGCGAGCAACATCTCCAATGTAACATAATACACGTGCTGTGCGAGAGACAATGGAAGCGCTAAAACACATTTTGGAAGTGGTGAATATTCCATGACGGAGATCGTATTTATACAATATATATATATTGATATAATCGAACAATAAAATACTCTTAAGCTGCACATACTTGACAATATGCAGTGGATATAATATTAATGTTACAATATATTGTTTGATGTAGCAATTTGATCTGAGGATAAAGTATATTAATCTAAAAATATAGGGGAAAGAGGTGAGGAGGGCGAGAGAATGTACGAATGAAATTTACTTTCTTATTGAGATATTACAAAGCAGAACACAGAAAGCGACCAATCAGACAATAGTTGATATAGTGGAACAAATACATAGCTTCCTGGGGACTGTATAAAAATATTCGCGGCTGACAGTGTGAGATTAGCGGAAATAGAGAATCATACAGAAAGACCCGAAGCAGAAAACGGCGAAAGACGGTCAATAAAATAGTGGATGAGCTTATAATCTTATGGACAACTAGCAGATCGATACTACCCAGAAATTACGGAGTACGAAAGCTACATATGGATGGATGGGAACGGAATGCTTCACGGCGGAAGTCATCGCCATGGCTTATGCAAATATAAATTTATAAAATTGTAATTGTACATTTTGAAAAACTTAATGGATTAGAAATTAATAAAAATAGCTTTATGTGCAACATAGAGAGAATCGAAGTATACTAAGGGACTTGGCAAGTTGGCAATAAATGAATATTCAATTGATCCATAGTAAGAGTGCGGAATCGAAAGAGGAGAAAATAGAAAATGTTGAACAGCATTGATAACCTTCGACAATTAGTAAACAATTTCGTTAAGGGAAACGAAAAATGTCGTTAAGTGGAACCCAAACAAGAATATTCATATATATATTTAGGTCTCTGTACACGTTCTGATATTGAATATAATTTTGACAAACAATATTATTTTCTTTCAGATATCGTTGATCCAATTGGACTCTGGCAACGGACGTGAAGAGCCGCGCACAGAATTGAGAAAGTATTGTGAGCTGCATCAACTGGATTTTTGGAGCTGTGTGAATCTCACACTTGAAGGTAAGTGAGACTGGCAGTGCTTCCAGTACAAAAAGTGTTTTCTAAATGGCATTTACAGCGGTTGACAGAGGTAAATCATGGTCCGGCCGTCGATGCTGCCAAGTAGCCGTTCTGCCAAAGTGCAAAAATTCCTGCGCAACTGCGGCGGCTAGCCACGAGCTGATTGAAGTCTGCCGGCGCAGCGATGAGCAAGTGCTCTACGATTGCTTTGAGCACCAGGACGCAGCTGAGAGTTGCTGTGGCAAGGCGCGCACTTCCGAGTGCCTCCAGGTAAACAATATGCAATAAATAAGACGCACTGCCTCTACTACTTGGAAAACACAGTGCAGCCCAGCTTGGATAGAGCAATAGGGTTGAGTTTTTTAGTAGGTTGAGTTTTTAAATTAAAAGTTAATGAATGGTAACTCTTAATCTGCGAGGTAAGAGGGATTACAGATACTTGGTGAAGAAAATAGATTCGAAATTCATACTAAATTGTTCACGTTCTTGAAAGTAAAAGTCAAAGATTCATTTAAATTGGAGTGCTGAGATATGGATGTTATTAAACTGTGCAAAAATGGAATGCTTTATTTCAATGACGTACAGGTTGAACCGAATTTGAAATGTCCTCTTCCTTCAATTTGTTTATGAGATTTGCGGCACTTATTTTGTTTCGCAGATTATCTAACACCCATTTTAATACTACTAAACTAAAGTTATTGCAGTAGTTTACAGTAAAAAGTTTACAAATCTCGTCAGGTTATTTGTTCAGGTTATTCTGTCATCTTTATAACCGTCATCTTATCGATTCTAACAAATATATTGTATGTACATACTTTTATGCAAATCAATTCAATTCCCAATATTTTGAAACGGAAATCCATGAAATACAATATTGGGTTCAGAGCATTATTCAGATAAATGAATCACAATCAATCAGATACTTCTTTCTTTAATATGATTCTTCCGATTAGCATTTAAAACCCTTGTTTGAAACTGAAGACAATAAAGTCAAGATATTATTTATTTACAACAGGCTTGCCGGGAGGTCTTTGAGCCCCCGAATGAAACTGGGGCCGCCAACACCGATAGCAAATTGGTGGATGAGACATGTGGGCAACGGAATGCCGATGTGTTGCAGTGCATTCACAATCACACGGATATGACTCCGCCGGTGGACATTGAGAAATGTAATGTGCACGGCCATTTATATATAAATGATCTATGATTGATTTAGATTATCCCCAATAGACTTGCCATGCTGCGAGTATAGCCATGAGGAGAAGTGCCACCAAACATGTACCAATGTGCTGCATGCATCCAAGTTGCAGAAGAGAGCCGAGCGCAGTGACGTAGTTTTTGCGCGGCTTGAGGCAGGCTGCGGACTTCCGATGCCCCATCTACCCTTTTGGCAATGCTTCCTGACGGTGACTCGCAAGTTGTATGTACCCTCACAGGAGGGACGAACGAGGCCGTGGCGTCCCGAGCTTTCCTCCCACGGAGCAGAGAACGAGGACCCCAACAAACTGGGCATCGATGCAGCCAAGCGGCAGTGCTGCGAGCATGCCAGCAGCCACAAGTGCCGCCGCCTATGCACCCAGATATTCACCAATGATTGGTGGGAGACACGCGCGAGCTTCGACACCGAATGCTTAGAGCAGCCCGCCGAGATGGATCTAAGGCGCTGCATTGAGAGCGTAGATGCGCCCTGTGAGTTGGGCTGTCATGGACTGAGTTTTTGCAGCAATTTCAATAATCGGCCAACTCAGCTGTTTCGCAGCTGTTCGCCCGAGCATGATGCGGCCGCTCGGGAAGATTTTTTGTTGTTGCAGCAGCGCGGCTTCATTCGTGTCTTGGGCCAGGAGCTTTATATAAAGAACACAACGCGCTGTGCCCCTGACAAGTGGCAAGCGCTGGTCTGCGCCTTACAGCTGCAGCCCTGCACCCGGGTTGGTCTCTACAATGGGATTTGCAGAGAAGATTGCACAGAGCTACTGGACGAATGCTTGGATTGGACTAGACAGCCGCAACGGCCCCAAGCGATTTGCGACCGACTGCAGCCGCCTCCAGGGACTGATGACGGAGAAGAGCCAAAGCCATGCATATCACTACGCGCCTATCTGAAACAGAGCGATCCAGCTAAAGGCTGGAACGAGGGAGCGGGCAGCGCGGATTTGACAGTTAATTCACCCTGCACCTCCAAGCCGTGTAATGCCAGCGAGGTGTGTGTGCCTCAGCGAAACGGCAATCAGGGGTACTCCTGTGTTCCGGGCTGTAGCCTGGGACAAGCCTCTGCGCTCAACGTGCCCTTCGGGGCATACGTCCGGGTGGGCAAAATGAGCAGCCCCCGCAATGGTATTGGTCTGGCGAGTGGTCAGCTGCTGAGTGCGGACCATGTGGTCTGCCGTTGTGGTATTCGTGGCAACGTGGATCAGTGTCAGCCGCTACCTAGCTACACTCATGCGCACTGTGTGCTGCCGGGTGGGCGAAGCTTCCGTCACGGCTCATCCTTTTACCTCGAGTGTAATCTGTGCAGCTGCTTTGCAGGTGAAATAACTTGCACCAAGCAGCAGTGCCGCCTGCCAGGCTACGTGGATGTGAGCTACACCAGCTTGCCGTGCAACTGTCCTGCCCACTACGTGCCCGTCTGTGGGGCCAATGGCAACACCTATCCATCCGCTTGTGTGGCCAAGTGCCTGGGGTTGCCCGAGAACAGTTTTGTTTACGGAGCTTGTAATACCCGCAATGCCTGCCAGGCAGGGTCTACTAGCTGTCCGTCCGGCACTCAGTGTCTGGAGAAACGTCAAGTTTGTCTTTCCAGCATGCAAAGACCGTGTCTACAATATATTTGCGGTAAGTGAAAGGTTCGGAATTAGAACAGCTCAACGGATTTATTTTCCGCTTATCCGACACTATTGCAGTGAATGTGTCGTCTTCTGGCTGTGGGATTCACCACGGGAAGGAACTGTGCGATACGGACGGCAAGACTCACCCTAACGCCTGCTCTCTGCTGCAGAGTAACTCTCAGCTAGCCTATTGGGGAGCATGTCGGCCGGAGTACGAGGCAAGCAATGAGTTGTCCGACCTATTCTGCGGCACTAATGGAGTAACCTATCGGAGTAGCTTTGCTGCATTGGCCGACTTTGTGACTGTCGATTATGTGGGTCGTTGCCGCGAGGTGGGATTGCTTGTCAGCGACATGGGACGGCGCTGCAGGACGGTACAATGTCCGAGTCTTCCCTCTAAGCATTGCCTACAGATTGTGCCACCTGGGGCTTGCTGCCCGATTTGTGGAGGCGCCGCATTTCGGATCATATACTCCCGCAAGCAACTGGACCGAGCCTATTATGCACTTCGCGGCCAGCACAGCTCTTTGCTGACTTTACATGGTATTCTGCAGGAGCTCGATCACTTGGTTCAAGTCAGCGAGTGTCAGCTGACCGGCTTTCTCACCATGGAGGTGGGCATTTTTGTGGCGCTTGTCCCTCGGGGTCGGCCCACCTTACTGCAGGCAAAGGTGTGCGCTACAGAAGCGGAGAAAATTTCGGCCTTGATTAGCTCGCAATCACCAAGAATTACTACAAATCTAGCGCTGTCCAGCCTGACCGTTTCGCATATGCTGGAGCCCACTGTAAACGGCGGCGCATTAAAGCCATCACAGAGAATTGGAATTTTGCTAATTGGACTTTTGATCAGTCGCAATATATATATTTAAGTGTAATTTAAGATCATCATACGGTCTTACAAATCAAGTGAATTCTTGGTGCCAAACGTCTAGTAGTTAAGTTAGGAACCCCCATCGTGCCTTTAGCAGGTAGGGATTGACCCTTTTTATAATGTGATATTAGCAAAATTACTTGTTGAAATATATGGCGACTCACATTGAAGACATGGATACGAATAATATGGCTAAATATTAAATAATTGTAAGTTTCAATTATACCGACCAAAGCAGCGTTATTTCAAGCTTACAGCTAGTCTAATGTAAAGTATTGTACTAAAGTTCACACGATTTATAAAGCACGCCAAATATGTATGTATTCGATGTATTTTCGTTTTTCTTTTAAGTGTAAAAGTTCTTTATTTTCCTTTGTGAACTTCATACATATTAATTGTATTTATTATCTTTTAAATGCAAGCCCTATGCCTTAAGAGACTTCCATTGGAACGACCTGCACACGCTCGGTGATCTCCAGATCCTTAAGTGTTGTGTGAAGGGTGGTGCCCTTTTTGAATCTGTAGTCCAACTGGCGTTCGCCTTTCTTGTTGGCTAGCTCGTAGTTCCGTAAATACTCCGTGCTGTCTTTGCGAATCACGCATAGATCCACGTTGGATCCAGATCCAAGATCATTGAAGATTCCAGAAGCTATAGCATCACGCACCAATTTTTTGCCCTCCTCCTCAGATAGATCGGGCTTCCAACGGCTCTCGAAAACGGTCATAGCTGCTAGGGAACCTGATCCCATGGTTGCGTAAGGCAATTTATCGGAGCTACCGTGGGGATGAATGGAATATATGTGCGGCCCGTACTTATCGACACCACCCAAGACCAACGCAGCACTAATGTGGCCCTGGTAACGGAACAACATCTGCTTTAGTATGTTGTTAGCACATACTACAGGCACCTGCCGCTCAGTGTTGAGCCGATGGAGCTCCAGCTGAGATGAGATTAAGTCTGTGGTCATCTCCGTATCAGCGGCAGTGCCGGCACCACAGCAGCTAAATCAACATATAATATATTTTATATATTATGTATAGAGTTAGCCTTTCTTCTACTTACTAAATGTTTTTAGCCAGATAGTGGATCTTGGCGCAGTTTTTGTCAGATACAATGGGTCCCTCAGTGGCACGAGTGTCAGCTCCTAATATAACACCATCCTTGTAAATTATACCAACAATTGTGGTGCCAGTTTTTGTCATTGTCGGTGGTTTGAAGCCGCCTTGTATGAGGGCAGCATTGCTGAAATTATACAAATGTTCGTGAGTAAGTAAAACTAAAAGCAGTTAAATAGTAATTTTACCGCCGGCAATTATCAAAGTTGAAGCCAGCGCGGGGCAGATCTGGAGCAGTATCCAAAGTCATATTGAATTAATATTTTACTCCTTTTAAAATCACAAACAGAATGACAGTGCAAATGACAGGCACAAATTGTTGTTTATCGAGAAATTTTCACTTTGCATACTCTGTGTTGGAGTATCGATAAGAATCTATCGAGTTGCTTTGATGAATGCATCACTGTGACGAAGATGCGACTTTTATTAATTTGTGTATTTAAATAAAATTGATACATCAAAAAAAAAAAAAAAAAAACCTTTTTATTGTCATAAACAATGCAGAGACATTTTTACAAATGCACTTTTATTTCTATGTGTGGAAGTGCTACTCTTACTTTAGTCACGACAGTGACTAGGAATTGTAAAAACGGTAATAACAGAATGTAAGAGTTGACCGTCCTCACTGTTAAGAGACTCAGCACTGCTAAATTTGGTTCGTTCTTGCTATATTCCAGACCAACAGATGTTAGTAGGTTGCTGACTTTTGTTTAAATAATTTTTATATTATTGACTGAAATTCAATGGCCGCGGCAACAAAACTATTAAGAAAATCATTGGGCGGCATTTCGCAAATACAGCAATACCGCAAAATTGGTAAGTTATTTCACACAGAAACATTTTGAGTGCCGCATGCGGTAACTTTATGTAACGCCGAATGGGTTGTATGTTAGTATAAGTTGCCTATTCATTTTGGTGAATTGATGTTTCATTAATAATTGGTTATTTCATAACTTTAGCAAATTCAGCAATAAGTGGTTCGAATGGACAGCGGAATGAACTTTTCAATCAAGAGCAGCGTCGTCAGCAGGATGCGGTTGGTCGAGTGGAGAAGATCGAAGTGCGTTATTTGGGTCTACCCGAGGACGTGACGTTGGTCATGAACAATAACATCTCGACTCCATTTAATTGCGCGCAGCATTTAAGCGAGGGCCACTGCAAACGGAGTGCGTTGGCGTTAATAGACGGAAGTGTTCCCTGGGATATGCACAGGCCTCTGCAGGAATCCTGCACGCTGCAGCTCCTTAACTTTAATGTATCCGATCCGCATTTAGTTAACAAGTGAGTGAAAAGAAATATCCTCATAGCCACAGTAAAATTACAATATCATTTAATTATTAGAGCCTTTTGGCGTACCTGCAGTTTCATGCTAGGCGCTGCATTGCAGAGGGTCTTTAAGCAGGAAGCTAATCTACAATTGCACAGCTTTCCGGGGCCAAATAGTGAGTTTAAATATATGCACTATGGATAGATATAGATGACCAATATTTGTCGAACATAATTTTCAGTTAAATCGGGAAGCTTTGTCCACGATATCGTTCTTGGCGTGCAAAACTGGGAGCCGACGAAAGCGGAAATGCGAGCCATTTCAGCAGAAATGGTTAAGCTGGCGGCACAGGACTTGCGCATTGAGCGCTTGGAGGTGGATCTGGATCTAGCAACGGAAATGTTCAAGGACTTACGCTATAAAAGCGAACAATTACCAAGTATTGCACAACAACATCAGAGCCGCGTAACGCTTTATCGCCTTGGCGAACATATTGATATTTCGCGTGGCCCGATGGTAGCGTCCACTCGTTTCCTGGGCAAATGCTCTGTGTTAGCGGCACACAAATTGGCCAATGAAGGTGCATCGGATGCATTTTACCGAATACAAGGCGTGGCCCTGCCCGCCGGTTTCGCACTGAATCACTTTGCATATGGCTTGCTGGAGCAGCGTGCCCAGAAGTTGGTCTGTCTGAAGACTTGTGTAAAATCCAATTTTTATATTCATCAATCCTCTTTTTGTTACTATTTGCAGAACCCCGCTCGTTTGCCCAACGAACCCTTTGAGGAACAGCGACAAATGCAATTATCTTAAATTAAAATGAAAGCTTAGTATATGCACAAGAGGTTCTTTAATATTTAAAGCTATAGTCTATAAAAATGGTTACCACATACATTAAAGATCGTTATAAAGAGCTTAATAGTAAATACATTTACTGTTACAAGTTCGGTATTTTTCTGTGTCTAGAGACAGATTGTACACAAAAATACCTCTTAATTGGCACATATATTATTTGTTGCATATACAGGGTTCTCCATATTCGAGTGACCCTTTCACAAAGGATCAAGGCGGCCATTTGAGAGATGTATTCAACAAGTCTACTTGAACTAAATAATATGATTATTATCGACAACATCAACAAAATTGTATTTCGAATATGGGTAACCTTGTAGGGCTGCCAAATGGGTTACTGGAATATGGAGAGCCCTGCGTTATACACATTATTATCGTTTATTAATAGTTACAAGTATTGCTCGATATTTCAGTTTCACTAGATAGGCACTGGTCTTTCAACGGAGCACACAACCAAATATAATGCTTATATTATGTTTATGATTTTGTACAGTTAATCTGTTAAGGTTTCTTTGATCTCTCAAGGCTTTAGTGGAAGCAAAGAGAACCCGTGCTACGAATCAACTGGCATTTTAAACGTCAGGTCAATTTTACACGAACTGTCAATTGAACACGAAGAGAAAACATACTATCTATTTAAATATGTTTGTAAAACAAATATTTAATGTATACTACAAACTAAGTAATCAATAGCATGTTCTATAGTTTTTAGGCTAGCTTAACCACGTTTGTTTTCCACACTGCTTTTAGTTAAAATGTTTAACAATCTTATGTTGCCACTTCGGTTTTTGGATGCTTGAGATTCTAATACTGTGAGACAGTGAGGGACCTAGAAGCTTTTGAATAAGCCCTCCAAATCGTGCTCATTGACTGCAATGATTAACATTATGGCTCCTCCCAGGAAAACGCCTAATATTTGAATTAGTATGCCTTTTGGGTCGTTGGCCTGATCGGGATTGTGAGCCACGCTCATTGTTGGCACCAGATCTGCAAATGCTATGTACAGGAAGGATCCCGCAGTTGCCGCATAGATCCACTGCGTCATGTCGCTGCCAATGCCGACAAGCAGCAGGCCGATGGACATACCCACAAAACTCAGCACTGAACTGACAATGTTCATATAGACGGCGCGACGTATGGATACGCCCGTTTGTAAAAGCAAAGCAAAGTCGCCCAGCTCGTGGGGCAGTTCATGACATAGAACGGCGAAGGCAGTGGCTAGCCCTGTGACGGGATCGCTGGCAAAGGCGGCTCCTATGGCCAGGCCATCGGTAAGATTATGGAGTCCATCCCCGATGATCACCATGAATGCCACGGGCGTCAGTGGGCGATTTAGAGACTTCTGATCCTCCTTTGACTCGTGCAGCATGACATTCAGCTCGCGCGGTGCCGGTGCCGGTGCCGGTGCCTCGAGTGTTGCCTGTACTTTGTCCACATCTTTTTGTGGGCTGGGCGTGTGAGTGTGTACGTGGCCGTGTCCATGACCATGGCTGTGCCCATGACCAGCCTTATCGCCTTTCAAGATCGGGATGAGGTTTTCCAGCACATACATGAACAAGGCTGCAAGAAAAGCACTGCCGCATAGCAGGGCTGCCTCTGTACTGTGCTTGTGGCCGCGTTCCTTGTCCGTCAAGCGAATAGTCTCCAATGCATGCTCGTGCTTCTCCTCCTTGAAGAGGGCATGGGGCAGCAGGTGCATAAAGGCGTCTCCCGCAAGGGTGCCCACGGCTATCGCCACTAGGAACTTGAGTATCTTCTGATAAGCCATCGTCTTCATTAGCGGCACGAGCAGAATGCCCAGTAGTCCGCAAGCTTTAATGGTAGTTTTGCTTAAGCATTTTAGAGATTTGAGACTGTAATGCTATATTCACCTGAGAGCACAAACATGGAGATGCTCGCATATATCCAAGCTGGGAACAGTCAATTATTAAAATACAATCTAATGAATTCCTTACTTAGACTTCCTTACCATTCCAAATCCTTTGTCCTCTGTCCATCTCAGAGTGCCTTGGATGCGGAGCCGGCTGAATGCAGACTCCATTGTCGATCTGCGCCAGCAGGGCTGGACACAGTTTCATGAATGCGCCCGGTGTGATCCGAACGTTGTTGATAAACTCATTGTACTCCTCCTCCCAATTGTGCTCCTCGGTCTTGACTATCTGACTGTACCGCGTGCCGCGGTGCAAATCGTTGTGATCCACAATCAGCGTTAGCAGCGACTTTGGCGATAGACACGTGGCCTCAGGGAACGGTACTCCTTCGATGGCAGCTGCAGACGGCAAACAGTTAGTTGGCTAAAGAACACTCAAGACAAAAACAATTTTTAGCATTTGTAGTGAGGAGTACCTGACCAGGATATATCCAAAATCAATCATTACCCACTTCTTTTAAAGCTTTTTGTGAGATGGCTGATTTCAAATATTTAAGACTTTTACAGTTGGCTCTGAGTTAATCATCTGAAATTGACTCATTCAGGTCAAACCTGGGCTCAACCTGAACCGAATTACATGGTTTATTTAATATATTGAACAAAAAATCCCATCAAATGTGACATTAAAATTACTTTAGATAAGAGCGTATAATTTGATTTAAAAAATTTAACGGAATATAGAAAGGCACGCTTTTAAGGGCTAATCACAAGTGGTTTATCACACCTGAGCAAGGTAGTAAGTGAATTCAAATGCTTCCGATTTCCTCAGTGAGATGTCTAGGCAACATGAGTATATAGTATATAAAACGAACGGTAAAAGATCAACAGTTATGGCGCGTTTTCCATTTCCTACATCATTTAAGGTTTGCGTTTATAGCCCCGGGTGATGTATTTACAAGTAAGGGGATCGTTTTACTGACTTTTTGTTGACATTGCTTTAACACGTTCAGCGATATGTCTCAACGGATACATATCTGTATACAACACCTCTGGATATAGTGAACGCAAAACTGTAGATATAAATTATCTATATTTATCTGGAATTAAGTGTTAACTGTAAGGAAATAGTGCACTCAGCCCCACTGTACGTGGATCTAACTTGACTGGAAGTATGTATACAGACATATAGATATAGATACAGAGATATAGATTATGATCTGGTTGCCAGTGATTAGCTCCATTCTAGAACTAACATGGCAAACAAATAAACTTTTTTTTTCTTGTGTTTTTGTGTTCGCCTTGTTATTATTGAAGGTAATCTTTATTATCAAGTGGGGGTTGACAAGCTGTTTCTGACATATTCCTGTAGATATTTTACCTTAGTCTCATTAGAATGAATTGATATATTGACAGGCGGGCGGATGTTCCCAAGTTCAATATAGTTTTCTTTTCCTTATCCGTCTATCTACTTTACTCGTCAAAAAACAGTTCGTTTGTTTACTTGGGGATGAAGACATGCCAGCTTATAATTGTCGTTTAAGTTCTCATTTAGACTCATTGTGTGCTCATTGTCGTGGGTACCTTGCACTTTTCCATTGTCAAGCGCTCCACTCTATTGTGGTGGGAATATTTGTCGTATACTTGATTTACGCATACACGTACATATATATATATCAAGTATATGTATATCAAGTGTACATGTATCTGAGTAAACAAAAAAGAAGCTTATGCCATACCATAAAGACTGACTCACAGGGCTTAATTAAATCCTAGGCAAATTGCATTTACTTATTTGCTAGTCAAATAGAGCTCATGTCATCTATTCGCAAAAATGCAGGTCTATCTGCTTACCACTGCTCTCCCTGGGGTGCCGATGCTTAGGATCGTGCATCTCTCGGAATTCAATCAGAGGGACATCATCAATGGAGTTCTTTTCGCTATTATCCTCCTTCTTCTGTTGCAGCTGATTGATAGACAGCAACACATCGTTGGAGGCGTCGTCAGTTCTGGAATAGGTGGAGTTTATCTTCAGCTTGGTGGTGTTGTAGCCTTCCGGCCGGTGCTCTTCTATCGTATGCGTAGGAGCGAATTCTATATGCCCAAGGCCCAAGCTGTACATCAAGTGCTCCAAGCCCTATGTGCAAGTACGTGAAATGAAGGAATTTGAATTTTTTCATTAATTGTAAAGAGAATGTAGAATACGTCGTAAGTCGTTTTTAGTAATAGAGCTATATCTCTAACTCTGAAACTATTTATATGTTTAGAGTAACCTTTAATATTCTCTCAAATAGGGTCAAAAATCCGAAATTTGTGAACAGAAAAATACTTAAAAACCCACTTAAACTTTATGATACTTCTGTAAGACATGATTCATTCAAGTGATAAGTCACTTAAGGATGAGACAGTTTATCATTGACCCAATTAAAGTAAATTTTTCTACTGAATACCCAACGTATTAAACTGTACCCAATTTTGTTCCCAAATCCAGAATAAACAGATATTTAAATATATATTAAATTCAAGTTAAGGTAACTTATTTTTTATCATCTTTTCTTCATGTAGTTAAGGTTAATAATAAATTTTATTCAGCATTATCTTTATCTGGATCATGAAAAGTCATAAATTAGACAAAAAATTCAATTTGCGCTCCGACACATTCAAATTGATTCTATTTACTGGCAAACTATTTGTTTATGCGGCGGCACGTGTTACGTGTAGATGCACGAGAATCTCACAAAAATCTAAATAATTACTTGATTTACTTGTCACCGACCAAAGCAATTATATATTTACATGTCTATGCATGCCTCCACTTACATATTAATGATGGAAAATTTAATGAGGCTGGGCTCGTACACAATTGACTTGACAGCCCCTGTCCACTGGCATGGGCCTAGGGCGTGTGCCCTGTCTGTTAGCAGCTCAGCTATTATTTAATAATATAGTTTAGGACACCCAGAAATCCATTTTAGATCAGACCTCTCAAGGCTTAAACCTAAGAGTTTTTGGCGGCAATCCACAGCTGACTGGATTTTTGCAGTTGTTTTGTATGTAAAGTCTGTCAGTCAAATTAAGTAAACACGCGCTCAACCCATAAACAACAACAAAAACAAAAACAAAATGCAAAAAGTGAGTGCTCTATATTTCGAATTGATATACTCAAAGATACCCTGAAAACACATTATATTCATTGAAAATGACATCTTGTACGCCTCAATCGAGAACAATCTTCATTATTTGTCGATTTATATTGAAATTGAAAACTAAAGTAATATCTCTGCGATCGATAGCCATATTGATACATAGATACTTTTATATACCAGTACATGAATTCGCTTTAGATCCTTTTGGAAGATATCATTTCGAGTAACACCTCGATTATTATACTTCGATGCAGTTTCAATTTTTACAGGGTATAGGAAATGCAGGAATTTCTCTTATTAGTGGACCACTAAGGCCACAGTCATTTTATTTTCATTCAGCAAATTCTATGCCAAGAGCTCGTTGACTATTGTCGCCGGGACACGCGTTACCCAGCAATGGTGGCACGAGCTTGTGGTCGCTTAGTTGGCATGCCGCATACGTTACGAAGCTTTCATTTAAGTGCATAGAGGTATTGCGTAGTGTCGCCGGCGACGTCTACGCATGAGTAATGCCAATTGATTGGACTTGGCTGAATACCTTTTGGCCGGGTGTTAGCATTACTTCGCAATATACATGTATATATAAGTATTGACAGCACGAATGTATTATGGTCAAAGGCTATTGCCTCATTTTTACTGCCCGTTCATTATATGCTTATGAAAAACTAGGCAAAAATAATTATATTCAAATTATTTGGATGAATAAACTTGAAGATACGCTAATTTATGTATTGTATCATTAATTTGTATAATTATATTTTCGAAATAGTCAAAATCTCTTCCATCTAAAACAAACCCAGTGTGTTGTTCGTGTTGATATGAAACTTCTTGATAAGCTATCTCTGCTGACTTTATCGATGTTAAAAATCATAGTAATAAGCTTGCCATGCTCAAGTAAAGCAATAAGACATTAAGGAACTTCAACAAAAGGCTTGCACTGTTTGCCTTATTTAAATGTGTCTTAATAAAGGTTGTTATTGGTATTTTATTCTTGTAGCATTTCTGTCCAACAATTGATGAGGAATATGTATTAAAATACTCTGGGCCTAATTTAACCGAGATTTTCAGTTTGTTTAGGAATCATTTTGAACAATTTAATAATTAATTTAATGTCTTTAATGGAATAAAAAGGAAATTATGTTATTTTTAAAATACATAGCTGGGAACAACATTTTAAACAATTTTTGAAATTTGATCAGAGCAAGGGTAAAGAATAACAGAGTATATAATGAGATAAATAGAAAGAGAGGCCATCCGCTCTATTCTCTTATTTGTTCATTAATATTTTGATAATGCCAACTAGTTAGTTTTACATCACATCGCACACAGCATAATCCGTAGCGCCTTAATATTCAGAAATGATCTGTCTATGGCAGGCTGTCTATGATTCGGACTTACGAAACATATGTGCATATCTAAGTGAATGGGCGACCGACTCTTCATAAATATAACAGATATGTATATCGCGATGCCTTTGCTGTGGTTGTCTGTGTGCGCGCTTACGAGAATGTTTGTCAGCCGGGTGATAAGAATACGTCAAGATTTTGATTAAATTTATGATACTGCAAATGCTAAGAGCACATGAACAGCGTCTGGCTACGGTTCGACGTTCGTTCGTTCGTTCTGTAATAAAAGGCTCCGCGTATCTAAGAATGAGTATAAAGATTACTATTGTTGCGACGATTTCTAAAGCTGAAGTCTACTATTTAGTATCTAGTTCTGCGTTTTAACTGGCACACGTTTATGTAACGCACGATCATACAAATAATACCTCTGGGATATCCGAGATGAGGTTTCAGATTTCACTCCAAATGAAGTTTTTGAAATTGCCAACCAATGTGATAAATAGTGAAAATACAGTAACTACCTTCTATCTTTGACACGCCGAAGAGTACATACTCTTTGAGAGATGAGAGTGAGAGCAGATTATAAGATTAATTAAAATTAATTCATAAAATGTTCCTATTAACAATTTTATTATTGCTTAAATTTGGAATTAGTCATGTATTACATCAATTCGCGTTTTAAATTATATATGTTACTTTAAAGGATGTTTGCATTTATTTATTGATGCCAATGGCTGTTATAAAAACAAGAACTGGAACTGATTCTAAAAGTGAGGGAAACGCTTAGCTAATTGAATCATCTCTTAAGAATAATCAACTACACTTTCTATAAATTCTTTGTCATAAAAAGTGACTGATGCCTTCACTGACTTCTACGTTTGGTTTTGCTAAAGCTGCAAACATACAATTGCCAAATGGTTACAGATTAGCAACAGTTGCATAGCCAAGATGATTCAGCACAAATCCATGACCTAGAGTAAAACTTACTTACTCTTCTTCCATGTTGTAATAACCTTTATGAATTGAACTAATTTAAAATTTCAGACAAACATATGTGAACTATTACTCTGGTTGGTGGACTTTGTTTGGGTTTACCTCGAAGCTAATGGTGTTGCCACTGCCGTACTTTTCAAATATCTGCATCACATAACGATTATATTCGGACGACGCGTAAATTGTGGTACCCCAAAGCAGCCCGACGAACAGGTATAGACCGATTAGCTTCAGCGCCATTGCAAATAGTTTCAAAAGTTTATCACTTTAAAGAACACTTTTAACTTTTGCGATTTGTGCCGAACAATTAGTACGCGGTTCTGACCATTTCAAAGGGGATTTCAATTTAAATGCCAGAGTCGGGACCGTCCGTAATCCCGTTTTGCGGTCTATTGAGCGACCATCTCGCCTGTGCACCGCTTTTGTACTGATCTCAGCGAATCGCAATCTACTCGCTTCTCAGCGCTCTTCGCACGTCGCACTCGTCGCATTTATAACTGTTGTCGGTTGTTTGCCAAGCTTTCGAAATTTCGAGAGCTTTTACTGGTGCCTACCGATATTTACTTTGGGCTTTTAAATTCAGATAAAAGCTCTATGGTTTTGGCTCGACTACGAACAGTTTTTGGCTAGAAAAGTGTATATATATTTTATTAAACTCTATACAATATGATTCGATTTACACAAGTACAAAATTTGTTCCAACATTATATTTATGTTTGTATAATAATCTTATTTGTAAATTATCGGAATAAGTTAATCTATTGTTGTGTTTTGCAGTTGGGTTTGTCTTTTTTCTATTATTTTTTTTTTAATGTGTGTTTAAACGCTTTATATATATATAAATATATAGTCATACATAATCACATACAACATATTTAGATTTACAAACTAACGATATTGGATTTTAATTGACTTCTTTGAGAATTATAAAGATATTTACAGCAAAGACAGAAATGTTATTTGGAAAAGCCTGTCGCGCCTATGAGGTACCTATAATAATTGCTTAGCATGCGAATTATTGATTGATCATTGATTCCTAGAGAGAAGGCACTTGATTCGCCCTATTAATGAGTAATTGAATCTTAGTCGAACTTATCCTGATTTGGCATACAGATAAAGAATTTGGAGCACCACATGTTTATGGTCTGGGAGGTGTCGGCCAACCATTGAACAGGATTATGTATGGTCAGATAGTAGACGGGAATGCCGGAAAGTATGATCACAGTGCCAACGCCCACCTCGGTGGGCGACTGCGTACAGGATGCGATGACCAGGAAGAGGCAGACAATCAGATAAATGATGGGTAGTGATAGATTGACGCGTATGGGTCGTTCCGTCTTGGGTTGCTTATAGCGCAACCAGAGTAAGCCAGACACAGAGACGAGCGTGAAGAGTGCTTCCACATAGCTAACGTAATTGATGAGCACATATGTGTCTTTTATGAACAGTAACATCAGCGTAATTAAACACTGTAAGAAGAAAAATGATATGAACTATGTTGTCTTATATGTCTTATATATTTCATTAGACGAGAATCTTACCAGAAATATTAACGATGGCACCGGTGTTAAGCAATTAATGTTTATTAGCGAAATCGCCGCTGGAAGATGCCCATTGCGCGCTCCCACAAAAAACAAACGAGATGATGCAAAGATGGCGCCGTTCAAGGATCCAAACGTCGAGCACGCCACTGCAAACGGCATTATCCATGACAGGAAGCCAAGCATCTTGTCACCGAAGGTTACGGCTACGGCATCAGATGTTAGTATTTCATCAGTCGAGAGCACCGAAAAGTATGCTACATTTGTCACCATATAAATGATCGTGACTACCGGCATCGATATGCAAATGGCACGCGGCAAATTACGGTACGGATCTTTCAACTCCTCTGTCACGAAGTTCAAGTAGTTCCAGCCCGAGTAGGAAAACAATCCGCTATAGAAGGCAAGCGCTATGTATCCAGGCTCTTTGTGCCCTCCACTAAACGGCTGATCCCAGTAGTCCGTGTTGCCACCCGCTAAGTACCATACGCCGGCACCCACAATTACCATAAGCGCGACCACCTTTGTACCCGTGAATATGTCCGTTACCCGAGTGACCCATTTCACGTTGTAGCAGTTGATTACAGTCAGGACACCTGGGCAATATCGAATATGATGAAACTGCAATATGACTATTATTTCTTGCAACTTACATATCATGGCAGCGGCTAAGAGCTGAACAGCCTCTATGGGGGCTTCGCATGAGGGCCAAAATGGTTTCAGCAGATACTGAGCGAATGTTAGCGCTGTGATGGCATTGCCCGTAGGCACTAGTATGAGCAGCGCTACCCAGAGATATAGAAACGCAGGCAATGGGCCAAATGCAGTGCCAATATAGGCGTAGTCGCCCCCGGATTTTGGTATCATCGTACCTGCAAAAATAAAAACGTTTAGTTTTATGAAAATACGATTCTTGGAATGTTTTATTCTACATAGTCGAATTTCTCTTCTATAGATATTTTAATGTAGAGAACGAATTTTTTTGGCCCTGTTCATCGATTGGCCCACAACTACGTGGAAAATCGAAAAGACCTAGCTAGTTATGCTAGGGAATTAATACTGATATCCTCCAGATATATACTATATAATATATCACAAATAATTATATTTGCAAAGGTTAAGAATATTACAGTCAATGGTGATTGATCAATGCTGCTATATTTATACCCTGAGCCATTGAAATGGGAAATTTGGTTTGTTGAAATGTATGTAACAGGAAGAAGAAGTCGTGGCAGACCCCACAAGGTATATATATTTTGGATCACGGCGACGAGCTGAGTCGATTTAATCCTGTCCGTCTGTAAGTCCGTTCGTCTGTCCGTCCGTCTGTCCGTATGTATGAACGCGTCGACCTCAGAACATATGAAAGCTAGAGAGTTCAATTTTTTTTAAGTGTCCGTATATTGACCGCGCATATCGAGTTTATCACTAAAAACCGATAACTCATCCCATTATTTTGTCATCGATTAAAAAGATTATCGAAAATCAGTTATAAAATTATATTTCCTACATCTTTAAATTTTAATATAGATTCAGATGATTTTTATAGAATTTCGATATGAGTTAGAATTCACCCCCTCCTATATCCACCCCCTCACACATAAATTTGTAAAACACGTATTTCAAATACTAAGGACTTGTGCTTTGGCGAATGCATGCATTTCAATGATTTAATCTCGATTTGAAAGTTTCATGAAGATAGTCCATCGACAAGAAAATTTATTAAACAATTCTATGTGTGTTTATGCGTGCGTGCGTGCCCATGTGTCTGTGTGTGTGTTGAAATATCAGATCCTGGAAGGGTTTAGGGGATTTCGTAGTCAAGCAGTCTCGACTAGAGCTTTCTTATTTGTTTTAGAATATTTTTGTATATACAGTGATCAGCTTAGTTTATCTACATATTTACTATAGAGGTCTTATCTTATGGGTGTTTTAATTAAATGACAGCGATAGAATTGGACAGAAGCACAATTAAAAAGTCTATTTTTATATTTGTGTTTGGTTCATAGCAGTTACTCTCTTACACATTTTAACGAATATCGGACGTTCTGAGCATGTATAAGTACTATATGCAAATAACAGTTTGGCAAATCAAGTTTCTCAGACATTAAACAAGTTTTTTATGTTATTCAAAATGCGCGACTCAAAAAAATAAATAAAAGTAAATAAATTATACAAAAAGAAATCGCAATTTGAGGATCAAAAGAAGAACACAGTCGTTTGTTGTCTTGTTAAAGGAACTTACACAAGCACTCATTTTTCTAAAATGGTCTATTCTTCTCTTTTTGCTTTATTAATGAACTTTAAGCGAAATAATTATCTTTAAAATTGAATATTATTTTAACAATATTCGGCATTTTTATATAATACTGTTGACTGGTATCACGTTGTTCTATATATGGATTTTAATCGATTCTTTTTAAAGTTCAGTTCAGTTTTCGATTTGAGTTAGTATGGTACGGTGAATCTACTCATCAGAATATTCAAGACAAAAATACTGAAAATGTGAGTTTAATTGAATTATAGTTTAAGGTCTTGATATGGCCTTAATTGTAACACCTGACATGGCATATTCAGCAAATATTAACAAGGTCGTGCGCCACTTTCGGCAAAGGTGTTACAGGTGTTTTTTCGCATATGAAATGGCAAAGCTGACATCAGCGGGTTTTCACGAGTGTTTACCTCAATTGTTTACTCACCCAATTCGGCGTAGCATAGGGCACCCACCATGCTGAGAACTCCACAGAGCACCCACACGATGAGCGACTGTCCAATCGAGCCGGAGAACATGAGCACACCTTTGGGGCTAACGAATATGCCGGCGCCCACGATGACACCAACGATGATTGCCACGCCATCGAGCAATCCGATTTGTTTCTTGAGCTTTACTCCAGAACTCTGACTGGAGGTGTCTGTGGCGGAGTTGCTCCGGTCACGTGCTTTTTTATCACTTCCCGCCTCTATTGGCACTTCGAATACCTGACGCGGTATTAGCGTATCGCTAGCTTGAATGCGTGTCATATTTTTCAACAAGATATTTAGCGATTATTTTGTTTTCAAATATTTGACTTTGCCACAAATTGGTCCTTTTGTTAAATAGCCTCTAAATAAAGTGTTTTGTGCATATGTATGTATATTTGTGCTCAGTAATTTGGTCGTGTTTATTTTCTATTGTGTATTTTGAGTTCTTAATCTGCCTGCGCTCTCCGCACTCGCACTGCCAGCGTGGATCTGGTTCAGTTTCAAGCACAATTTCGTGTTTTACTTTGCGGGCGGCCACATGTCTTTTTTCTATATACTTTACTTTGCTTGTCACACTATCGTATGGGCTTGTGCTTCTGTTTGTGCGTATGTGTATGTGTAAGTGTATGTACGTATGTCAGCGCACGCATGCACACTCATTTGGCTGCACACTAAATAAGCATACAGCACACGTGGTGCGACACTCGCTCTTAAACTGTTATAGTGAGAAGAGTTCGCTGCGTTTTGAACAGCATCGTTTGTTTTGTGTGTTATTTTCAAAATTGTTCCCGTTTAAATTTTATTTTAATTTCGGATCGGTTTCGGTTTATATTCCTGTTCACAATTCAAGAATTAGCTTCACGCGCTGCAATGCTCGATCGACCACACTTTACGCGCTCCGAGTCCAAACTAAGTCGCGTATATAAATACAACTTCCCTTTTATGTGATGAGGCGCGACGCGTCGCTGCGCGGCTGCTTTTGCTTTTCCGCGCTGAGCGTTAACTTTGGCTTTGCCTTTGCATTCACTTAGGTAGCCACCGCGGCAAAGGCGGCTGCGACAGTTGTGTTTGTGCTTTAGCGCTCTCTAGCTCACTCTCTCTCTCTCTTTTGTTGCCTCTCTGATAGTTCGCCACGCATTCGCTCTTAAGGCCCTTAGCTTGAACAGACTTGAACCGTTACCCTAGATGAGTCGTTACCTGAGAACCTGTAATGATAGATGGTTGTTAGAGCTAGACATTACTTTCGCATGCGTCTCCCTCCTCCTATATGATAAACGTTTTTGCTTTTCTTCTATTTCTCTCTCCATCTCGCGACTCTTTTTTTTTGCATAGCCCAAATACGCATTGGTAATTTATGTATGTTTGTTGTGACGTTAGCATGATGCAAGAATCGACCGTATTTCTGCAGCTTTTATTTTCAGCAGTACGCCAAATTCTCGATATCTTTGTATGTTTGTACAACATACATACATATGTATGTACGCTGCATGGGTGTTTTTATTTTGTAGCTCATACAAAACGTATATATGTACATACAAAATACATTCACTCTGTTTCGTGATATATATACATATGTATGTATGCTTGTATACGTATGTACAAGCATGTAAGCAACAGTAGCTGCCAAATTATTAGCACGTGCACGCTTTTTGCTCTCTAAGACACAGTTATTGTGTTTGATTTGATAGTAATTATAAAGAGCAAACCCACTCGCTTATTTACATTGACTATTACTGCAAAATGTATGTATGTACATATATACATATGCGTATGTATGTATGTTGTATTTACAAACAAGTAAGAAAACTCTAGTCGAGACTGCTCGACTAGGAGATACCCTGATCTTACAAGGAGCTTATATTCAGGCACGCCTTACCACGCGCTCTGCTAACTGCGCAGTAAGCAGCGACTGCGCTTGGGCTGCTCTGCAGTATGTGCAATACTATGAGAATTTTGTTGCTAAATAATTTCTCTTGTGAACGTGATCACAATGTGCAAATGTGTATACATTCCAAAACACAAGTCTCTAGTACATAAAATAAGTTTTTTACAAATTGGGGGCGAAGGGGGCGTGGTATCCAAAATCTGTAAATTACAAAATCTTCGTATTGATCAGATGTATATACACACTAAATCTGAGGTCTCCAGGTCCAAAAGTATTAAAATTACGCTGAATAAACAATATCTGGCGAGTTATCGAAAAAAAATAAACTTGTACTGCGTATGGTATGCATGAGTATGCATACAAAATTTCAAGTCTCTAGCTCTTATATCTTCTGAGTTATAGGCGTTCAAACAGACAGACGGACGGACTCAGCTCATCGTCCTGATCAAGAATATATATACTCTATGGGGTCTGCGATGCTTTCTTTTGCCTGTTATATACTTTTCACAAAACCATTATACCCTGATTTCCCATTTTTAATGGGATCCGGGTATAAAACCCTTACGTAGGTAATTATTTTCATATGCGTATATTATATTTCTATATTCCTAGTTAATATTAAAATTCTGATTCTGATTTCCAGTTGATTAGAGATTATTTTCCATAAAATAGCTGAGACAATTACATACATACATACACACACACACACACACACACACACACACACACACACACACACACACACACACACACACACACACACACACACACAAACACACACACACACACACACACACATTATATATTATAAAAAATAACTTTTTCAAAGTATTTCCTAGTCGACTTCTTATCGCTCGACCCCTATACGCTCGCGTTCTCACATTAATTTAACAATCTTAAAAACTAATTAAGTGTCAACTACTTTTGGTTATCGACTTTCACTAAATTAGAGCAAACTGGTCGAATTGAGAAGAAATAACGAAAATAGTTTACTTCTCCTGGCATAGGTTTTGCAAGAAGACATGCTAAATTGGAATATTTTTGGTGCTAATTGTTTGCTTTTTATGAAAATTGATACTTTTAGACATGTTAAAGGTGTGTCAGGTCACTAACCGGATGGGTATTAACATAGTATTGAATATTCTATAATATGGATTGATATTTATGCAAATTAATATAGCATTAAGTTTCTTTTACTGAATATCCATTAAAAAATTAAGTGATGAGAGCCAAAGTAATGATAGCCAACGCGAATTGTTCACTTTTAAGGATCCTTCCAGCTTAGTGTCCCAATAACTGGAAGAATTCACATTGTTGTAGACAAGAAGAGTAGTAGTAATGGGTTTCAGAAACTGTTTCTGCTCTGACTTATTTAATTGACTAAAATTTTGATAATCTATTCTCTGCGGTTGTAGCATTAAATAAAGTAAAACTTAGTACGTTTATTTTTAAAGGAATTATGAATTTGTGCTGCATATCGAGTAGATTGACGGCAGAGAAATGCGATAATCTAGAGTGGGTTAAGTCATTTTAAGCGTCTACATTTTCTGTTCTATTTCCACAGAGGTCGTTAATAAATATGTACATAAACAAGTAAGAAAGCTCTAGTCGAGACTGCTCGACTAGGAGATACCATGATCCCTACAAGGAGCTTATATTCACGCACACATAACCACGCGCTCTGCTAACTGCGCAGTAAGCAGCGACTGCACTTGAGCTGCGCTGCAGTATGTGCAATACTATGAGAATTTTGTTGCTAAATAATTTCTCTTGTAGTCGGACTATCTTCATGAAACTTTTAGAACGTGATCATAATGTGCAAATGTGTATACATTCATTTTTAATGGGATCAGGGTATACAAATGCAAATAACTTATATTGTCTGGATATCAAATTTATTACTAGAACTTAACTTTGGGGAAGCTCATGCCCTCAAATTATACTTAAAATATGATTCATGATTTGCACCATTAAGATGAAATATTGAAATCAAATTATATTTTATTGAGTACATGGTTTCAGATTTCAAATTAAAAATTTTTGGCAGCTTTATTTACATACAAACATTATAGTTTGTATAAATTTTCCCTGCAAATAGCGTAGTTTGAATAATGAACTTTCTAAAATCTTTCATAGATCGTGACTTTGACTTGTCTAAAACCAATCAAAGGATTAAGTTTGCAGGTCTACCTTGTTGGCAACTGAAATCGTTGAACAAATACATATATTTGTCAGCAAGATGCTATTCTATTCTATTCTAAATATATGTTTTAATACTTGTCGATTGATTAAATATATGTATATATACATATATTAATTATATAATTATAAACATATAATATTTTGTTTTATATAAAAATGTATATAACACATTTGAGCATGATCAACTAAAAAAGCACATCAATTCTATATATTATATATTCACATTTATATGTATTCAAAACTAAATCGCTGATTGCTGCTGGTGGGATCACTAGGCGCGTGTATATGACATTTCAAACTGTGATAATTCAATTTTGCGCTGATCGTAATCCCAATGAACTTTTAGTGAAGATTGTTATACGTTTCTATGTACATATATTCTATGTCTATGCATGTGTGTAATTATACAGTCGCTGACAATTATGTGTGTACCTTCTAAATTTACATTCTTTACATTTAGATCTTATATTCATTATTTTGGGCTTAGTATTTTTTTTTATTGAAAGTTAATTTTTATAATTATATTTCATACCTTAGCTTCTACAGTGATACTAACTCTACTAATGCAAAGTTCAGATATTATTGTAATGAAAGAATACAGAAAAGTACAAAAAATTATATAAGACGTATTTATATATTTGTCAGCTACTGTCATCTGTGCTGCACGAATCGTAGCGCCTGCTTTTACATAGTGCCTGTGATTTTGATTGCCAACTATAATTCTATAGATGGCGACGATGTTGTTGTTGTTTTGGACTGGTAATCTAATTGTGAGTCGTCAATGAGACACACGCATGCCACACAGGAACAGTCTGCCATGTGTGTGTTGTTGTGTGGGTGCACATACTGTGGGTTTATTTAGTCGTTGATTAACTGTGGTTTCGACTTTTATTGTTTGTTATTCATGTTTTTAGTTTCGCGCCCTACTCTCATAACCAAAAAAAAAAAAAAACATAAAAATATACAAAATATGATGGATCACTTCCATGTGCAATTTTCATTAATTTCTCATTTTATCTGTTAGATATTTGTGTTATTAGTGGATTTCGTATTCAGAATTATTTTAATAGAATTTTTCCCCGTTTGTATTTGCAGTCATGTGAATAAGTCCTTGTTCCATGATAGTTCGGCTAGTCAGTAACCCTTATCAAGAATGAACGTTTGGAGAGGGTAAAATACTATGTGTATTATAGGTTTATACACATACCTATAATACACATGAATTTGTTTGCCACTCCGTTTGGACAAGCGTAACGCACGGTTCGAAATTCCGAATGGAACTGAAAGTGATTTTTTGACATCTGATGCACAATGACACAAACACTGCACTGGGAGAATAAAATACGAAAAGCTTTAATAAAGTAATAATAAAAAAAAAAAATAATAATCCACAAAATGTTAGACAATTGTATACAATTGTACGGGTGGATTTATGTTCGTTTATTGTGATATGTGTGGAGCAGGAACTGTACACAAACCCACATACATATATATATTGGATAAGCTCTTTTCAGCATATATTACCATTTCGCGTCGCTATCTGTGGATGCACTCTGCAGCTCTTCTCTAGAGCAAGCCGCTCTCTAAACTGTTGCACGCATGTGCATAACTGGAGAGCACAATTCACCCGAAAAGTGCAGTCACAATATGCATCTATAGTATGACAGACGTAGATACATAAATATTTTTTCCATGCTGCAAAAATCTTATGTCAAATCTAAACACCAGCCGCTCTACATTGAGTTAAGAACAATGTATTTGTAATTTGGCTGCTGATGTGCTCAGAGCACACTTCCATACATATCTACTGTATATACAAAAATCTTATTGAATAATTACTTATTGTAGTTGATAGCTTTGAACTGATATATAGATATCAGACACTCAGTGGGGGTAGTTTAAAAACTTTTGCTGTATTATCCTCCGAAACGGTCAATAAACAATTTTCCGCGTATTTAAAAGCGCATTCATATATGTGATATAAGTGGCCAGTTAGCGTAAATTTAAGCGAGCCAGTCCGTGCATCAAACGCATTCAGTTTTCCCTGTGCGGTGGCCGCCAGCAAAGTATAATCATTAATCCATTTGAGTCTGAAATAATTTGAGTTCCATTAATTTATTCATATGTATATGTTCAGAAATTTACCTAAGAATTCCATCAAATTGCACAGGGCTTTCGCAGACCGTGCGAAGGGTGTATTTTGAATAGTCCCAAATGGAAATTTGGCCATCCAGCGAGCCGCATGCCAACAGCTTAAGATCTGCCGTTGAAGGCGCAAATGCAACGCATTCGATTAGATGTTCGGACTGTATAACATTCACCGGTCCATTGTTAGTGCAGAAGAGTAATTTGCCTAGAAAGTCACAGTTTTTGTTATTGATTTTGTTAACCTGTACGGTTAGGGATTTTTCTGTGAACATGAGTTACTAACCACCGCCCTCAGCACATAAATATAATGGCGAATTCTGTTCACATGCGACCACGATATGGCTGACTTCTCCAAAGCCAAGTGGATGTTGATTGTTGACCTCCATCAGCACCTGGCAAGTTTTTAGATCCCATAACTTGACTACACCATCTGTGTAGGCAGTGAGTAGCTTCTTGCCATCTCCACTTAAATCGCCCGCTTCGCAGCGTGCCGAGTGGCCAGGCAGAATTTTGCATTCGCCACTGGGAATACGCCAGACGAACACCTCGCCACTATCACCGCCGGCTAGGAGGACGTTAGCGGCACGATGCCAGAACATCCAGGCCATATCGAGCATGGAGTACTCCCAAACCTTGTACAGAATGGGGCGATCGGCTTGTGATTCGTTCACTTTGAACACAAACAGCTCGCCGGATATGTCGCCGGTCGCCAAATAGCAACCGTCGTGACTGAAATGCGTTTCAGTGACCGTATCCTTATGGTCAGTTATCTCGAACAACACTTCGCCGTTATTGGTGTCCCACACATAGGCGCGATCATCCTCGCTGCCGGTGACAGCCCAATCGAGTAGCGGGTGCAGATGACAACCGAAGACGGGTGCTGTGTGCTTCCTAAACGTAATCAATGCATCATCCCTGATGTCTGCAATGCGATTTTCCTCCTCTTCGTCCTCATTTCCATCCATTGCATCGTCCGAATCGCTGTGCAGTCCCAAACGAGCCTCTAACTGCGATAAAGTCACCTCTTCCATTTCCAATTCATCATCATCATCTACTGGTGGATCGCCATCCACTTCGATTTCCTCCAGAAATTCGTCATTTTCGTAATCAAAGTCGGGGCGATGTGGCGGCGTGTTTTGACGCATTTTGTAAGATTTATTTGCTCGGGCTTTACACGCTTAAACAAATAACGAAATCTATATACGAGTCATGCACACTAATGCACGTGTTGGCACGCTCAGCTGTTTCTTTTATCGGCTCTGCCAACTTGTGCGAAATGAAAATTACCTAAATGTGCCTGAGCTTGAGCGGTATTTTTTAAAATGCGTTACGAACAAAGTATATGAACATTTTTTAGAGTAATAAATATCAGGAACACAAAGTTAAGTTGAACATTTATGTAAATTATTGTTTTAGGTAAATCGATTGTATAATTAATTTTGTATAAGTTTCTGTTGCGTTTTATAACTCTCATACTATTTATTTATTTAAATATTTCCTTCTACTAGATATTTTAATACATAATTATTTTTAGTGGGAATAAGCTAAGTTTTAATAGTTTTATTATTTTCGCTTTACTCTTTTAATTAATTAAATATTTAATTTATTTTCCAGTGCCTTAATACGTTCCTCTAAGTTATCTAAAGATGGCATATCCCCCCAATCACAATCCGACAAACATTTATTGGCCATCTTGTCAGCATTGATTATCTTCTCGTTAAACTCCTTGAACATATTCTGTGTGTTTATAATTTCCTTCAGCATGCTATTTTCCATAAACACTGTTTTGTTTCTGATGTCGGTGAAGTTCGTTTTTAAATATTCCAACTTACTATATAACTCATTGAATGCTCCCATAGACGATGCATTTAACTTTTTTTCGAAATCGTATAAAGTTTTTTCAGTAAATTTGTTTATTTTATCATCGAGGACATCATTCTGTTTCATATTGCTCCACTCTTTTGCAAGATTTGCTTCCATTTTCTTCAAAAGGCTGTTAATCTTTTTGGACTCTGCATCTTCTGAGCCGCTAACATTTATAATGTTATTGTTTAACTCCGTTAATTCACTTTGCATAGCATTAATAACGATTGTAAATTGCTTGCTTGCAATTGATTTGGCTCGGAATTTCCCACTCAATTCCAACTCATCCAATTTATCATTAAATTTATCTCTTAACTTTTTCGATTTGTCACTTACGATGTCTTGGGAGATTGTTAATTTCTGCTGCCAATTTCTGTATGCAAGTGAGCCCTGGTTGAGGAGTAAGTTCAGTGCGCTCAAATTACCCTTCTCATCTATATTTTTTAAACAAGCAGTCAGATCGTTTTTTTTCATTAAATAAAATTTAGATATTTTCTCCTGATCTTCAATTTGTCTTTGCTGTGCTTCATTTATTAAACTTTTTAGCCGTGCGTTGAAGCTCTCCACATTTTGCCGTCCCTGTCTAATGGATTTATAAAGTAAGTCTACATTCCCAAATTCATCGACTGAATTTTGCACACGAAATGAAAGCTTTTTAATTTGTTCTTTTAGTTGATTTAGTTTTGCCTTTGTGGCATGCATTTGTTTCTTTTTCTGTTCGTTTTCCAACCGTTTTCCTTCACAAAATGTAATAAACTCTTTAATTTTAGATTCCCCATTATGGATGGCGTTTTGTGTAATTTCTATAGTAGCATCAAAGCTCGTAAGTGTTTCATGCAGTTGCTGACTTGAAATATTATTGAAATCGTTTAATTCTATTTTATCGGCCAGTAAAAAGTTGCTATTCGTGATATTACAGCATTTGCCTTTATTGGCATTATATTCAATTATTCTTGAGATCGTGGAGAGACGATCTTCGGTTATTTTGGAATTTTGCATTAGATTACTTTGGGTTCCACTTAGTGAATTAAATGTTGAAATGATTGAAACATAGTTTGGAGCTATGGATATTAATCTTTTTCCAAATCTTTGGATTACACCTTTAACATTTGCTTGCCAGTTGCTGCAGCAACTGCAATTGGAACGGTTATGCAGGTTTAGTTCACCTAGTCGTGTCATGAAATTCTCCATATCCAGTAATGCATAGCCTGTAGATTTCGCTCGTGCAGTAAACGGAACACAGAATAATTGTATTAAATGGTCAACAATATCATTGATTACCTCAACTCTATCCCGAATGATAGGATATGGACAACAATTCCGATTCAATAATAAATTCAACTTTGCCACGACATTCGGAAGTCTGGAGACCAGTGTAGGCAATCTACGTGCAAATTCCGTCTGTTCCATGATCCATTTTCCCATTGGATCACTCTCGTTACATTGCGGTCCATGCTCAATGACTTCTGTTGTTGTTGGCTCCGTGGTTGTTGTTGTCGTCGTTGTTGTTGTTTTTGTGGTAGTTGAAGTTGTAGTGGTAATTATTGTTGTCGTTGGTATGACAGAAGTAGTGCTTATATCTGTTTCATTGTGGAGTTTCGTCCGATCGCATATAATTACCTTAGGTATGTTGAAATATAAACTTAAATCGATTTTTAAACAATTTCCATTTTCATACGGCTCGGAAATTGAAAGTATGTTCAGCTCTAACAGTATGTCCTGAATTTCCTGTTGCCATTTACGAACATATTCCCAATATGTAACATTGTCTTGCCCAGTTAGGTCTTTTTTAATGCAGCCGTTTAGCTTAAGACTGTCATCAAATCTTGCAGGATCATCAGTAGGGATGACCTCGTCCTCATAATCAGCAGGACTATCGAATGACGAATAACAAATAATAACAATTTTAACGCAGTATTCATAATTCTTCAGTTCCGACGCATCCAATTCTAATAGGCTTTGCATTAAATTTACATTTACAATCATTTTGTTGGAGTGAAAAGCTGAAATAATTAACAGCATTTGAAATGCATTCGCCTGCAATAAGATAATTGAACAACGAATTATAAGAATATTTGGTACGTATTTGACAGACCCAGTGCTAGTTACCATATTCGGTTCTCAACTTCCTATTCCTAATGCAACTGCAACCTTTGCCTCTGTGCTGAATACTGAATTCAATTTTATTATTTTCTTATAACATGTAGATTTTAGTTATATAATTGATTACTAAAAAAAGGAGAAGTAATCAGAGCGTAAAAATTACACTTTTGCCATAAAGTGCATAATGTTCTAGTGGGGAGAGTATACATAAGAGATACCCTAAGAATCGACCGATTTGCGATCTACTGTCAATGTTCTTATATATATATATATATATATATATATATATATATATATATATATAAGCTGACACTAAAAATACTAATTTGCAAAAATAATAAAATTTGAGCTAAAATATCCACAATCAAGTGTTTTCATTGATACCATATGTGCTACCACTACTACTTTCCCCATATTCTATTTTATATATTCCATCTCTATAAATAATGCATTAATATAATGGTATATATAATACATTAGGGTGCAAAATGATAGGAGGTTTTTAGGTTTGTCGCTACTTGTACTCTGCATGCCTTTAATTATTTGAAGTAAACTTGATATGATATGCATATTTAAAGTATTAAGAATATAAATGTACATTTTGTAGGGCTTGGCATATGTTACCCAATATAGCCACAATTTTCTTTTTGAATCGGTATATGGGGTGTCAATGGGAAATCAATGTATACATACAAACAAAGAAATTAATGATAAGAGCAACACAAACACATGCATGAGCATATATATGTATATGTGTATGCATGCATAAGTATGTGTATGTGTGAGCCTCTGTATGTATCAACAGAAAGAGAGAAGCAGCTCATATGGGTGCATTCTTCTGTTCGTCTATGTATACATACATATTTCTTGATAACAAAACCCGTTCAGCACATAGACGATAGGTCTATTTTATATAAGGTTTGTTTTGTTTACTGCTTATCTCAATTTATGTGCATTTTTCTTCGCTGGAGAGTTCTGACACTGAGGCTTGTATATAAGGTCGACGTATTTCTGACAAACAAATCAGTACTCTGTGCGGATGGACAATGGCAACATGTCTTCAAGCGTATTCAGAATTATATTTTTCGGACTGGATGTGGTCTGGATATCTTTGGAGGTGTGAGGGGTACCGCTAACGCTTAGCGTGATGGGATGGAGCTTTAAGGCGCTTTAAGCGCATACTCAAGGACATTGTTGTTTGGTTCGTGCACAGCTTTAATATAGTTCGCTATCGCTTATGCAGAAGACAGCCAATGACCGAAACGTGGATGTGAAGAGTGCAATATAGTTTAAGCGACACAGTGGTCTGTTATATACACACCTATAGCTATGATGCAATCAGTAGTTAGACTATAATAGAATTCAATCACATTTTCAAATAAGTTAAGAAATAGTATATAGTTTATATGTCGACTGTAAAGCAAGTTACTATAGTATAGTAAAAGAAACAGCAACATCGATTAAGTCTTCCATTAAATTTTAAGTAATTCGGCGTTTCTTGTAACAAAAATAAATACATTTATACTTTACAGTTATTTAATTTGTTAATTTTTTACTTGAAAATTCTTCTTATGCTTTATATCGATACTCAAAAAAAAAAATAAAGAAAACCAGATGTGATAAAAACCAACCAATTTTTCAAAAGGATTTTTTATATTTGAGATGCTTTTGAAACATTTTAATGTAAAATCTCAAAATCTAAATTTTCTGTTATATTTGGCGTAGTAAAAGACTAGTCAAATTTATTTCCTATCGTTGTGATAAATGACGATTTACTCAGAATTTCAAAACCTAAATCGTAGTAATTTGCTTACGAATTATACTGTTGTTTTAATTTCACGTTGGGGAATTTCAGCAGCTAATCAACAGTGGGAACTAGATATTTGATGTGATCGTCTTTTCAGAAGATTACTATTGTACTACTGTACTTTACTTCGCTTTACTTGTACTTTAAAACCTAAAAAAAAAAAAAAAAACTATTTAATAATAAGAAATTCAATTTTGTTTATACTTTCAAATAATATGTTTTATTTATAAAGTGTTTTTAACTTTACACTCTACGCCCATTTCATATCTCAATGCAAATTATATACTTTTAATGCTGGTAAAAGTACAAGTTGCTTATTTTGTGCCATAGAGAAATAATTTTAGTGATGCTTTAAACATTTTAAGTCCCATTTAAAGTGCAAAGCTATTCGATTATCCCTACGGATACGTCTGTCTTCTCCAGATAAGATCCTGATGTGTCCAAGATCGAAAAGCCCAAATATTTGGTTCCGAAGACAGGTAAAGTCTTGATTTCCCAACCTACTAAAGTCGTACCCAGACTTGAAAAAGCTAGAACCCAGATGTTTCACATTCGTGTCCTTCATGCCTGTGCCCAACGATCGTGAAAGTTCCACTCAATGTCATAGGGTTTCACCTGGGCGCTGGGTTGAAATGAAGTCCAGAAGAATGTACCGCCATTGGTCCGCGCAAAGTGCACGGGCACATAGTAGTCCTCTTGATCGAACGTGTGAAGTTCACCTGATCCGTTTTCGTCGTAGACGATTATGGCGTCCTCCTTAGCACACTGTCTGATCTCATCAATAAGTCGGTTCTCTAGATGCTCGTTTGACATATTATCCATGTCGTTGTTTAGCCAGTCGAACTCTGTCTCCTTTTCCTCTGATGCGATATAGGAGCTTCGCTTTGGTTGCTTTGCCTTTATCTTGAAGAGATGTCTGAGCAACGGTTTCACTATATTTGTAAGTCGGCGTGTGGGCGAGACTTTCGATTTGTGCGAATAAACCATAATCTTTTTCTTATAGTTGTTGAAGTTGACTTGTTGTTTATTTATAGTTGACATCTTCGACATTGCGTCGCCTTAAGTAAATGCAGTTAGTGTTATCGGCACGGGAGTCAAACTGTAAATGATGCTCTCTCTAACGTGCCTACCCTATTTATACACTTGCTCTCTATGAGCGTCTTAAAGAGGTTCGGCTGCATCTCAGCCAATCACAGATGCTGATGACCGCCAGGTGGTAGATCAGAAGTTTCTCACGTTTGAAATACCCAACGCTCGCAGGTTAGAGTTCTAAAAAGGACTAGAAGCGTGGGAAACCCTTGCGTGTTTTTCAAGGTCACTATCCTGCCACCTTCGGCGTGAGAACTAAATATCCCAACAATTTTCAAACTCAATTGTCACAAAATTTTTGATAATTAAACCACGCCAATTACCTAGATTCGCGGACTCTTTTAAACTGATTTATTTATGTATTCTGAAAATGTAACGGGCAGAGCGGGTGGCAGAAAATATACATATGTATATAATCTAGTGTAGTATGACTTGATTAGGCTATCCAAACGCTGTCTTTCTATTTCTAATAAAAAGCTAGAAAAGCTCTGATCAAATTATCTTTAAGCTCCGTCTTAAAACTCTATTAAAAACCTTATATAACCTATTTTTATACCCTGATCCCATTAAAAATGGGAAATCAGGGTATAATGGTTTTGTGAAAAGTATGTAACAGGCAGAAGGAAGCATAGCAGACCCCATAAACTATATATATACTTGATCAGGACAATGAGCTGAGTCGATATAGCCCTGTCCGTCTGTCCGTCCGTCCGTCCGTCCGTATGAACACCTAGATCTCAGAAGATAGAGCTAGAGACTTCAAATTTTGTATGCATACTCATGTATACCATACGCAGTACAACTTTTTTTTCGATAACTCGTCCGATTACTTTTTTACCGCGAATAATCGATAAATTGATTTTGTTTATTCACCGTAATTTTAATACTTTTAGACCTGGAGACTTCAGATTTGGTGTGTATATACATCTGATCAATACACAAATTTTGTCTTTTACAGATTTTGGATACCACGTTTCCTTCGCCCCCAATTTGCAAAAAACGTATTTTAAGTACTAGAGACTTGTGCTTTGGAATGTATACACATTATGATCACGTTCTGAAAGTTTCATGAAGATAGTCCTACTACAGGAGAAATTATTCAGCAACAAAATTCTCATAGTTTTGCCCACACTGCAGCGCAGCTCAAGTGCAGTCGCTGCTTACTGCGCAGTTAGCAGAGCGCGTGCTTATGCGTGCGTGAATATCAGCTCTTTGTAGGGATCAGGGTATCTCTTAGTCGAGCAGTCTCGACTAGAGCTTCCTTACTTGTTACTTATTTAAATTATATTTTATTATTATACTATACTTTAATTTATGTTCTGTTAAAATATATACAAACCATTGATTTTTTTTTTTTTTGAATAGGAAATATACAGTTTGTTCGGGGTCTCCCGACTGAAAGATTTCTAACTTTGTATTAAATTCATATTAGGTTTCTTACTAGATTCTATAAACTTTAAAAAGTTATATGTCTATGCCTACTGTGGGCGTGACAAATCGGATCTGTACATATAGTGTATATTATTGAAATTCTTCTATATTATAGCACTATCTATACAGACCTACAGTTTAAGAATTAGAAGCTTCAAATATCGAAAAATACCTGTAAATTTAACATTTTTGGAGAGTAAGCTCGTTTTAAGAACTGGCCTACTGGAGGGCATGGAAAATCGGGAAAATGCATTTCTAGAGTTTTAAAGTCAGAAACTAAAAATTAAATAATAGTATATATAACATATATATCAATTAGGGCCGTGGAAAATGTGATATTGACCCGTGAATAATTATTCTGCAGTCGGTAATGCCTTACTGAAAAGGTTTTTAATCGATAATAAAAAATGGCCGTGATACACATGGACCTAAGAAAAATTTCGTCTCTAGCTCTTATATTTCTGAAATCGAGGCGTTCAAACATACGGACAAACAGACGCACACACGCTATATCGACTCAGTTTGTCGCCAGATTAAGAAGATGTATATCTATTAATATCTATATGTTACAGACATATTAAATAACCAATATACTTTGATTTTGCATTTTTAATCGGTTCAAGCTATAATAAAAACAATACAGTATACGGATCGTGCAAGTCATAAAAGACGATTCGATCCCGGTTTGAATGGTAGGAAGGGATAAGGTCGTTATGTATAGTCCCTACCTGTTTCAATGAAATATGAGAATATTCCGGCACTGCTTAAGAATTATCAAAGAAAGCAAAACAACCGTTGACAATGCACTGGCCGTAACATGTTTTGTAGCCAGAACAGGTTTCAGCTCAAGGGCAAAGGAACAGGTAGACGAACAAATAATTCGGCTCTGTTATTTGTTATTCTGATAAAATATTTGGGACCCTTTTTGAGATTTAATAGTGTATACAGGTAAAAATGTAACTAAAGCTAGTAGATGTATTTGCATATTTACTATATTATATTAGACTATATAATAATTTATTTAATCTAGAAATACTTACAAACCGATTACTAAGAAAAGCCTAACTTAAAGCCATCCTGTGTAAACGAGCATTTCATAACATTGTAATTTAAATCACAGCCAATGTGTTAAAACTGTCAGATATATAGTATATAAATATTTCGGAATGTTCGAGTCTATAGCAATGTCCGTCAGCAATGTCCATTCGCAGCAATTGAAGCTAGAGGATATATATGTACTGTCAACCCGCTTTTTGTGACTTTTTCTGATATACATTTCCCACACATACACACAGGAGCGTATTTAAAAAGTAAATACCTTATCTGTATAATACAATACATAATGCATATAAAAACCAATATTATTCGATGCTTTAGACATGAATATATTATCGTTCAATACATACTCGCGTTGACAATCCAAGATAAAAATAAAAATATTATGCTGTACATTTAGAGGCCGAAGCAATCAAAAAATCTATATCATTTAATATTTGAGAATTATACATTTAAAATCAATTACTGGTAGTGGTACTTCAATATCAATAATCCACATTTGTAGGTGACTTTATATGATCACTTGGATATAGTTTTTAATTGAACACACTTGTGCTTCTCAGCCCCAATATTATATAATGTGCGGCATTACAATTAATTTCACAACTGACTGCACTTCTCAAACTGTAAATTCGTTTTAATGTTAAGGAACCAACCCTTGGGCGTTGCCGATTTAGCAATCAGACTCTCGCTTGGATATATACACATATATACTTATATGTACCCCCATTCCATTCCCTTAGAATGCACTACCTGCGGGTAGTCCTTGCTTTTTTCTATGCACGTGTGTCTGGCTCGCACGTCTCCTTGCATCTCCTAATTTCTGTTGAATATTTGTATTTCTTTTCACTTTGTTGTTTTTATGTCTCGCTCAGTATATCATTTGTGTGCCCTTATCAATTATTCATTTATCATGGCTCATGACAGCGTCTCTAAAGTCGAGAGCCCTCGTCAAGCATATGTTACGAAAGATATGTGGCTTGCATTTATTCAATAATTAAAATTTATTTGAATTAATGCATGTCCATGGATTATTATGCCGTTAGAACTGAATATCTGCGTCGTGAATGGTTAAATTAAAAATCTGATGGAATAAAACAATTAAGATTTTTTGTTGAGTTTAATGACTAATTCTTAAATTCTGATTTAATTGTGAATTTTAATCAAAATTTGATATTCATTCAGGGATTCAAATGTACCCACGAATTCTGAATACATTAAAGAAACACAGTAACAAGTTTAACAGTTAAATTGAATATAAATTTAGTATCGATCAAGAGTAATAGCCGAATAGATCTGATCGTTTATCCATACGTACACGTGCAGATTAAAATCAATATAAAATTAGTCAGTGTTTTGATAATTTATTGCGTGTTAGAAAACCCAAATAATCCGATTTGATTTTTGACGTTCTAACACAATAAGATCGACCTATCAGAGGTATTCTACTTAGCGCTTAGAATAAAGCTTCAAGCTGTTAAGGCCACACCCATCAATTCATAAAATCAGTACTCTAGAGGATACATCCATTATACTTAACCGATTGCCTAATTTCATTGTCGTCTCAATATTGAAATAATTCATCACGAACATACAAATTTAGTTTTATATCTTATCATCCAACACTCTACGTAGCAACAATAAACATTTTCTTTTTCTTAGACTGTCCATCAAATGTACAAAGTCAACTTTCTTATACGAATCCAATTACAATCGGATTAGTTTTCTATCTGTTACTTCTTTCTTATGCGAATGCAATTATCATAATCTGATTAGTTTTCAATATATGAAGTGTATTTTAGAATCAATATATAAGTATTAATTTATATTCCGTAATACAGCTACTTAAACGACAGCGCCAATTGGGACTGCGCATATTATATACATTTATGGGCCTATTACTTTTTAAAAGAGTACTCATTTCTGACAAAAATTAATCCGTTTAAAGGTGAAATACAAAATGTATGTATAAATAAGGAAACAGATATATTTTTGTAGTTATTCTATTTATTTATTTGCTTAACACTAATACCTATTTTACATGGAAGACAGTGATTCTTAGCCTATAAGTAACCTAACAAACAAACATGGAAGACAATGATTTTCTTATAGCTATGTAAGAAAGCTATTATAAAATCACAATAATTTACAAATATGCATAATGATTGAAGATTGGTTCCTCTATGAAACCAATAGGGAGCATACCTATGCTAATATCACCTTAAAATTGCGATCATACCAAGTCCAGCACCACCCTGGGACTTGGCTTTAAAGCTGACTTTAATGTTGTTGTCTAATCGAAATAGATTCAGGCCTGAACCCAGCGATCGTACTTGGTTCGCATTTGGTACTCCTGTTGCTGTTGATGCTGCTGCTGCTGGCACGTCCCGTCTAGTGAAGTCCAGAAGAATGTTCCACTGCTCGTACGGGCAAAGTGGACCGGGATGAAGGTCTGATCAGGATGCACCGGAACAATGCAGTGCCCTTGATCTTGTTGGACGATAATAGCTGCATTGCTGGGACATTCGCGCAGATCACTGTAGAGTTTCTGTTCGAGCAGCTCATTTGCCGTGTTGTCACAGCTGGCCACTGAATCTTTGCGCATGTCCTCCAACGATGAGTTTATCTCGTTCTGCGACTGCACCTCGGCCAGGGTCTTGCGAATAAGCTGCTTCTTCTTCATTAGCCGCAGCAGTGGTTTGACAAGTTTCTTCAGACTAAGCATTGCCATTGCATGTTGATCTGATTTTCTTTGCATCATGATGCTCGTTTCGAACTTGTATTCCCGTGTGATGAAAGACATTGAGAGCGACTTCAATTAAGGTTGTTGTCACGTTGTTGGTCTGTACTGTTCTGCTGTTTGGGATAGTGGAGGCTCTTCTTTTATACGATCAGCGCTCAGCTGAGTCTCTGTGCTCTCGCAATGCTCTCTACGCAGGCAGCCAATGAAAATGCTTCCTCGAGCAGGTGGTTGTTTGCGCATTGACTGAGCGCTCGAGTGAAAGAGAGGGAGAGACTGATATTCCAGATTTTTGAAAGTGGATATTTAGTTGGAATTTTTGGGTTGCACAAAATCGACTTTCTTGTCTCCTGGCTCGCTCGCTCGCTACCTGCTCAGCATGATATTCCCAAATCACATTCCGAAGTCCCCTGGCCCGACATGAACAGACAAGTCGCAACAAGTCCGTAAATACCCAACCCTAAGTGCAGAGGATTTTAAAATTGGACACACTATCCGAAAAGGGCAGGGTAGGAACGGGAATAACAATAGTGCGTACTCATATCTCTCAAGCCATCTCGCTTGGAAAACCCTACTTGTTGGCCATTTCATTGACACAACACGAAAATTCCGATGCCGTTCTGAGTCCTGTGACCGGCCGGTAGAAAGTAACGTATTTTACCTATTTTGGTGTGCCGGATTTTGTTTGAGTTTTGAAGGTTAGTCAAAACGAATTAACGCGCTATTTGGGACTTACAGCGTTTTCGGGCTGGCAGGTAGTGTGCACACATAACCGTTTGCACACACATTTGCTAGTCATTGTTATTTTTAGGATCTCTTTGTGGGTTCGTAAACAATTTACGACGCGGGTGATGCATCCTTGATCTTCAAATTTTTCTGGAATTTTGTCGGCAAATTATTTATGTGCCTTCCGATTGTTATTTGAACGTTCCATTTTAAACGTAACGGTCGTTTTTTAACGGCTTTACCCCAAGCATCCTTTAAATATGAAAAACAATATATTTGCTTTTGATTTGTTGACGAATTACAGTCACACAGGACACAAGTCCTCATTTAAAGTGTCTAGTTAATTAATATTTGTGATTTGAATTTTATAATTTAGGTTAAATAAAGTATGTACAATAGTTATACCTTCACTACTACAGACTATGTATAGTGAATAGCTTATAAGTAATGCTAGGTAAAAACCCAAGGATAGTCTCTGATGCGCCCAGTTGCTAACTTGTGGGTAGAACACTCCTACCTCTGTCATCAGTCAGTCTCCTTGCATTTACTTTTATTGTACTGTTGTATTGTCCGTTTTCATGATCATTTGCTAGTGGGTTCAATTTCGCCTATCTAGCACCATGTTCGTGCCATCTTAGAGAAAAGTGCACCGTAATTCGTTTTGGGGTCATTTTAGGGTTTGTTTCATTAAGTCCTCTTTTATCTTTTTATGCGTTAGCTGTTTTTACCTGACTCTAGTCCCAATCTGACCCTTGCACGTGTGGAACCCTGTGCCACCAAACCTAACAACACACAATCGAAATTCAATAACCTGAATGCATTAGAAAAGGGCAATTCAACAGAAAAAACATGCCCAATGCATCGTAATGGTAGTCTCCCGGAAACGGATTAAAAAAATATTCTTGGACTGATGGTGTTTTCTCTGTATTGGTTTAGGCTGCTAATGTTTTGAAAATGTATACATTAACTGTTTTGCTTCTGGTTGAAATCAACATTGGAAAAACGGTCATAATTTGTTGGCGGTGTTGGTACTTAACCAGTTATATATGTATGTATTATTTTATATTGCATGGAACTAATATGGAAAGTAGTATGCAAAATATTTATTATACTCAGGAATGATTTAAAAGTATGATTTAAAAAAAAAGTTATATTGAAGATATTAAAACAGAAAAACTATTAAAAGAAAAGTCTAGGGATAGGATATTTAGGAATTATAGGTTTCCCTCATATAAAAGTACATTTGTTTAGTAAGGTGCTTACTCGCTGTATGTTTACGAACAGCCCTCTCAGTAAAACTTTGTGGATAGCCCGCGCATCTCACGTATGCAGAATGGTCGGGCGAGAGCAATGGAGCTTTGGTTGTGAGGCAAGAGCAACACGGTCCGTTTGCATGACTTCAATTATACAATTTGACTTAGCCTTATATTCATATTATTGTTATTCGCTAGGTCAGTTTTGCGTCAAGAACTAAACATAATAGTTAAAATATAAGGTTCATTGCATCTGACCAAACTGTTAAATAACACATATTTTAGTGTTATGCCACAAGGCTAGTGATTTTAACTCGTAGCCCTCCATAACTGTAATTGCTATCAGTGCAGTCCGCTAACCTGGATCTACGCAATCCAACACATTAAATTCCGCTTCTGTCTGACTGACTGACACTCACATCTAAATAAATCGTATATATTGTAGAAATTTCCAGTATAAATATTTACACACTAAAGTAAAGTCTTTGATATTCAAGTTGGGTTGAATCTAGCGATTAGGCTTTCAAGTCAAGAACCGTCTTTATGAAAATGCATACAGTATGGTGCATCAGTTGGCAACTGAATAAAACGGTTATACTACTTGTCAAATGGCTACGCCCAAACAGGTAGATATAGGGAACAGCCTTTGTTGAACAAGTGTGACAAATCTCACTACCAATCTTAAAATTCTGAAGCATTTGTAGCGTTTCTAAGAATCTCAAACAATGAGAATACAGTTAAAAGTAAATTTTCGTGGCGCCGGCGTCCTGCTGATTAGTTTACCCAGACGTCTAGAAGGCTCTGGTACACAATCGCACACACGTAACCGCCTAAATAAATTATATTTTCCTTAGGTAAAAAATAATTGGCAAAACTCAGCCAAAAACCTTTTAAGGGTAGGTGTCCACAGAGAGATAATTTCTTCATGTCTTCCAAGTACATGTCCCAAACGGCCTTCCATGACTTGAAATATTTGTTTATCGGATGCATCCCAAAAGCAGAATTGTGTTCATCTTTTCGTTCGACTCGATCAACACTTTAAGATCCGTTAGTTATCATATACGTCCTTAACATGTGATGAGATTGTACTCTCTTCTCCACTTATGTATGCAGCATATAAATGATCTTTAACTGCAATTGGTACAAGACCTAAACGAATTCAGAATGTTGGAGTTGGATGGTACCGACTGTATAATACTCAATCACAGTCCACCGTGCATGAATAAATATTTTATGTAGAACTATAGAACACAACGTTTCTGCCAAAGAGCCATTGTACCCTCGAGTGAAGGTAAATTCAAAGTTTTAAATTTTTAACTGCAATAGCGGTTAAACGGTTTCGGAAATACGAATATACAGGCGGAAAAAAGCGGGCAACAAAATGCAAAGTACACAAAACTAATATGCTCTTTCACTTCGTGAATGAGTGTAATGAGCCAGCAGATAAAGCAGCCTTCATGGTTGATTAGTACAGATTGTAGCGGCATGGTAAGTACTAACTCCATGAGTTCTTGAAACGCTTGAGATGAAAAGCCGATAGTTAATGAATACCAAATATTCTTCACTTTCCATTTTGCGGCACTTCATTTATGGAAAATGTAGCGACATTCACTGATTGGGATAGCTGAAATTTGTTTCACGAGATCTGAAGCGGGACGCCTGTTGTCAAATATAACAGCGGCTGGGACACCAGACCAGATCGGCTATTGTTGTTCTATTGTAAAGTGATATTTACGAACGAGCATTTCACTTCAATCTGTCGCCGGCGACCAATCCTGATCCTAATTGTCAAGTGCTGCTCGTGGCCTTGTACTGAGATCAAATTACGTTGCTGGTGGTAAAGAAAATCTGTGGAGTGTCTGTTATGTCTGCAATGCATGAAAAGTTGAGGTCGCATATTTAGTAGCCATTTGTTAATATCAAACAGACTTTCTGACCTAAAAATCGTCGACTTGGAGCTACTCTATATTATGTTAACAGGTTAATTTAATTTAATTTAATTCATATTAATAACGTAATGATACGTTAGTATTTCTTTGTTGCAATTTATGAGTGCTTAAAGCAATCGGAGCTGTTCAGAATATATGTTGATTATTTGCTTATAATTACAGAAATTTCCCAAAAAAAAGTTTTGGTCTGCTTCTGACAATATTCATATCGGGAGTTTGCAAATCTCCTAATGCAGAATTTTATCGAAAAGCTGAGTAAACAGAGTCAACACCTTAGCTCCAGACTGCTCAAACGTGTCTTTTAGATAAATATATTCTTCTTTTGCTATAGTTGAACACATTAGCGTATTATAGTTATAAATGTACACGTTTTATCGATTCGATCAACAACCACTGAGTTCTAAACCACCTAAGCAGTTTTTGAAATACACAAACAAATTTTAAATAAATTGTTCTATGGCCTTTTTGGAATAAAACATGCCAATAGATGCGTCGGCCACTTTCCTTTGTGAACACGTGTGCACGGTCTCCTATTTTTCTCTTTTGTCTAATCCTTAGCTATATCCCCTGCGGTGCCGAGTTTTATTGATTTGGGTTTCTTATTGTTAACTGAAATTGTTCGGACTGTTTGCTGTATGTATGTTTGTGTGAGTGTGTTTGTGTTCTGCTGTATAAGATCTTAAAGTATATACGGTCATAAATAATGTTTGTCTGCATGTGTATTGTTGGAATCGGTAATATTTGTTGTATTCTGATTGACGCTTAATTTGATTTTATGCCGACCGATGAGTTCGGGATTAAGGACGGGATCAAGTAATATAAGTAATTTAAGTACAGTTGACTTATTCTTAGCACATAGAACACTGCTTTCCTATTTTACTACTGTATTCTCATAAGTGAGTGCTCAATTATTTTAAACTTATGGGTATGAAATTAATACATAGCTATTACTTCGCCAAACCGTTATAATTAAAAAAGTAACATATCACGAAAAACTGAAATCATATACATATATTTACATTAATTTGGTATAGGCTATTGAAATGGCAAATATCAAGAACTATTAAAGTTAGACACTTGAATTTGTTTTCTCGTTTTTGTGTAATTGATTAAAAACTTTACCAAAATTCTCTAGAGCTATAGAGCCCACATTCTACATATCAATGTATTTGCTATACAATTTTGATTTTCATCATATTTTGGATACCGGAATGAAATGTTACCTCTGTCCTCACAATATGTTTAAAATTTATTCTAAGTAATATAGATTTGTGCCTTGTAACTATACATATATGTATTAACGGTATTTTCTCATTCGAAAAAGTGTTCTCTGAAAGTATTATGAAGATTGTCCAACTATATTTGATCATGAGTTTTTTATTAAGTGTGTTGAAAAGAAGCGAAGAGCTTTTGGGCTATTAGTTCATCAAGGTGTTCGGTCGAGCAGACTCAACATAATTATATCATTATCATTATATTTATTTTAACAATAGCTATAATTCGCATACCTATTTAAAAAGTCATTGTAGTGATCAAACAATAAATAAGTAAGTGGAATCATATGAAAGTAACATATAAGTGGGACATATATATATATATATATATATATATATATATATATATATATATATATATATATATGTATTTGTTGATTAAGCTTTAAGCCAAACGCAGTTTTAATTCAATATGTGGCTTCATTTACGCTATATTATAACATGTTTGTTCTGGCCACAGCTATGGCTTGCTCAGTAGCAAGTTCCATTCAATTAAGGTAAAAGTGTAACCAGTAAGAAGATCTTATATTCAACTTTCTAAAGAGAGATCAGTACTGGGGCCAATTTACGAGATTATCATGAGTGACAAAAAATGGCATTTGGAATGGAATGGGACTTTGTTCGATGATCCTCGTGTAAACAAGCCTTGTATCTGGAGGTATCCTTTATCCGAGCATTCGAGTTCGGTTGAGTAGGCCCTAATTTCAACAGAGTAGAGATTCTGGAGAATTTCTTTCCATCATACAGAATGCTGCAGCAGCACCAAATTAGAGCTCGTTAAAAGGCACACTTTTTTCTATTCGCTCCCGTTGTCTGCAGTAATCCCTATTGTCTGGCTTGAACGGATCACGTTTCACGTTTCAACAATATCTACTGGTTCTCTTTGGCATTTTTCAGGGCATTAATAAGCCTGGTGGTTGGTGGCTGGTGACAACACGTGAAACTCCATGACGTCTCACTACCTCCGTCGAACCCTCGGATAGACAACACCAAACAAAACATAGATAACTGCAAACTTCCAAAAATGTGTTTACAAATATTTTTGAAACGAGATAAACAAAGGCCCATCTACTATTGTTTCAATGCATGACTTTTCGGACCATCGATCGATGTCTCATGTTGTTTCGATTTCTTTTTTGCAGTGTCCTGTTGGCACTTTTCGATTTTCGAACCTATATTTTATACAAACAACGTCAGGTACAGTTTGCATATGTGAATTTGTATGATTCTGATATAGTTTAGGGTCGGTCTGGCAAATACTAAAAATATGTATAATTTTACCAAATCTTAAAAGATATAAAAAAGCCCAATCTTAATTCATTAATCTCGTTTGGAAATTGTAAGGTGATACTTTGGGATTAAATTATGATTTTTTTCTGCAGTTAATGTAGTGCTTTTTATGTATACTTTTTTGAAGATATATAGATTTTTGTCTCATTTGCAGATGCTCACATGCAATTTTGCATTCTATGAATCTACTGCTTTCTCATGAACTATGGATCAAAGTTTTACTTAATTTCCCAGAGTACCAGAAGTTAAGTTTTTGGACAACAGCTCTCAACATGATTATATATTCCAAATTCCAGCTCCTTTGCCCTGCTTTCAGTGGGTGTAACCAATCTTAACACCTATTTCATATACATACATATTGTACATATATTCCTAAGTCTCTAGACATGTTATTATACCCTGATCCCATTAAAAGTGGGAAATCAGGGTATAATGGTTTTGTGAAAAGTATGTAACAGGCAGAAGGAAAGGAAAGGAAGACCCCATAAAGTATATATATTCTTGATCAGGACAATGAGCTGAGTCGATATAGCCCTGTCCGTCTGTCCGTCTGTCCGTCCGTCCGTCCGTAGATCCATATGAACGCCTAGATCTCAGGCGATATAAGAGCTAGAGAATTGAAATTTTTTATGCATACTCATGTATACCACACGCAGTACAAGTTTATCTTTTTTTCGATAACTTATCCGATTTCTTTTTTGTCTAAAATTATCGATAAATTGATATTGATTATTCAGCGTAATTTTAATACTTTTAGACCTGGAGACTTCAGATTTGGTGTGTACATACATCTGATGAATACGAAGATTTTGAAAATTACAGATTTTGGATACCACGCCCCCTTCGCCCCCAATTTGCAAAAAACGTATTTTAAGTAGTAGAGACTTGTGCTTTGGAATTTATACACATTTGTATATGTACGTTCTGAAAGTTTCATGAAGATAGTCCGACAACAAGAGAAATTATTCAGCAACAAAATTCTCATAGTATTGCCTACACTGAAGCGCAGCCCAAGCGCAGTCGCTGCTTACTTCGCAGTTAGCAGAGCACGTGCTTATTTCCTAGTCGAGCAGTCTCGACTAGAGCTTCCTTACTTGTTTTTATTATACAGTATATATGCGCCAACTTCGGGTTCTAGAGTAATGATTTTGGAATATTCGCACACATCACTGCTGATGTAGCTTTTCATGATAAGCAATGATCATCTACACATTTAACATATAAGCGGAATCGGTGTTTAACCCATGGATTTGTGAACAAATAAATAGATCTATATATATAAATACATATATTTATTATATATGTTTTTATTACTTTTTAGATCTAATTTTATTTGTGTTTTCTACAACATTTCCATACTATTGTTATTTTAAGAAGTATTTCTATTGAAATAATACATCTCGATAGATTTGTTATATTGATAACGAAGTACCTATGAATGTAAAAATAAAAAGGAACTCAATATAATAAAATGTTATTGTTAGGGTGGATTTCCTGAAGCCGATTGAAAGATTGCTACAAACAAGGCACTGACAATGGAAAGCAGCCAAAGAATAGCACATATGAACAATTGAAGGGCAAACCTTCAATTTCAATGGGCAACCACTGCTTCGGCTTACCACCGAGGCCTGATTGTGTGGATCTATTTTGGTCCTCGCTTGTTATGTGGGATACTCTTGGGATTACCCAATTCCAGTTATGTACCATTGACATCTTGACCATGTTTGTTTATCGCCCTTCATCTTACTTTGGCTTTATTTAATGTGTAGCTTCTGGTATATGTCATCTTTGTATTCCCAATAAAAAATACAACTATACTATATATGATTGGCGGGCGCTTTTCTATATTTCGAACGTAGTTAATGAGTTCATTAAGATTCATTTTAAAACTAATAAAATCTAGATATTGTAATTTGTGCTTTATATAGATACTTACGAGTTGAGTAGCAGCATTAACGTATTGCCATTTTAGATCCTTAAAGAAAATTAGTTTGAATACGTATATAGTATGGTCAGTTATACTTCATATATATTCTTATTTTGAGTTTACACCTCTAAAACTATAGAAGATACAATTTTTTCCCGATTTACCACTTCTGGCCAGTTAGTGAACGGAGTGTATTATATTTTTGATTTGTCAAGTTTAATTTAAGTTACATTTTATATAACAAGGTTTCAAGGCAACAGTACGAGCCCCAACCACTATTAATTCGAACAGCATACTGTTTTTGCAGTGCGCAATGTTCACCACACACTGCATACCAATATATGTTGTATTAAAGAGAATTGCATTCTCTTAACGATGGATTTATTATAAAATTTGATTTGACTTTTATATAAAATTTTATTTCTAATGATTAATTTTGATTTATATCATATGAATTATTTATAAAAATTCCTTTTTTGAATTTTTCGTGAAAAAATAACTTATGTGTGTTTTCCCCTATCTTCTAGGGGGTTATTTTGTGCCTAAATTTTTTAAAATTCTTAACTCTTACCTGCGGTCCCTGATTAGTAGTATTGATAATATAGTGCATTGAACATTGCGCACTGCAAAAAAACATGCCGTTCGAATTAATAGTGGTTGGGGCTCGTATTTGGGAAAATATCGCTCTATTAGTTGAAGGATTACTAGTTTATATACAAAACCGAATATATTTGAATAATAATTTCCAGAGATATTTATACCTTTTATACCCTGTTCTCATTAAAAATGGGAAAACTGTGTATAATGGTTTTGTGAAAAGTATGTAACAGGCGGAAGGAAGTATATATATATATTCTTGATCAGGGCGACGAGCTGAGTCGATATAGCCCTGTCCGTCTGTCCGTCCGTCCGTATGAGCGGGAAGATCTCAGAAAATATAAGAGCTAAGGACTTGAAACTATGCATGCATACTCGTGTATACCATACGCAGAACAAGTTTATCATATTTTCTCCAAAACTTTTTTACCGCTCATGTGTGCATGTGCTTTTGTATGCTTGTATCAGTTCTTTGCAGGGTTCAGGGTATCTTCTAGTCGAGCAGTCTCGACTGGACCACTCTTACTTGTTTAAATTTTCGTTTTAAAAACATTTCATCATTTCATTTTAATATTGCAACCAAGAGCATTGGGTTATGGTCCTTTGTTTCCCTTATTCTTGTATATTTTCTCCATTCATTTGTTTGAAGATTGAGAAGTAAAGTCTGTTAATTATATAAAAGGACGTAGGCTGCAGATCTTAGATTATTTTAATTTGTAATCCGCACACATATGTAGAAACTGAAATCTAAATGATTATGTTAAGAATTTGAATATACAGTTATCTGGTTAACCAATTTGGTTACAAAAGCATATCTGATAATCATTTAGCAATGATGAGATAGTATAGCAATTGGTCAAAAGTAAAGCCTAAATGTTCCTATCGCATGGGATATCAGCCTTACTCACGCATGTGGGAGACATATGGATAACAGCTACATGTACATTGCATTCTTAATCCTGAACTGTGATACTTCCAAAGTTGTTATCTTTGATGTGCAATCTCTTAATTCGCTGCTAACACCGATACTCGTATTCTGTGGACCTAAGTGGCCGGATTATCACCAACCAGATGAGACGAGACGGAACGAGGCGAGATGAAGCGAGACGAGACAGAGGATCTGTATGTACTTGAATTTATTTTGTTTTCGTCTAAGAGCATACATATTTTTAGAGTATTTCTTATTTTCTTTAAGATATGTTTGCCCTGATAAGATAAACAATGGATGCAGGATCAAATAACATGCTAGTGATTGTGTACGTCTTGTTTCAATAAACATTTCGACCATTAGCATTATTTTGCCGACTGTATTTTTGTATTTTTATTATAGACCAGACTAATTCACCAGCAATGTTTTTGTTTACCTGCGTTTCAGCACAACGGAGTGAACTTCAAAATATATGTATTTAGGAAAACTTTGACTTTTAGGTGTTTATTTATAGTCAATTTCTAGATTTTAAGAGGTTTTTAAATTTTTTATAGAAAGGAAGCCGAAAATAATACAGAAAAGACTCATCTAACCGTTCATTTCTTAAAGAATTAGTTCTCATAATAGGTTCTATTTGCCCGAAAAATAGATTTCATTCTATTAAGGATTGGCATATCCTTAATACATATTTCAATTCTATTTAAATATCTAGTATTTCTAAGCATGTATTCTTCAATATATAAATTAATAAAAAACAAGTAAGAAAGAGGCTGCTCGATTACGAAATTCCTGAAGTCTTCGAGCAACTGATATTTCAACAATTCTTCGCGTTTTTCTGCTTATACAAGAAACATAAAACACAGACCTACATAAGTATTCACGCAGTGTGGGCTTAATATGAGTACTTAATTGCTCAATAACTTTTCTTGTGGACTATCTTCATGAAACTTTCAGATCGTATTTATAACATTGAAATGCATATATTTGTTAAGGACGAAGTCTCTAGTATTTTAAATAAGGGCTGGATATAAGGGCGGGGGTGAATTAAATAAAAAATTGGATTTTAATCGATAAAAAATAACGGGATGAGTTATCGATTTTTAGAGATAAACTCGATATTCGCGCTACCTATCAAACAAACGGACAGACGGACAGGGTTAGATCGACTCAGCTCATCGCCAATAATATATTTGTGGGGTCTGCTACGCTTCCTTTGCGACATTTGTTATATTTTTCAAAAAGTCAGAATATTATTTGATTTTTGTGTAATAAACATTATTCTGTCCACCTATCCATATTAACGGAAACAGGTACTATTTGATTGTGACTTTCCGTAAAATTAGTGAGCTATCTTACTAGCTTAGGAACACGTCGGTTTAGTAAATTAAAGAAAAGTACAGACATGTTTGATATTTCGGATTAGTGTGAAAATGTGTACAAGCTTGAGTAAAAGTTTTATATTTATATGAATTCAAACTAAATCGTTTTATTATATTCTGTTTCTGTTATTCTGTTATTTCCGCTTTTAACAATCACTTTAGTGATAGGTGTAAAGAATGAGAGTTTAGTTTCGCCTGCAGAGTTAAGAAACTCAATTGGTCAAGGCAATTGGCAAAAGAGCATAGTATGAAATGTTATAAGAGCATTCCTATATAAGCGATTGTTCATTCACTTCCGTTTGAAATTTAAATTTAAAATGCAACGTATTGTGAAATAGTCCTGCGGAGCTATGCACCACTGCCTATTAATAAACGATATTCCAAGATTTACTTTTGCCGGACCTCTGCTGGCATTCACACTCGACTGAAGAGCGCATCCATTGTTAATAGAAAAGGCCCATCCATTCAGTTATTCAGACAAAGGAGAATTATCTGCACATGCGTAACGAATGTCCAGTTTTTCAAGCAGCCTCAATGACATCAACTCTCTAAGCAAACCTTCAATGGCCTGCGGGCTTATACATGCTGTTCTTTAACTAAAATCTCACAATGGAAATACATATATTAAAAAAAAAAAAACAATTAAAAGCCCATAGGAAGTACAAAAATTTGGAAAATGTATGTATATCCAACTTGTGTATATGTATATTATGTATATATATGTATTTGATCTATGTATATATGCAAGAATAATTTATTTACTTATATTGGTTCCCAAGGGTCCACAGGATGAAGTCTTTTTGACGTCTGCGCTTGATATTGTTCATAATCAGATTAGCTGCTGATTTGATATTCTGTAAAGCTTTAGTACATGTAGAGAGTCTATTACTAATATTTAATCCCCTAGCAATCTGACTGCTGGTTGGGGTGGGCTTCCTATGGGGTATCCGCCATATCTTTTTAGCCTGGGTTATAAATCTGAGTATATACGGAGATTCTGGCATATCGGAAACCTAATTTTCTGATTTGCCATGTCTCCACCCCGAGGCGCATGAGTATTCAAAAAATAAAGTCTCCATACGCTATACGGGCAGCGCATATATTACAGGAGTAATATACTTATTTCACTTGGCGAATGAGCATAAATACGCGTTTAACGTTTTATCATTCGTATTGAAATAACTGTTTGATGGAGGATGGGATAATATACTTCACCTGTCTTTCACTCCTCTTGAGAAACTTTCTTTTAGTTTTCTTAAATCCAATTAAAATACAATGAATATATATAACTGGATATTTTGAAATGTGAACGAAAATGAATAACTTGTGATATTTGAAAATCGTAAAATAATTTAACTTTGAGATAAAGGATACCTAACACAAAAATATTTTTCTATGCTTCTCCCAGTGCGTTTCACATCAGATTTTGATCAAATGGAATTACAATAAATCAGTTTATCATACAAACCTAATCTATTTTCAGATATCGATTTTTTTTGACTGATTTTAAATGAAGAATACCCGTTCAACAAGATTTTATAATTTTTAGAGATCTGAATGCAAGTTGAATAAAAAATATGGTTTTGAGAGTCGCTTGAGTTAAAAAAAAAAAAAAAGTAAGAACGTTGCAGTCAACTACTCACAATCCGGCTCTTGTATGTAAAATTTTCAATATGACACGACACAAAAAGTGTACAGACAAAAGTGCGCCTTCTAGCATATTCTAGGATTTGTGGATTTTTCAGTCGTTATTTTCGTTTTGTGAGATGACGCTCTAGCACTGAAGTTACATATATAATTTTCGCTAATAGATGCTAGCCAAAGCAGGGGTTGCGATGGTTAAAATTATTATAAGTTTAAATTGGTTTCTTATTAAATAGCCCTCAAATGCTTATACGTATATACGTATATAAATACATATATACAAATATACACAAGTCTGCATACACAATTTCAGCCTTTCTTATGCACGTGCTCATTTGCATGTGTGTAAGTATGTACATATAATGCGTACTCTAGCATTTTCTAAGAATCTTAGTTGCGATACATTTGTCTTTGCATTGTTTTTTAATTGAAATTTTTGAAATTTGATGTTATAATTTCGTTAATATTTTTCCAATTATATACATAAGTGACGCACGCATATAAATTTCTTAGTTGGCCGCTACAAATGCCGGTTCTCCACGCCTCTAGTGGGTGTAGATTGTAGTGCTTCGAACTCCGCAGAAAACTTTTACATAATTGGTTTTAATTTTTTAAACCCTGAACCCACTAAAAATGGGAAATCAGGGAATAATGGTTTTATGAAAAGTATTTAACAGGCAGAAGGAAGTATCGCAGACCCCATAAAGTATATATATTCTTGATCAGGGCGATGAGCTGAGTCGATATAGCCCTGTCCGGCCGGCCGTATGAACGCCTAGATCTCCGGAGATATAAGAGCTAGAGGCTTGAAATTGTATGCATACCCGTGTATACCATACGCAGTCCTTTTTTATCGAGAATAATCGATACATTGTTATTTTTTATTCAGCGTACATACATCTCATCAATATGAATATTTAGTAATTTATAGATTTTGGATACCAAGTCTTGTAGCTAGACACTTGTGCTTTGGAATATACAAACATTTGAACATTATGATCACGTTCTGAAAGTTTTATAAAGATAGTCCCACTACAAGAGAAATTATTCAGCAACAAAATTCTCATAGTATTGTACATACTGCAGCGCAGCCCAAGTGCAGTCGCTGCTTACTGCGCAGTTAGCAGAGCGCGTGGTTATGTGTGCGTGAATATCAGCTCCTTGTAGGGATCAGGTTATCTCTTAATCGAGCAGTCTCGACTAGAGCTTTCTTACTTGTTTAAGATTTATAATTTAATTTTTATTTTTTAAATTCCATAAAAATATTTTCCTCCGTGTAATCAATGCCTATTAAGCCTGTTTATATATAGATTGCTCACGCATATAAATGTCGCAATTTCACACTACAGATGGCGATTGCCACGCCTCTAGTAGCCGTAGACACCTTATTTTTGGCCAGTTCTTAGAACGAACCTAACTGCAAAATATGAATGCTTACGCTCAAAAAATGTGAAAATTACAGGGTATTTTTTGATATGCCACGCCCCTAAAGAGGCGTAACAATTATTTTTGGGTCATCGATAGAGGAGCCTACCAGAAACTCAACTCTCCAAATTTGAAGCTTCTAGCTCTTAAACTGTTTGCCACGCCCCCTGTGGGCGGAGATATATCCATCATAGCTTTTTGGTATTGGGTGGTTAACCCGAGTATATATACCAAATTTCAGGTCTCAAGCATCAATAGTACCCAAAATATAGCAGAATTTGAAAAATCACTATATCTTCAGATCCGATTTGCCACGCCTTGTAAGCGTAGACATATAATTTTCAGCCGATAGAATCGTAACATTAGCTGTAATGGTCGGTAATATCGTTTGTAACAAAATTGTCACCTGCGCCGCAAGTGAGCTGAGTTTAGAACTGAGCTTTAGAACAGAGCTTTCGCTAAGCCCTAAAGCTTTGGGATAGTGGGCGAAGTGCACCCAGCTTCAAGTTGCTTCGCTCACTGTCTCCAAAATGAGCGGAAAATGAAGAAGAGCACTGGAATAGGGCGCTATAAAAACGGAGGCACATTGCGTGTTCGATCCTTTTCATTTCCGGCGCTCTCCAAAAAAAAAAAAGAATCCAAACACCTCACCGGCATTCACCGGCATTCATTAAAGAGAAAAAAAATATATATATATATATATATATATATATATATTGTCTTGTTGGATACAAAACTGCTTAGTGTCCGGCTAATAAACTGAACTTATATATAGCCCAAATATATATAAATTTAAACAATCCAAGAATTTAATCATCGCCCACGGTGCAGGCGATCATATCGCGCAGCTTCTAAAGCTTGTAAGCTTTGAACGGCTGACGCGCTCTGGTTTTTTTCGTGCAGAAACTGCAAAGGTATGTGGCAGAAAGAAATAAATTTGTTCGGAAGATAATATTATTCTTGATTTTCAGTCGAAGGCAGTGTCCTTCCCCATGCCCTAACGTCTAGGCCAGCAAAAATAACCTACATATATAGGCTGTGCTGAGGTTAGGGTTGGATTTTAATATATATTTTAATATATATTTCATTCCTGGACGAGAGCGGCGAGGAAAGACAAAAAAAAAAAAAAAGAAAAAAAACACTAGTGAAGTAAAAGATCTATATCTATATATATATATATATATAGATATGTATATGTATATATAGGTGATATCAAAAAAAAAAAGAAAAAAAACATTATTAGTGCAGCTAATATATATATATATATATATATATATATATATATATATATATATATATATATATATATATATATATATATATATATATATTATTATATATATATATATATATATGTATATGTATATATAGGTGATATCAAAAAAAAAAAAAGAAAAAAAACATTATTAGTGCAGCTTTGAGAAGCATGGGGAAGCAATACATGCAAGCTTAGTGAACATAGGTTGACAGTGCACTGAAAAAAAAACTTATTTAGTAAAGCAAAAAATGAATTAGAAAAAAAAAAAAAAATAAATACAAAAATTTGTATAGAAAAAAAAAGAAGAAGAAAAGAGTTATATATATATATATATATATATATATATATATATATATATATATATTTCTGTATAGTGAAATCTCAAAAATCTTAGTGTCTGACAACTTGAAAAAAAAAAAACAACCAACACCAAAAAAAAAACAAAAAAAAATAAGAAATGAATTTATATTCCTCCCCACCTTTCAAATAAAACACAAACAAATAAAACAATTTTAAAATCAATCCAACAGCAACCACGAAGAAAGGCCTTTCATCGATGGAAAGCAATCATGTAAGTGTTTGATACCCCGTGCTCCCTTTCCCCATATTTGAAGTCAAAAAAAAAAAAATTAATAATAATAATAATGAATAAATACATAAAAAAAACACACACACAATTTATATACCTATATCAATATATATATATATATATATATATATATATATATATATATATATATATATATATATATATATATATATATATATATATATATATATATATATATATATATATATATATATATATATATATATATATATATATATATATATATATAAAACAAAACGATATTAGCAAAAAAATGAGGAGAAAAAATTTTTCTATCTTCATGAAAATTAGATACTTAAATTACATATATATAGATATATTTTTTTTTTTCTCCTCATTTTTTTTGCTAATATCGTTTTGTTTTATTATATGCAGTTTATTTAGTTGAATATACATATGTAAGAAATATTAAAGAAAAGAAAAAGAATTTTTTGAATGGATTGTGAATTAAGAAATAAAAAACCGTAATGAAATGATTGATTGAATTTTATAAGGCGGGTGATACAATGGTGTAGAGAGCTTGAGTTTATCGCATTGGGGGTTTTTCATAACGTTTATCAGAAAAACCATGGTAGGGATAGGGGCGAGAACACGGTGGTCACCCTCCACCTATGGCTACCGGTGTTGATATCGTTTTATTGATTTGTAGTTGTGTCTGTCCTTCCTTTTTTGTTCGTCTCATACATTTCGGAGTAAAGCTCCAACCAGGTTTCTGGTATATAGGGATCTTATAAAATAAGATTTATGTACCCCGACCGCGAGGTAGCCAAGAACTCTCCCACACTCCCGAATGAGCTACGGAACAAGAAGATCCTGTCTACTGGTATCTTTGGTCACATAAACTTTGGCGCCCAATATGGGGCTCGAAGTTTATGAAAGGCTATTAGGTCACATAGCTTACGTGCAAAATTTCAGCGCTCTAGCTTCAAAACTCTATGAGATACAGTTTTACCCGATTTGCCACGCCCCTAATGGGCGTATATTTTCATTTTGGGTGGTATATACGAATCTACATTCCAAATTTATTTCAGCATTCTTCTCTTTAACTAATATGATTTCTGGCATATCGGAAAATGCATTTTCCGATTTGCCGCGTCTCTAGTAGGCGGATCGGGAAAATTTTAACACTTTTTAAATCGGAGATATACACAAAAATGTGTTCAAAATTGCAGTCTCTAGCTCTAATAACATCGAAATAGACTGCGTTCGTATTCTATTTAAATTCTAAAAAGGATTGTTGGTAGACTTATATATAAATTAATACTGTAGTACGAGAATGATTGAAATTGAAATATGTTTCCAAATTCAATTCACTCTAGCTGTACCTATTATATTAACAGTAACTTTAGCTTCATGCTCTTAATCTGTTTGTTTGCATTGGCAACATTAAAATTCAGCTTAAGACATGACATTCTGAATCCCACCTGTTCTGCATCATAGTCCTTTCCTACAGAAACTAACATACGAACTAGTTTAATCCTGAGATTTTAAACAGTCTCCATGCTTGTGTGACCTTGTACCCTTCCATAAACTTCGAGCCCCACGTTGGGCGCCAAAAATTTATGTGACCATGATACCAGTAGACAGTAGTCCATACTGTCGTCGACCGTCAGATAGCGAAGCGGGATCATCTGGTTCCTTAGCTCATTCGGGAGTGTGGGGGAGTTCTTTGCTACCTCATGGTCTGGGTACATAAATCTTATTTTATAAGATCACTATATACCAGAAAGCTGGTTGGAGTGTTACTCCGAACTGTATTAGAATATATTAAAATCCAATCCTAACTTCAGCACAGACTATATAGGCTATATTTTTGCTGGCCCAGAGGTTAGGGTATGTGGAAGGCATTGCATTCGACTGAAAGTCAAGAATACCAGAACGCGTCAGCCGTGCAAAGCTTACAAGCTTTAGAAGCTGCGGGATTTTGATCACCGGCACCGTGGGCGCTGATTAAGCTTCGGAGATATTTAAACTTTATATATATATTTTGGTTACATATAAATGTGGTTTATTAGCTGAGCACTAAGCTATTTTTATGCAAAAAGGCAAAAACAAATTTTGTTTTCTTTTTTTTTTTTTCACAGAGAATGTCCGTGAGGTGTCTGATTTTTGTAGAGTGCCGGAAAAGGAAAAAGATCGAGCTGGCAATGTTCCTCTGTTTTTATAGGGCTACATTCCAGTGCCCTTCATTCCACTCTTTTTGGAGACCTTGAGCGAAGCAACTTGAAGCTTTCTAAAGCTTAGATTAACCCAAAGCTCACTGACCTTTGATATGCGCTGCAATTTCAGATCTCAAAAAAAAAAAAAAAAAAAAAAAAAAATGTTACGTACCGACCATTACACATGACATACATTTAAACACACATATGTAAATACAAATACTGTTCGTTCTGGTCTAGGAAATATTTACTTTATGATACGCCTCGTTCTGTCCGTCATATACATTTTAATGAAACCGGATTTGAAGAATGTGATTAAAATTAAAATTAAATTATTTTATTCATAAAATTGGCGTGCAAAAATAAATTGATTGTCCTTCACTTGATCCATTTCCGTTTCCCATGCAATTGGTTGAAGCTAAATACTCATAGCTCGGTCGGTTCGAACAACCAGGTTAGACCATTTAGATGGATATGTATTTATAACGAAATAGGCCTTTCAATTCCCTATTTACTCTGTTAATTTTCTTTTTATCTTTACAAACGGTAATTTGTGCGAACATCAAAGCAACCATGGCGAAGACCACCAAGCCAAATGAATTTTCCACTTTGATCCCGCCGTATCGAGCACCCTCATTGTAGTTGCTAATCGCACCAGGTGACGGATGCGTCGGCTTGACATAAAATAATGCTACATCGGCGTACCCGAAGTGACAAGAAAATCGTTTTGAGGTGTCTTGTTTCGTACGCCGAGCATTGTGAGAAAAGTAGCAGTTCCCTTCCCTCACTTACCTTTGTGATTTTTGCTACTCGTGCTCATCCTCATGCAGAGAGCGAAACGTGTTGCACCTCTGTTTTCGATGGGCTGCACACGGCGGTCACCGATTTACTTTTAAAATGCTGTCCAATTTAGTATAGTGAAGACCACCAGTAACGTTGAAGCATAACAGAAGATACAAAAACGCATTGCTTTATTGAAGAACTCTGACATGGCTTACGCAATAATAAATTTGAGCAAATATTAATACTGATTATTTTCATTTTATTCCCCTCTCAAGATAAATCGGTAAATGTAAATATCAAAATTTGATCAATCAATATTGCATGATATATTTTTAACAAGTCGCGTTTTTGACGAAAATAGGATAAAGTATTTCTCGATTTTCAAAGCCATTATAAGGTGTTGCATGGAACTTTTAACACCATGACCATTTAGAGTAAGCAAATAAAGATTAGGATCACAACAATTTGTGAACTTAACTATTAAAAGTGTTTAAATGAAAAGAAATGAATATGAAATTATATATTAAACAATATTTACATATCACATAAGGGACATTATTAACAATTAATGTTTATGTAAGGAGTGCACCTAAACTTTATTTGCCGACCATATATTCTATATATTTGTAAGCTTTGGTTGAGACTGCGCGAAATCAATCCTCTTTGAAACGCTTGGGGGAAACGCGATGGGGAAGCATTATTTATTGGCTGGTTAATTTATAACTATAATTATAATTAATCAATAAACCTGGTTGTTGTTCTGGAATCTTAAACATCAACATTTTCAATTTGTCAAGTTTCGGTTGCTTACAACAAATGTTTGAAGCAAAAGTCTTCATCCCGAACTAAATAAATATAATTTTCAGATTAAAATTTTCATTTAAGTTAATAATTTATTTATTTAAAAAAATATATATTTTTTACCCTCCTCCTATTTTTGGGCATTTACACGCACACGTCCTATACATGCGCGCATACATAAATGCAGTTGTATGCGATTCGAAATGGTTGACTGGTTTCTAAAAGAATTTACCTTGACTGCAAATTGATTCGTTCTACTTGGTTAAGATTCAATAACGAGCACATTTGAACAGGCAGATAAGCCAAATCTGTGTTGTTTGGTTTGTTTGATTCGCCAATGTTCCAGGTGTTTGAGCAAGAAATTAAAATTTTTCTGCTTATAGTTTTGTCATGTCATTCCTTTTTAATCGATAATGGAGCAAGCTAGGTTTACTTATAAATTTTATAGCTTGTAATCTAATAAAGAATTTGTACAAACTGCAAATATCAGATGCATTTTTTAACAAAAATTTGTTCTGACGATTATTAAAATGTTTAGTTTTCAATGACAACATAATCAATCCTGCCTCCTTCTGTCTATACATATCGAATATGGAATTCGTTAGCTTATTCAATGGCAAAAGTTGAAGTAAGTTGCTCAATGTCCATCTGCCTCTATAACTTAGGTAAAAAATCGTAATTTTTATAATATTTGTTTCCAGCCTTTTTACGAAGCTTGAACCTTTTTCAGAAATACTTGAATACAGCACGTTTATGCTAAAAATACCAAACTCCACAATTTAAATTTAATTACAGCTTAATATGTTTCACAAACGCAATATAGTAACTGCTTATTAGGTTATTTAATCGTAAAACTTAATAGGAAATGAATGGCATCTGGTTCTCAAAGTATGAAATAGTAAATTTAAATATATATTATTAAGGACATTTAGACATTTACAATGGAATGGATGACAAATTTCGATTGCCGTTTAAATTACAATTTTCATTTTATGTGCCATTTATTATGGTTGGACTTTGAAACATTTATCTTTGGTCAGCACTAGACCTAAAACTAGAAAGGTCGGGATAGTAAGTGAAATACAATCATACTGGATAGAAGCAATACATCGTCACCCACATGGAACAAATTGATTTTCTTTAACGGGCGACAAAGTCGATCCAGCAGAGCAGAGCAGAGCAGAGCAGAGCAGAGCAGAGCAGAGCAGAATTGTGTAGGATTTTGAGGAACGTGATCTTTGTACCATAATTAAGAATACGAAGGCTCATGCGTTGCAAATTGGAAGCTGAAAGAAAACATACCAGTTGTCACTGGTAGTGCCCGTCAGTGGTGTCTCCTTTCATACTAAATACAATGGCAACTCGAGCATAAAGGAGCTGCACACTTTGGCTGTTTGGGACTCCTGCTCGTAGAGGCAGTCGCCTCTAACATAACGTGTGGGTTGAAACTTGTCAATGCTTGGTTTACTGTATGGACTTTTGACTGTTTTTCATTTCATTTCTTGGAAATAAACCTATGTTAAATCAATTGGTTCCAAATCGTTGAAATTGAATTGTGAAGTCCGTTTCGTTTCAGCTGTTCGACACGAGCAATTTTCCATTTTACGCTCGTATCACGAGCTCAACTCAGAGGCTCTCCTCAAATGCAGTTCGAGATGTATAAAAGTACTTGCAAGCTTGTTGAAATGATACCGCGAAATTTCAATTTGCACGACTATTTTAAATTAATCTGATTACTTAATTGCCCAATGTACACATAGTATATATATGTATCAGCGGATCGCAATTGTACAGCATAACTTAAAAAGGAGCCGTGGCAAACCCCGTAAAGTATATATATACATATATTTATGATCAGGTTGACGAGCGAATTGATCTTAGCATATGTGTGTGGTTATTTTTTGTGTGTTTTGTATGCAAAAAAGAAACGTGCAATGATTGAAATATCTGATTATTGCAGGTTTCAGGGAATCTCCTAGTCGAGCAGCCTCGATTAGCTTCGATCAACGCCAACTCAATACAACTTGTACAAAACACTACTTAGATAGATCAATTTTGCCATTGCTCCGCTGTTGAATCTAGGGATTTGAAATGTTGGAAATGTACTGTATACATTTGGCTTAATGCAGGATACAATATAATTACGAAAGTGAATGTCCGCGTGTCCTTCTGTCCGCCTGAACACAATTTTTTTGACGCTAGGGAAGCTAGGGACTTTAAATTAGAAAAAAAGTATTTATTTATAAATAAACGAGTATACCCTCGACTTATAGTGTTAACATTTTGCCGATCCGCTCACTAGGTGCGTAGCAAATCGTAAAATGCATTTTCCGGTATGCCAGAAAATATATTAATTGAAGAGCTAGAAAGCTGAAATTTGGAATGTAGATTCGCGTATATATATATATATATATATATATATATACCAAATAGGGGAGTGGCAATCAAAATGGGCTGTGAATGATTATTTTGCAATGTTCTAACTTGTTTTATATATGTAATATAATTACGATGTCTTTATATGCCTCTTACCCTTTTTTTTTATATATGTATATAAACACATAAACAGATCAATAAGTAAGATACACATATACATATATGTACAAATACGTCTACGACCAATGGACAGGTAGATTGTACTACCTCACAGCTATTGTGTCTATCGAATTTTCGTAGGGGTGGTTTATCGAACAGAAAAATCGTATATAAGGCAGTCGCTGCAGAGGAGAATTTCATTCTCGCTCCAGCTCTTATATCGACCGGATCACTTTTTATATTCTACTTTAAAATGATTGCCGAATATATGCGACATGACATCGCCATCGAGGACACCGAGAAGAGATCATTTACTGGCGCTGTCGTCAACCTGAAAAAACTATTGAAGTCCGTTAAACGTATTTTCGCAACTTCGAGGACAGCATCAGCGCCGGAGGAGCACTTCCCTAAATATACTACGAGTAGTATTCCTACTGAAGAGGAACTTCAAAATTGGCTGAACGAGCAAATCGAATCCAAAAAGGCGCTGCTTCGGTAACGGGTCTCTATTAATATCCTGATAACCTGTGATGGGACTTGTTCTTCGGCACGATTCCAATGTCAGCAAATGGCTTTAAGTTGTTCCTGTGATAGCAAGAGTAATAGGTAGATGAGTATAGATATGTAGACACACGTCTAGAAGTCTTGAAAGTCACCCTTTCTTGCAAATTATATTAGACTAAATATTCGATCTTATGTCTTCCAACGTCTTCCATCAGTTTTAAGAAATTGTACTTATATTTATTAGCGTAAAAAAATAAAACTTAGAAGAAAAATTGATGTTGTTTTTTAAGATTTATGAAGTTCTTCTTCAAAATGACTCACTATCAAATTCAGAGATCTGAATTTTAGGACAAAGAATATAGAATTGGCATGCCTAAGTAATATTTGGTCAAAATAAAAATATTAATAGGTAAAATAACAATGTATACTTTTCCGGAATGGTTTTACTTAGGATATCTATTCAGATATATGATTTGGTTCAGGCGCATAGGAATATTTGTAATTAAATCCTGTTTGTCAACCTATAAACATTATAACAAAAACAAATCCACACATCTTAAAATTTATAAAACCAAGGTTATCTTTAAAAATGTGGGGCTACAAATTTTGATTCCTTCCTATTTTAATATCTTTACATGCAATGCAATGCAAATATGATTGGCAGGGGAAAACAAAAACAAAATATTTGATCTTCCAGGTCCAAGCTCAATTCACTTTTGTGAATTGTGCCAAGCAAGTAAGACGCTTAAAAAAAGAATTGGTTATAGGTAACTAAATAAATGTCACGAAATCATTAACGCACTTGTTAAACTAGTTAATGGAACTAAAAAAAAAAAAAAAAAAAAACAATAGAATACCATAAATCGGTTTATATAGATCATATTATAATAATCAGGGAAATTATTAAAGAGTAAAAATGTATCCAAAATGGATTTAGGAATAATCAATTAAAGAAGTTTGCACATACTTCGGAGTAAATGGGTTTGATTGTCAGCAAAATAAATCTCTCAAATAAGAAAGATCAGCTCTAATGTAAAATCAAATAAAATTGTTTTTAACTCATTTAACATATTCAAATTTTAATTAAGAATTTCTACCATCAACGTATATGATTTTTACCTATTCTACAACTATTATGGACGAATTTTTTTACTTTTTTTTTTTTTTTGCCAAGAAGATCGATGAAAATGTATCTAAATGAAATGTTGGCCATAAATTTGGCCTTAATTAATTACTGGATGAAATTTGTTTTATATTATCAATCCTATACCCTAGAACAATGTAATAGTAAATAATAATAAAATGTAGACTACCCAAAATCTAGTAATCTGTATCACACGAAACACCATGAAACACTGCAAACATTTCTTTTCCAAACTTAAAGAACATAGTGCCATAGTGGACAGCATTGTTATATATTTCAGACAACCTGCATAGTTACGTTATCCAAGTCAATGAATGCTTTACTAACAATTTGTAGTCTGTAATTCACATTCCTTATCAGTCGAAAAGTTGCACTTTATCGATATATTAATCTCAATCAGTAGATCAGTAGAACCACTTGATGTAATGAAAATTAAAATTTGAAACAAACTGTTTATGAACATACTCATATAACTAATAAGTAAAATTATTTACATGTCAACACTAAATTGAGAAAGAAATCATACCCAATAGAGAAATATTGTATTGAATACTTAAAAACTTAAAAATTAAAGGAACACACACAATTGCATTAATATTGCAATGATTAGCCATAAAACTCATATGTATGTTGTCCTAGACTCCTGAGAGGAGAAAATCTGATTTCAGAGTTCAAAAAAGCTAATATGTAGACGAAATCAAAATAAATAATATAACAGCGCGCTTGAAGACAAGAGTTAATTAAAGAAATAGGAGCCAACAACGAATTTATTAAGCAGGGAACTCAACGCCTTTTTTTGTATCCGCCACACCATAAAAATAAACCATTTAACCTTAATCCTTACTCGAGGGTGAAATTTGAACATAAATACAATGCTACAACGTATATGTTGCAACATCATCATGATATATGTACCTACTTTTGAAAAGTGGAATGAAACGTAGTTGACTTAAAGAGCCGAAGTGAAGAGTCTACAACTAGCTCATGCTCATAATTGTAGGATTGAATGAGTCTCAAAATATCAATGTCTTTACTGATTCACATTCGCACTATTATTAAACTACATTAAGTTTATAATTGTAAATTTATAAACTTATAAACTGTATATACTAACCATATAAACTCTGTCTTGATTATATATGTACATATGTCTGACAGCTATTGTATCTATCGAATTCTCGTAGGGGTCGTTTATCGAACAGAAAAATCATATAAAAGGCAGTCGCTGCAGAGGAGAATTTCATTCTCGCTCCAGCTCTTATATCGACCGGATCACTTTTTATATTCTACTTTAAAATGATTGCCGAATATATGCGACATGACATCGCCATCGAGGACACCGAGAAGAGATCATTTACTGGCGCTGTCGTCAACCTGAAAAAACTATTGAAGTCCGTTAAACGTATTTTCGCAACTTCGAGGACAGCATCAGCGCCGGAGGAGCACTTCCCTAAATCGACTGCGAGTAGTAATATTCCTATTGAAGAGGAGCTTCAAAATTGGCTGAATGAGCAAATCGAATCCAAAAAGGCGCTGCTTCGATAACGGGACTTTATCAATATCCTGATAACCTGTGATGGGACTTGTGTTTCGGCACGATTCCAACGTCGGCAAATGGCTTTATATTTTTTCTGTGATTGCCAACTTCATAATGAAGATTAAGTACCTGATCATTGTGTTCCATTAGTTTTAAGTATGTTGTTTATTTGCGAGAATAAAATAAACTAAATCAAAAAGAGTTTAGTATTTAAAATTAATATATAAAGAATTTTGTGGGGTTAGGTCACACCACTAACCATGTGTTGTATGGTTAGTGGTCACACATAACGACAAGGATTATGCATTGCTTTCCAAATTTGGTTAAAGTAAAAATTTCCAAATTAGGCTTTCAGCTAGAGTTTCATAAATGTTTATCTATTATAAATAATACACACAGGAGTTTAAATTGCTTTAGATTAATTTTCAGTTGAAAATATTGCCAATAATCGAAAAGGGTTGCATTTTTTGGGATATGTCACATATTTTTCATTTATTATGTTGGTTTTCGACATAAGCCTTCAAAATTTTTAATCAGATTTAGACTGTATATTATTGTAAATATCTATATTTAGCTAATCATAAATATATCATACTATTGTACCAACAATAGTAATTGAAACAAATTGTTTAATATATGGAAATACAATATAAAATAAATCATTTTTATTCATTAGCAGGCTGTTTCAATTATAAGTAAATTTAGCATGCCAAACAATTTCAACAGAATTTCAAAACTTTTGTAACCGAACTGCGGTTTCAATGTGAGCATATTTAAGAATCGCGCCTATCGCACTATAATTTTGGTGTGGTCACACTGATCGTCCCATACAAGTATCGTCCAAGCCATTTAGATTGTTGAGTAGTCGATAACTCAATGACTGTTGTGTACTGCCAACCTGACTTTTAAAAATTACCGCCAAGATGTAAAATCAGAATATATTTTAATGTATGAATGGCACGGGTTGAATTATGCATATCAGACGCCAACAAGTATATTATTGTGTTACCATTGCTAAATTTTAGCTAGCATATCGTTAGAACCCTTCTCTTCAAATTTTGTATTTAGTTTTATATATATTTTATACATTTTTAGTTTTTGTTATAAGTTAAATAAATTTGAGATCTATACTTACAGATTCTTAATATTTACAATTGCAAACAGTTTAAGTTGAAAACTTCATACTGCTTCTTTCACTTTAAAAAATATAATTGTTTTTTTATCTCGAATGGGTATTTTGGTAGTTCGTCAGTCAGTAGCAATGTTCTTTGCTTATTTTTAGCGGTAAACTTGAATGATTTTTAGAGTCCATTGGTTCTGTTAAAACGATTTATTTATTTCAACGCTTATATTAAAAATTTCCATTAACAATGTATATCGAATATAATTTTATGGGTAATTCTTTTCATTCAATATATAAGTGCACTTTGTTTTCATTATTTGTGTGTGTAGTGTGGGTATTCAAGATCCTGTCAGTTACAGCGTTTCTTTAAAAATAAGATGTTACATCAATGAGAGGAGAATCGAATGATGATGTGTCGTAAGTCTGCATAGGAGTTATAGATATCGCGATAGATATAGATGCGTTCATATTGTATAGTTACATTATCCACCTGTGGCGTTTAAGTCTGTTTCTAGGTTCGAACTTAGGATACAATAAAAGATTTTTGTAAACGGAGGACAGAGACGGGAAGCATGTCAACGGAAGATTTTTAACTGGAAGCCAAAGTTTGGGTGCAATGGAACTGCCCATAGTGGAACCGCACATAATTATCAATGGATCATATCTTTCGATCTAAAATTTGATTTAAGTTGCCTTGGAAACGTAAATATGTGTACTGTTTCTTATATTTTCATTATTCAATATTCGATTTATCTAATTTAGTAAGCCAATGTGATACTGACCAATTGTTATCTTTCATATTAAGAAGCAAGGGAATCTACACAATCTCAATTCACGCTACTGATAGTCGACGGAGTCACTGTCCAGCAATGTCGAGGACACTTCCGAGATGCGTCTACGCCAGTAGTCCTGATACCGCGATTCGGGTTGTGCAGCAGAGCGCCACGGTGGCCATTTCAGCTATTCCTCAACAATGTCCCACACCATGAGCGAAGCGTCTGTTCCGCCCACAGTGATGAGCGTGTGATCCCCGCACAGGAAACGCACGCAGGCCAGCATGCCGGAGTAAACCTTACATTCGTGGAACTCGGCGCGCGGTGAGATGCACGGATATCTGTTAATGCCAATTGATTACAGATTATCACATATCGTTAAGCGCCGCGTGTCTTGTCTCACCTGAACAGCCGCAGGTAACCCTCCGCATCGCCCGATGCGAGCATATCGTGAGCCGCAGAGCGACAGCAGGTGGCTATGATGGTGTTGGCGTTGCCATAGTAGCGATTGCTCCATTGGCCAGCTACCAGGAAGCCCACGGTGCAATTGTTGGTCAGCCACTTAACGTCTTTCATGGCAATTGGACTTCGCTCCGGGGACAGAGACTTTGCATCCCAAAACAGCAAATCAAAGTCAATGGTCACTGTCTGCACAAAGTTCCCGTCCATGCTCCAATCCAGATGCGTCAGTGGCTGGGAGCCGCGTATCTTGTTGACTTTCTTGTAGGAGAACCCGTCGCGCGAGACACGGAACAGGTAAATGCTTCCATTTTGTGAGCCCATGGCAATCATGTCGCCGACTGTTGCACAGACATGGCATATAGTATTTGCATAGTGGGGATAACCGAGTACGCTTACCCTGGTTAAATGACACACAGTTCAAAGGTGAGCCGCATACACGCAGCGTTAACATAACTGCTCCGTTGTCGCAGTTGATGACCAGCAGATGGCCTTCGGTGCTGCCAGCAGCCAATGCCGTGCCAAACGGGTGGAAGGCCAGTGCCACACACTCGTAGCCCGTCTGTATGGTCCAAATGAGTTTGTTCTTGCGCCACAGTGCCACGTGCTTGTCATGGCCGGCCGTGGCATAAAGTTCGTCCTCGGGGTGGGCGGCGAGGCCCCACAACTGTCTGCCGTGGCCGAAGACAACCTGCGTGAAGCGCCGTTGCAATGAGCCCTCTAAGATGTTGTTTCTTGTCGTTCCCACGTAGATGTTGCCATCATTTCGGCCTGGTCGCTGTGGATAAATTGTCCTCACGCCACCGGCCGCTTCGGGTAGCTGAAGCGTCCCATCGATTATATATATACATAAATATATTCGTGTAATAATATTGTAAAGACGAGTTCCTACCTTTGTGTCCGCAATTTTTTTGTAATTTTGCAGCGAATCCCAAGCGGCAATTTTGCGATCCTTTTCGCCACCTGACAGCAAAGTTCCCTCGCCCAGCATAATCAGGCAGCCGATGCCCTTGTTGTGGGCCTCAAACTCGGTGCGCACAAAGTATGCGCCATCGGAGTCCACGGAGTATATGGTAATGAAACCATCAGAATCGGCGGTAATCACATCGCCATCCGGCTCGAATTGCACGCTGGTAACGTGGGAGCGCGACGGCTGCTTCACAATATCAGTGCGTTCAAAGAAACCGTCCTTACGCCGGTGCCAGAAGGCTAAATGACCGCGACCATGGGTGATGATGAGATTATCATCCAGAGGGTGGAACGCAGCGCCCGAGAGGCCTTCCTGCAGGGTCTGCAAGTGGAGCAAAGCAATCGACAATCAGTGAAGAGCTTAGAAGGGGTAAAGCATGCTCGTCACTTACGGCCACTTTGCCCAGCAGGTGGCCCCATTGCCATTGCCAAACGGACAAGATGCTCTCGCGGCCGCTGTCTACGGCCAGTATATAACTGCCGCCATTCTGAAAAGGAAATAGAATATGCACTTTGGCATCCATTGGATAGCGTCACAGGACTTACCAATTGGGAGAATGCTACTGCGGTAACTCCCGTATCCAATTCGCCCATGCCGAAGACGTAGAGTGTCTGCAGTGACTCGGTGCTCCAAATGCGGACATGCGCCTGGGATTTACGATCGCGTCCAGCCTTTTGGCCCGATGCCACCAGTTCTCTAGAAGGATGCACATCCATGCTGTGCAGAAACATGGGAGATGAGACAACTATCATTGAGATTTAAAATGGTTTCGCTTACCACATGATGTCCTCCGTGTGGCCTATGTAGTGGCGCTGTGCATCCTCGTCGCGATCGAATAGGACGGCCACAGCAGCTACGTAGTAGAGCAGCTCTCCGCTTGGCAGTACCCAGAGATTGCGGCGCGCATCGATTCCTCTATAGCCGTGTCTATTGAAAGCCAAACAGCGAGTGAACGAATGAGAAAATGCTGATTGGGCATTCGGCTTATAGCATATATACTCACACCCACTGGAGCTGTAGTTTTTTGTCTGGGGGCGAGTTTTCAGCCGGTGCATGGTGCACGGGGGGATAGAAGGTACGCCTCAAGCCCCGAATGGTCACTTTTGTGGGCTCCTCTTTCATGATGTCCAGCATGGTGTAGTCTCCATTCGGCCGAAGAATCTCACTCTCTGGGGCATACAAGATTCGCGGTCGGCTCTTGCTCCGAGGTCGCGTGCCACGCAACGGCACCTTGGGCAGCTCCTCCGTGGAGAGTATGGGTGCCGCAGCGACTACCGAAGGACGTGAGCGCGAGCGTCGAATGGGCGAGCCAGCAATCAAGGCCGTCCCAGTGGCCAAATAGAATGTGTCTACGTCGGCGAACTCATTGCGTAGCTGCGAAAAGCTGCGAACCTGTCGGCCCATAGAGCAGGCAACAGCAGGTTGCAAATGTGCAGAATTTAGCAAGGTTTGTGATATTTCACTTCTTATATTATTTTATGCTAATTAAGATATTATGCCGAAAATTGTTTGGCATGAAAGAAACGAAAAGAAACCTCTCGGAACCCACGTCATCTTACCTCCTGGCCAGTACCTGTGTACATTTTTTTAGCGCCGTTAATTTTCAGCACTTGACCCAAATCCTCGAGCACTTCCTCGAACGGCTGCGAGGTGCGTAGGTTAAGCAATACGCGGCACTGGAAAACAAAGAAAGTATATGCTATATATGTATGTATAATTCGTATATAGAAAATGGTACGTCCTTAATCTGATGGGCTGGGGCCAGAGGCCGTTTTATGAGTGGGTAATTAGTCAGGGAGCCATAAAATATGAATTATTGGACTGTGTGAAGCATGTACACACATATATAAATACACATATACATATATGTATATATTATGTCTGTAATGTGCATGCTTGGAGTTCAGCATTGACTGCGCGCATTGACTTTTCAACACTCGTCCTGCGACAGGAACTTAGGCGTGACACGCCACTTCCGCTTCCGCTGCCCCGGCCATGACACTTCAAGTTTGTAAGCAAAGTTGGTAGCAACAAATATTTATAATTACGTGCCCACACACACGCACACATTCGCACTCTCACGCAGAAACGTTAATGTGTAAATATAAATATGTATATATGTATATATTCATATTCATTCATATTCATATTCATGCGGCGACACCAACATCCTCGTATGCTTCTTGGCTCCGCCGCTAGCCGAGGCTGTGACCCACTTTGCGTTTTATTTCACTGCTTAATGGTATTATTTGTAGTTGCTAGGGGTCGTCAGGCTATCCCAGCATTGTTTGCCTTCTACTTGTGCTGCTTCTTGCTGTTTCGGCTGCCATTGCTCGCTGCTAGTTGTTGGTATTGTTGTTTTTGTTGCACTTAAACTTTTGCGCTCATAATTGGATGTACACGCAACATCCACCCCCAGCCCAGATGAGCGATACGCATTGTTGCATTTGGCTGCTTAGTCGTAGCTTTAGTTGCTGTTGCTTTCTCCCTGCTTGCCTGCTCTCGGTGCTTATGTCAAGTGTGCATCTTGAGTTTTAACGACCTTCAGGCCTTGATATCTGTTAGTCACGCGAGTCCATGTCTCGCAAAAAATTAAAGCATCTGGCGTAAACTTTATCTGCTGCCCGGCTCCTGCTGACAATTGCCAACAGGACCAACTTTGACATTTTGCATGAACTGGATCTAATTTATGTATTTAGTTAATATTCGTTGGAAAAGTGTCTAATGGTTTTATTTCCATGTTGAGAGCTGTCTGCTGTTGATTTTGTTGAGACTGATTGCGAAACTTTTTCTCTTTTTATTTTCAATAGTTTTCTTAACATTAGAATACCCGTCTACTTTTTGTTAGGTGGTCATTATAAGAGTGTGGCACATAAATTAGCAAACCTCATTGCGAATAACTTCTGTGTCTTCTATACACCTATCTTGTACATTGTGGTAATACATACTACGAGATCTTATTATTCCATTATTGTTCATAGTATTCTAATCAAAATTTCAGATAAATAGTTCATCTAGCACAACAGGCATTTTCTGAACTCCTTCACGTAAGATATTGAAAATCAATGGAATCGTTAAATCGTTAGCTTTCATTTTAGCTGTAGCCATAAGCTACAAGCAACCAATTTAATGGAGAGTCATTTGGAAAACTGATTCAAGCCAAAAAATGAAAACAAACAAATTTGGGAATACCAGTTATTTTAATATTACTTGCACATTTTTGGAGGTCTAAAGAGTCTCATCATTTTGAGGTCCGGCATATATTATATGCTCCCTTTGGAATTTTAATGCTTAATTACACGCTATAGTTTACTCGTTAAACAAACTTTAAAAATGGTTAGAACCACCTTCTCCTTTAAACTTGAACAGTTGTAAAAAAATGTTTTCTTGTATTGCTGACAAACTTTTTTGTTTGCTTTTCCGGCTCTTAGGGCGATCAATTTGATTTTTATACTTTTGTGTGAGAACGCTTAAAACTGTAGCATTTAGAGCATCTGGCTTAATGGTTGTTGCTGGCGTCGGCGAAGAGGCGCAACTGAGGCAGGCTAACCGTTTGCTGACTGCCTATACTACTGTTGGCAACTATTAATCACGATTTATTGATTGTTTATCAAACCGACACACCTGAGGCTAACTGCTGTGCACACGGGCAATACTAGACCCCGACGGATAAAGCGGTGCGATGTGATGTGTCTCATTCGGCGGATTGAGTCGATAGTAGCCATAACATTTAATAATGCATTGTAAACTAGCCGACAAGACGGATTATTTCACTTCGAAACTTCAACTTCTGTGTATGTACAATCTGCAAGCTGTACACAAATTATGCATGATTGGCACTTATTGGAAATATAGCGCTTTCTCTCACACACACACTTTGTCTCTTTCTGTCCGCCTATATTTAGCTGGATGTGTGTGTGCCCCAAAGGTGACAGGCAGGAGCAGCAGCTGCACTCAAGACGCCAGTCGTTGCAGTATAAACAAATATAATTATGTGCGTAAATAATTACATTACTCTGGCAGCTCCAATCAGGTAACCCCAAACAAATGGCATTTGTTAAGCCAATTACCTGCACTTTCGGTGGGGTCGGGTCTGGTCGGGATAGGGCTGGGGCTGTTGCTGGGCAGGCAACAGCTGACGGAAAGAGGAAGTACGCAGTACTCCCTGTCCGTGTAATGCGTACTTCCTTTTTCCGCATGACACAAGCATGTATGTGTGTGTGTATTTGCATGTGTGTATGTATGTGTGTGACAGCAGGCGACAGCTGTGGAGTTGAAATTTCGACATTTTTTGTTAAAGGATCACACTGGGTACCACACCCACATTTGTCCAATAATCCAATCCAGACGTTTGACCAGCTCTCGGCTGCTTCCCTTTCTCTGTAGCTAAATTCACAGACATTTTTAAAAAATAACTTGTGTGACTCCTCCATACTGTTGACAAAAAGGAATTCAATAAAATTCAGAAATATCTACATAAAACAAAGGACCCCTAAGCAAGCGAGAGGCCGCCTTATTGCAAACGAGCAGAGGCAGCCAAAACAAGTAAGAAAGCTTTAGTCTAGACTGCTCAACTAAGTGATCCCCTGAACCCTTCGAGCAACTGATACTACAATAATAATTAGCTGCATTTTGCTTACACAAGAAACACACACATGTGTATCGATGAAACGTTTATAATTAATTCTCAAATTTTCAAATTCATTTATGCATAATTATAATATATATATATATATATATATATATATATATATATATATATATATATATATATAATAATAAAGAGTATATGTGAACAGATCTCAACGAATGCTGGTTAAAGCCCCACAAATACATGTATATTTATTTTGAAGGATTGTTGGTTTTAAAGATAAAGCTATAACAGTTGAGAATTTGCAAATATTCGTTTCGAATAAACGTAAAGTTTCATTAATACTCGAATATAATAAAAACAATTTACAATTAGTTGAATGACAACTGTCGTTGAGCGAAAGCCAAACTGAAATGCCCCGATTTGCAGCGCATTCGCAGTTGGCAGTTGCCAGTTGGGCCGGGCTGTGCATTCTTTGTGGGTTTTGCATGCTTTTCAGGGCCCAGCACTTTTTATGTTTGCCGTCATTTAACGTATGTACCTGGACGTCAGGTGCTGTTGCATCAGTTTCTGTTGGCATGTCTTTGTTGACTATTGAATACGCTGGTGGACGGAGAGACTGTGGCCTCCGCGCCACGGGCATATGAAGAGCTGAAAAAGTTTCCATGTGTGTGCCGAAACAATAAGTGAAAAGTAAAGTTGGTCATACGTCAGCACGAAAGTTTTCACGGCAAAGTTGCAAGAATCAAAATACAATGCGGCACGCTGCACGTGCAACTTTGCGATGCCAAATATTATTTAGCACCAGTCACGAGACTGCAACATGCCATTATGCACAACCACTTACTGTGGCAGAGCGCGAGAGGGAGGAGAGCCAAATGCAGCCGCCGTCTCCGTCACCATCTCCATCGCTGTCGATGGCAATGGTAATGGAATTGGCTAATGGAAGGACCTCTATGTATTTGCGGCCAATGCTGAAATACTCGCTATGCTTGTGTAGTCTGCGAGTCTGTAACATGTTTGGGGTATTCCCTGTTACGCGCGTCGAGGCTCGGTCATGTCCTTGGCCTGTTTGGGCACTGAGCGCGTGCGGCACTGGCTCGTCTGTACGGGAAACAAAACTCTTCCAGCAACAAAACTCCAAGGCATAACAATTTCCCTTTGTCGTTATTGCTCTTATGACTATTGTTGTCATAAGTATGTTGTTTTGTGAGCTTTGAATTGCTGGTCTATTTTGTGGCTGTATTTGACATCTTTTGTTATGCAAGGAGACTTTAAGCCATTTCTGGACATTCATAAGGAATATATTTCAGTTGCATTACATTTAATTAATATTGTGTTAGGTGAAACGTCATTGATTCTCAATTCATACGACACATTTTATTTAACAAAAGGTGTTTTATTCAGGAGCTTTAATTAATGAGAATAAGCTCCTGCTTCTGTCAGTAACATATATTCTATTAAATGGTATAAAAACTACAAATTCAAGTAAATTTATCAGATCGCTATGAAATGTTTTTTTTTTTTGTTTTTTAATTTTCAGACAATTTTTATTAAATATGAAAGGCTTTAAAGACTTCCGAGATATAAAACTGTTCAATAAGACTTAGATTCTATGCCAAACCATAGCCTAGGGTATTACAATATTTAAGTTTGAAATTCGATTACCCTATTACAACGTAAATTATATTGGCTTAATGCAATGTGGACTTTTCCATATAAATATATATTGGCCTATATGCTCATGTATAATCTCGTCTGATATGTACTTCGAACTTTATCCCAGTCGAGGGAAATTACTAAACTAATCACATAAACTATTTGGAAACTACACTAGTCGGTCTTACTTGTTTTTCATTTCATTCCAGCAATGCTTACCAGCACTTGCCGTGTCTGAGCATGCCTTACTCAAATAATGTGACTCAGTAGTGAACGAATCCTGCTGACCTCGAAAATAGCTTCTACCAAAAGATATATAGTAAAGTAACCTTGGGTATACAAGAGCACGTGGCGAAGGCAGCACGAGTGTCCTCCTGTGAAATGCCCACAGTTCCATCACGTGCCATACTTACTATGCTTTTACCTAAGAATCAAGTCAGACTACGCGGACTACCGCTAGGTAAGGTATTTTTATTCATAAAACAGCACCCGCCTCTTGAGAAGAAAAAAGAGTGCTAAAAAATTGAGTTGCACTTAGCAAAATTACCATAAAACATTATTACTGCTTCGAGCACGACACCAATTTATCCGAAGCCGATGCCGAACCCAGCCGAAACCCCGGACCGACCCTGCACCCAGCTAGGCTATGATAGCCCAAGAAGTAGAGTAGAGTGCAGGTCTCAAACCTATTTGGGCCATTTAGGCTATAAAGCCAGCAAATATTTCACCTGCTGTGCAGCGTACGGAATGCTGAATGCGGAGTGTGGGAGCCCTTGGTTTTTCTGCTCCAGCGGAAACACCCAAATTGACCGTGGCGTCAATTTGGCTCTCGCGCCGTTGTTGCATGCATACGAGTATAATAAAATACAAATTGCAGACAATTGATTTTTCATATGATTGCTGCATTCCTTTGGGTGTGCCGAAAAGTAGGCAAAGGTTAATTGCCCTGTGCTCCTCCTGTCTGCCGCTCTGCATATATTTGAATGTCAAAGTGAAGTACAGCTAGTTATTGACCCTTGCGTCGCAGAGTTCTGCTCTCACCAGAAATACATGATATATACGACTAGGTACACAGCAAATACAGTTCTGCATCGAATGGGAGGCAGGAGCCTCGATTTGCTGCTGAAGTAGCTTTGCCGAGAAGGAGTACTCGATTGAATTGATTATTTCCAATTCTATATATTGATTAATACATGATATCTGCTTGAAAGCTATCCTATTCATATTGGAGATGGATACTGCATGGGATATATAGTTATGGGAGAATATAAAAATGCGAGTAGGTGCAGTATTTGCAAATAACTACCACAAAGAGATGGCCATGCAAATCAAATAAATATATTAAAACAATAGTTTATTTATTGAAAGCAGAAAACATGTTTGCATATGCTGCTAAGCGGACGATCGGACGAACCAAACAAATAAGATTTACCAATTGAATATCTAAAATGTAAACAAGCCAAGTTGAAAAGCGAATTGGTTAAAAATACATTCGAGCCTCACGTCCAGGTGATTACCGGGCCACCTGTGGTCAGGTATGCATGCAGATAAATGAATATGTGGTATTATTTTTCAAATTCACTCTATTGAATATTCAGTAGATATGTCCGGCATTGCTCCTATAAAGTGGGTTTATGTTAAAATAGAAAAACTCCAGCCAAGTTTACATGTGTGTTAAATATCTATTGACGTTTGACACATTTCGGTATAACTGTAGATATCATTTGCATAATCAATGCACTTATGTTCAACGATTTCGTCAATTATTTTTAGTGGACTAGTTTTTAGTCAACATTTTTTAAGTCCTCAGTAATTTAGCTGTCACATATTTATATATATACTACCGCATACATATTTTAATGCCGTGTGTAAACGAAGCAGATAACTCAGTTCAACAAATATGATATTCGAGAGCTAGCCAAATGCTGGGAAAATGTATTTGAGTTTTTTAAAATCTACATTTAATATTACAAACTGTTTGGTGGACGAAATAATAAGAGCATGTGCACAGGAATGTATTTATGCCTGATAAATATTTGGGAGATTCGGTCCCTGCACTCACCTGAACGGAATGATCCAAATTATTGATGATGCGTATCACCCGACCTGCACTGCGCTTTATCGAGCCCGATGTGGTCGATAATGTGCCCAAATCCGCTTCCATTATTGAGGGCTTTCGACTGGCGGGCTTCGAGCCCCAGCCCTGATTTCCGGGCGAAGCGTACCACATGCCGTTCTTTTTACCGTAGCTGGCGGGCTGTCCACGGAAACAAAAATAAACAAATAGGAAAATACGTAAATTGTTGGAAAGTCCACCGCTAACCATATACAAATATATGTACATATATACGCGTGTATATGTGTGTTTTTTGTCTTTGTGTGTGTACATTGTATGTCGTTTGTGGCAGGCGTCCGTTTCGTTAAGTTGACGTCTTTTGTGAAACGTTTTCGCGAAAATCTGAAATTAATGAAATTGTTGTGCCGAACGCAATAGATATGGTCGAAGTCTGTGACACTTCCTTCGACTGGTATATATCTTTAAGTGCATGTATTTATATATTTATATATATAAGTACACATATTTATACTATTATTTATAAATAATTTAGCTTCATTCAGGTTTATATGAAAATCTTTTCAATATTTTTCAAATCTATTACAGAGTGCTTATTTAATTTATATCCTGTGCTAATACTTTAATGTGAAACAAATCTTTTCCCTTTTCTGTGTTAATATTCAAGCTCAAGTTCCAAAACATTGGAAGAAACCTAACTTATATAAATTATCTCAAATTGAAACTAAATTTTGAATAAATAAACCGTAAGAAAATCTAGTTGGAGTGCCCGAGTAGAAGATCTCCTGATATTCGCTCGATCTGCGAGCGTTCTCTAGCCGACGTACATCGTATCTACCAGCACCGCCACTTTGCTTAGGAAAAAAACTCCTGTCAGCGCTTCCACGGGCGCTTATTGATTGGATAGACGAGTTGTTCAGTTAATTTGATTGACCTAGCAGATTTTAATGAATTTAACTAGACAATTGTACCCTGATTTCCAATTTTCAATGAATTCAGAGTATACAAAATAGTGCTAAAAGTTAATGGCCAAGTGCTTAAAATGTTGCAAGGCTTTTTTAAGAGGTGACAATTTAATTTGAATATCACGTGGAACGGACACTTTTCAAATTAATTTCGTGCGCAAATATATTTTAATAAAACTGCCACAGGAGCTCTATATCCAGGAGCTCAAATTGAAAATAATCCAAATTCATTTAAAACACAATTCTTCAGCCAACATTTGTGCAGTGCTTTGCGACAACCTGACCCCAATTACCCAGCAATGCCTGTCGAGACGAAATATACTTTAAATAAATAACCATATATATGTTTGTATGTATGCCTACATATATACACACATGTACATTATATGTGCTCTGCATACATATTTAATCAGAATACATATCTATATATGCTCCAATCAAAATCAAGGCTTTTAATTGAAATTCAACAAAATGCTGTACAATCGCAGCATTGGCTTTGAGTGTTAAATGCGAATTATATCAGCAATTATTCCAAGTGCGAAATCTCACATTGGAATATATGAATTTCAATGAATAACTAATAATGGCACTAAGTGTGAATATAATGGCTTTCCATTCCAAGTATGTTTAATACGCCACGGACTCGAATCAATGGGCGTGTCGAGTAGAAGTCGTAAAGCCAATAAGTGTTTGGTATGGAGTTATCATGAGCTGTTCTAATAGTTTAATATCTTTAAGGCTGGCCGTATTTTTATGACTCGATAAATCATAAAAACAGGCCTAACGAGTTGCCTTATTAAGAGAATACAGAAGATATTCTTATAGTCGCAAATTTGTATTAGGTATACAATATAACTGGAGGGAATTTTCGCATATTCTTCATACAAACTATTTAATACATCATGTTTCTCTCATCATCCCAGTTGAATACTGAAGCAAGTAAGAGCGCTCCACTCGAGAATAAACAATTGAATATTTGTTGGTAAAAGATTCAGTAAATTTTATATACAATCATATTACTGTTCAATGTTACATTTTCCGATTTTCCATGGCCACAAGTAATATTTTTTTTTATGTAGTCGTTTAATTTCCAGTTTCTAAATATAAGACTGTAGAAATTACAGTTTTCCTTATTCACAGCGCCCTTGGTGTTCGCGTATATTTTTTTATATGTATCCAATTCTTAAAAGAATTATTGAGGGGGGTAAAGGTAGTAAGGAGGACAACGGTAAATTTCGACAAACAATTTCTAGAGGACATCCACAGTTTAGAAGACATGGATTTTTATGACTGGCACACATACTTTTTAAATGCGTGTTGGACTCAGGAGTATATATTCCAATTCCTAGTCGCTAGCTTCAGTAGCAGTAGCTCACGTTCATACGGACAGACGGACGGGCAGCAAGGCGGAAATTGCAGTATATAAATACGAAAGGAATATATTCGTACGCTTCAAGAATGAGTAGGGTCTAAGCCAAAGTTTTTACGAATTGCGAAATATCATATTTTTATTGGTTATTGGTCAAGGAAGAGGTTGAAGCAATCATAAATTTAACTAGATTTTTGACGTCGAAATGCTCGAACTGAAACATTTCTTCATGTGCTAACGGAGGGTAGCTGTTTCAGGTCCTCGATAAATGCTGTTATGGGGCTTGCATCTTCGGATGAAAACATACTTTAACTAACGCACTTATAGCCTTTGCTACTAAGCAAATAGCTTTGCAAAAGCTTAAATTACGCGCTCAATTAAACTTTGAGCAACTCGGAAAAGTGAGCAGTAGCACGCAGGCAGACGAAGTAAGAGCAACTTCAAAGCCCTTCCTTTGAGGTGCAGCCTCGCAGAAAATTCATTGAAGCAATCCACAGGGACCATGAGCCTTTCAGCTCTTCAAGTAGTAACCCAATCGCAGGAACAGCTTACCCACACTTCGTCCACATTTCCCATTATCGTCTTGATTATTATTACTTGAGGATACTTAATTTTATTGTCGTAAACGAAACGGTTGTTATGCAAATATCTTGTAAACAAATAACAAATAAATACGCAAACATGAGAAGACTAGACTGTTTTCTGTTATGCGGAACATAATTCAACACTTGGCCTAAATTATTAACAGAGTCTAAGAAGCCTTCGCGTAAAAGCGTTCACGTTCCCACTTAAACACATCGAGAAATGCCTTTCTGTTCCTTTTTTGGTTTTAGTCACTCTCGTATATATATATGTAAACACACACACACACACACACATATATATATATATATATATATATATATTCAACGTTGCTTTTGTTTCTGAAAGAGGAAAAAGTAGTTTCTAAATTATTCTGGGATTTTTTTTCAAAGACCTTCATTTGATTAATGATGATTAATGCATTCATATTTCATCAATGAATTAGTGTATATAATATATATCATCAGGTGAGCCAGAAAATCTCTTTAGTCCAGTCTTTAGTCTTTTCAGTCCATCTGCCTTAAACTTGTTTATGCAGATTTATTTATGAATACTGAATTAGTGGTTGGAAAGTTCCAAAATGCCCAAATGGTATTTTGTGACGCAGATCTTGCATATTATTGTGCTGCATGCAAAAGGCATTCCATTCTTTTGTGGACTTCAAATAAAATATTTAAACACGCGCATACGGTGGATCAAAAATGGCAGTCGCACAGCCTGCACACGTAGACCATTAAAAAACACTTAGAAAAACAACAAAAGTCATTTAAACTTTTTACCAACTTCTTTTTTTCTGCAGTTTGACTGCGTGTATACGGCAAATAGCAGAAAAAATGCGAAATTAAGAGATGTGTGCCGGTGTATGGTGGGCGGGGGTAGGTTGGGATGTTGGCTAGTGGGATTGTGGGAGTGGGCCCATTGTTTACACTGAACACTGACCCAAGACTTGGTCGGCGATGTGAGCATCACAAAGGGCGAACTTTCCTCGCTATCCTCGTCGATGTACATTTGGGCGAAAGTTTTGCACTAGCCGTTGATGAGTCCGTGTTGGCCGTTGAGTGTTGGGCGTTCTGGGCCCTGTGGGTGCGCCAGTTTGCTTACTTTAGTTGCCTCTTTGCTTTTAATTCACTTGCAGTTGCAGTTTTTCTTTACAGAAACAAAAACAGCAACAACAACAACAGCAGGAACTGCGCACAGCATTAAGTTAATAATAAATAAACGTAGTTTTCTCGCCCGCCAAAGCGTATATGTATAGCTTAAACGTTCACTTTGTCTGGCTGCCGTTTTAAAACGTGTTAATTGCTGGAATTTAATTTAATAGCACTTTAAATTAGTTGATTGCATGCCCAGGGCAAACAGATCGGGCTTATGCAACACCTCATGATAGATAGCCATAGTCATAGTCATAGACGTAGTCGTAATCGTAATCCTAGTCGTAGTCGTAGTCGTAGTCGTAGTCGTAGAGCTGGCTCGGACCAGGCTAAGAACGACACGTGTTTCATTAACTTTCACTTCAATTTTAATTATATTTTTTGCGTCGCATTTAGGTATCGTTTCCTTGGCGTTTGCCAAACGACTGCGGCTGAGTGGCTGAAATTCAAAATCGAAAGGCTCACACGTTCAAAACGCCACACCACGCCACGGCACATCACGTCACGTCACGCCAGGCCACACACTACGTTGCGTTACGTTACGCTATCCGATATCATCTGACCATACATATATATAAATTTGTATGTATATTTATTGTATTCATTATATACATAAGGCAATATAGCGTGTATAATACACGTTTTGTATACATAAACCATATTCAAATTACCAACTTGACGCCCAGCCTTACGACATCGTGCGCCCCGTTCCCCTCGACAGCTGTATACCAACACCATTATAGTTCTACAACTGTATACTTCTGCCACTACGATATACTACTTGTATACTTGTATTCATTTATTGTTCAGTCCAATCAGCAGTGGCGATCTCTAGCCTCATGCATTAGCTGCCATTTTGTTGTGTCCGCTTTCTGTTTTAGTTGTAGTTCTATTAGTGGTTGTGTTGCTGCTGGTATTTGTATCGGCAATGGTATTGGTACAGGTATTAGTAGTAGTATTGGAATTGGCATTTGTATTGGGGTTGGTGGTATTGGTATTGGTATTGGCATTGGTAACAGTAGAAATTGCCTTAGTGTTTGTCCGTCAACAATTGCGTAGTACCGCCACTCGACGTTGAGTAGCGCTCAACGTTCATTCTGTATGTCAACAGTTCCAAAGGGTCGCCAAAAATCTTGTATACAGCTGCAAGTCGGCAGATGGAACAGTTACAGCCAATATGCAGGGACCAGTTTAAGTATATTTCAGTTTTTTGTATTTTATGGATTCTATTAATTATTGATGGCCGATACAGCTCACACTCCCTAACGCACCTAACGTTTTGGTTGCCAAAGAGCTTCCAGCTATGGCAGTAGCAACTGACTCGGTTTTTCCCACGCACATCATCAACATTGGGGCAACTTTCTTCCTTTGTGCTCGCCTTTGCGTTGGCTGGTATAGCCACTAGTACAGCACTGGCATGCTTCTGTGAGTGTTGCCTTTGGTGTGGGTATTGCTGGTATTGACATAGGTAAGGCAGAGAAGGTGTTGGAGCGGCAGTAGTGTTGGCACTGCTTCATAGTATCGCTATTGGTATTGGAATTGGTATGCATGCCAAGCAGTTGCGTCCTAAGCTCCGGCATTCGCTGCTCAGACTGGCCTCTGAGCTCAGTAAGTTGTTGTAGTAGTTGGCTTATTGCTTTTCACTTTGAGTGGCTTATTCGGATATTTATTACCATGTCGGTTGTGTTTGTATTTCATTTACAAGTAGCACGCACTCTTATCAACTCGCACTCTCCTGCGAACTGGCAAGACCTTTCACTGTCTTCTTGACGCTGAAACTGTTACATTACTCTTTTCATCATCGTCTGCTCATGACTAGAACTGTTCTCAGATTATTACTTTGTGCTTAAATAAGTCACTCAGTTTTATTGTCAAATCTATTTCAACAAATGTTTATTTACTTTTATATTTACGGTGAACAGCTATAATCATGTAAATCGAAAACATATTCGTTATTATACAATATTTTATACAAGACAGGAGCATACGACTAGAATATACCCTGAATATCGACCGATATTCGTGTTCAAACATGTTGCAGAATTAATGCCCAGACACACTCAAAATCCAATCAGTTTTACATAGTTGGATAGGCAGAAATCGCTACATCGACTCATCTCGTAATAATCAAAATATATACGTTGCAGGTTATATATAGATTATAGTATTTATCAAACTATTGCCTGCCAACATTTTCATAAAATTATTACACATCCTATATAAATATATATATATATATATATATATATATATATATATATATGCGGTTGGGTGCGCGACAACTCTGATAAAACGTATTGGAGCCAGAAATGGTAATGAAATAATAATTGTATGTATTTACAATCAGTGATGTCCGTTAATATGTAATGGTACATTCGGAATTATCGAACTGAATCTTAAATGCGAAATATTATAAGAAATATTTTACCACTAATTACGATTGAGCCCCAATTCTATACTTTTAGTGCAACTAAGAAATTCTTGTCAAAATGCTATGTAAGTTACCATAACAATACAAAACCTAAAATAGAGTAAAGTAAACTAACAATGACTTAAAATAGCACTTTAACTTTTCTCCGGATTGCAGAAATAAATTGGCTCAAGCTAAGACAATAAAAAATTGTATTTTTTATGCCCGTCCAGTATCACCAATACCCTAGCCAAATGAAGAGGCGAAAAAGGAGCGGTCACATGAGTATGGGCTTGAAAAATGGTTCATCACCCCTTGGACATTGCCAAGGAGAATGATATACACATTCATCACAACATCTGCATCGTCCATGCCGCCTAACACACTATTGATATAAGCTATATAGTCAATCCTCATAGTCAATTCCCATTGAGCTGGTTCAAGCATGAGTTGGAATTTCATGAGTTGATATTCCAGTAGATTATAGATATCAGAATTTGACTGTTCACAAAACAAAAATAATAATAATAAAAATAAATCAATAATATGCGATAGTTACATCCCTTACACATACGCTGGATCTCAATGGTCAAGATCCCAATATATAATAAAGCATTAGAGAAGAAAATATCGAAAATTTATTTGAATGTAGGATCTTTGCAGAATGCCAACAATCCACCTGTTTGATTAGAGAAGGTACAGGTACGCAATGTTTGGAATGCGTTAAAATTTCAATTTGTGAGAATAAGAATTTCGCGTAAGATGTTGTTTAAGCTGGAACAATTTCTCAATTTTCTTTCCTAAGAATTTTATGTCACATTGAGTTATGAAAGTTGTGAGCTCTGAAAATAAATTTAACTCTGATTTTAAATTACAAAACTCAAATAGAGAAAAATCAAATATGTATTTTTATAAATTACATTTTACATGACTTGAGTGCGAATCGCAAACTTTTTTCTGCTTTTTTCATTCTTCACTGGAACAAAAATGTTGTCTCAAATATATAAAAGAGAGCTCATCAACAGCCGGCACAAATTGAATCAAAAACTGGGTTTGCATAGGAATGTTATCAGCCATGGCAACAAAATGCGGAATATGTATGCATAGACACGGAAAATACAGAGAAAAAGTAAAGCATTATGTCTTTCAATTTAATATTTCAAAATTATAATCAAGAAAACTTTGCTTAAAATAAAAAAATAAGTCATTTGAGTTTTATTTAACCAATTTTTTGTTATTTTTGTTTCTTAATAAAATCAACTTGAATTAAATGAAAATTGATTAAGTTAGTGATTTAGTACGAAATTTTGTTGTTTCTCCTTTTAAGCCGTTTAAGATTTTAAGATTCTCCACATTTTTTTATTCCATATTTGAATCGAGAACAAGTTTTGCCATTCACAAATACTTTTTCAATTCCTGGCAATTCAATTCTTCTCTGTACGTATACAATATGAAAATCGCTTGCCATGTTATTTGTCGAGTTTCTACACTATTGCAATATTTTTTAATAAAAGCGACGCAATTGGCCAAAATATTCGCATTGTCGGCCTAAACTATGCCAGTGGTCAGCATTGTGCTGCATAGTTCTGTGAGCAGAGGCAACTTGCTAACATATTTTCAATTTCTATTGTCCTTGTCATGGCCCACACTTCAGTCTATACGGCTAGTCCGGCGGGGTCGGACGCCGCATTGGTTGGATGTCGCACAAGTTGTTAATAAAACTTTACCGATTTTATGCCTTGGCGAAATGATTACTGCAGAGCCCACAATTTAAAGTTTTTAGCGCACATAAATCAAAGATCCGAGCCGAAAGCCAAAGCCAAACCGCAACTCAGGCTCTACTGGCTACACTGTTCCAGGTTCTGGTTCTGGCTTTGCTTCTGTTTTGATATTGTTTCTGCGTCTGCTTCTGCTTCTGCTTCTGCTTCTGCTTCTGGTGCTGGCCAACGCGTGCGTGCAAAGTTGTTTAGTGAAAAACTTGAACTGGACACAGCCGTTGCCATTATTCTCGTAGAGAGCAAAAAAGAGCCAAAAAGTAGAATTAAAACAAAAGCCCTTTGGGCCATAAGCATAGCAATAGGTGGCTAGGGAGGGAGGCGAGCGTGTGTAAGAGAGAGAGAGAGAGAGAGAGAGAGAGAGAGAGAGAGAGAGAGAGAGAGAGAGGAAGGAACGAGAGTATAAAACAAAAACCAGTACGGCATGGAAAATTAATAAAAGTCATAATAATACTCGCAATTTCCTTCACCCTGCCCACATTTCGACACAAGCTTTTTGCATATTTGAACTACGAATATACTTGAGGATATTTCCTGGGGAAACTGGGGTAGACCAAATGAAAAAAATACAAAAACTCCTTCGGCCATTAGATACTGTTATCCCCTGGATCCCTGCTCGCATGTGTCGCTTTTGATTTAAACTGTTTCAAATGCTGTATATTGTTGCCTCATTTATGTGTCCTTCATAGTTTTATTATGGCCATTTCGTTTTCTTTACTTACTAAATAGGAGTAAACACGTACATGCTGGACGCTCCATCACCACCAAGGCTCCGTCTGGGCCCAGCATTTTTGCCGACCCTCATCTCTCTTGCCCGACTGGCCCCGCCAAGTCGAATTATTTTTATGCAACATTCGTGCGGAAGTGGCATGGCTGGTGACTTATCGCCGTCATTCTGCCGACAATAGTCGTGCGTCCATTCGTCGCCTATTGTCAGCTCCAAGCCGCTTACTCAGAGGAGCGCCGTCGTTTGGGTGTGCGTGCGTGTATAAATAATTTCGGTCTTTATTATTTGTTTAGGTGTAAATATTTCAAGCTCACAAATCGGCCGAATACTGAATAAAACAAGTGTAGCTCGCGACGAGAGCAAGAAAGAGGTCGAGGCTTATGGCTTAATTATTCCAATGCATGAAACGCGTTGCCATCCGGCCCAAAGACGGAGCCTAAGTCAAACGCAGAGCCTTGGCTCTCTTGCGCCTCTGCGTGGACGTGGCTGTAAGGGTTTCCCCTTTTTATTGTGCCTATGACCTAAGAAATGATTGCTAAAGACTTCGGCATGTTCAACCGGTGACCCGTTCGCTCGCTCGTTTGGCTCACTTTATGCCAGGTCTTTTTTGTGGATTGCTTCTGATTTTTAATATACTTATTCCTTTACGCACGCGTATAGCACATAATTTTTTATGATTTATAAAACCTTTAGTGCGGTGTATTTTTTGTCTTAATTGTTTCCTTCATGCTCGCCTTTAATTAATGGCCACATCAACACTGACTTCGCCATTGAGTCAAGTGCTCCCGTTTTCTTAATTTACAGTGTGGAGGTCAATATTGCCATAAGCTCTTGTCGTTTGTTTGGAGGTTAAGAAAAAAACAAAGGAGTGATGCGATGGGGAATGGCCTACTAGTTGTTGCTATGTACGAAATCCCTTCCATCTCTCTATATTATGTATTAAAATATTCTTCTATATAAAGTGGCCGATTAGGTGATACCCTATATAATTCCCTGCACTCTACATTTTAGAGATCCTTAAGCCTCATTTCCACTCCCTGCACTGCATCCTTCAACCATCCCTCCACACTTAATTCACTTTAACGAGGAACATGCCATATGGAAGTAGAGCACGGAGAGCAGTAGAGCAGTAGAGTCTCGTCAGCTACTCAGTTGTTCGAGAATATCAAATTAAAATAACGAATGTTAATTTATGAACACTTTGAAGAAAATGCATAGCTGATTTGAATTTAATTACGAATTTATGCGACATAAAAGCCTTTTTTGTGGAGTTGACATTGGGCTCTGTTTTGTTAGCCGATAAACGTTATGCAAATAGGAGGAGACGACTGGATCAATATCGCGACTCGGACTCGTTATTCCCCATAACGCTGACAAATTGTTGAGTAATTTGATAAATAAGTTAGTTTGAGAGCCGAACGCAAAGTTGGGGGCGTGTTCAACTAATTGCATTTCATGACGAGTCTTGAACCTGTCTTGGGCAGGAGTCTAATGAGTCGGACACAGCGCGTAGCAATGTCAGCTTTACTAAATCATTTTTGTCATGTTTGACCATGTCTGAAGCGACTGCGTGGGAGTGTGACCAGGCTACCAGCGCTATCACTGTCGCCTGTCATGGACACACAAAGACAAATACTATGTTATCTGTATCTGTATGGTCTGCATGCATAGATATATAATAGTATCTATCAGCACACATACACATGTACGCATGTCTTTAGCATGCCCAGTGACATTTTCTGCTCCATTATTTTCATCTGTCTGACAGACGACCCGTCAACATGCAAGCGGAGGAGCGGCCCAACACGTAACTGTTACTTCAACTGTTTTCGCATTGCGGCCTTCGAGTCTTGCCAACTGTCCGGAGACCCTTTCTTCTGTCCATATGCGATTACGACGGTGTTCGCAAGGGACGTATAGTTACATATATGTTATGTTGGCTGTTGCATGCGTTCGAATGAATGCCGGCTCCCCAAACATGCTGCCAGAGCAGACAAATAGCTAAGTATACACTTATTACTTCCGCCTTTCCCCTCGCATGTCGCCACATGCACGCACATGTACATACATCTTAAGGAGAATCATCTGTGCATCAGAGTAATGCATTAAAAATATCCACATCCCACCCACACAAAGAGTTGTGTGTACCCCAGTTGACAGTTGTATATGGAGTTTCCATGTCGGACGAATGGCATAAGAATTTGCTGGCATCTTTTGTTTTGCAAAACGGATCCGTTCCCATTTTTCATACATTGTGCTTAAATTTATGCATATATGCGGATAGTCCTTGGAAATAACAAACTGATACTGTGGTATACTGCGTATGCAAATTTGACAGTCTCCGCCTCATTATTTGACACCATAATAATTTGTGACCAGAATACATTTATGGACACTGACGTAAGGACACATGCACACACGCACACACACCCGTTCACACACACATACGTGCACGACGCTCAGTTAATAAGGAAATATCCTTTTACACATGTGACCCCAATAATTTTCAGACTTCTTAGAGCCTGAGTCATTGGCGAACTATGCGCTTGCATTACTAATAATAACCATTATACAAATGTATGCACGCGGCGTCAGAGAGGGCGGGAGACTTATATATGTGTGAGCTTGTACTCCTGCCTGTGTGTGTGGGTGTGTGTGAGGGTGGGGTGGTAGATATGTGTGTGTATTTACATATGCTGGATCGGGGGTGTATATTTTGTGCTGTGTTGTGATTTATTGCATTCGTGTGCCAGATTTAACAAATGTAATGCGCCACACTCCGGACTCTCGCTCCCGCTCCCTCTCTCTGTCTTCCTACTCGCCGGCTCATGCATATGCAAAGTTTCGAAAATGTTGCCTGCCAACACTATGTGAGTGCGTCATTGTACTTAGAGTCTGTAAAATGTCTATGCGACTGTGTGAGGGAATGTAGGTGGGTGGGCTGCTATAGCTATAGCTTGCATAAATATTCCGCACGGAGTCATATTTCTTGTAGCGTTTTGTGTAGGTCGTAAAGTGGCGTGGACATACGTGTCTGAATCATTTGACTTCCGTTTTCGTTCAGAATGCTACTCTGGCTTGCATTGTTCCGATTTGTTATTAAATGGATTATGTGATGAATTTTTAAATTGGTTTTATTATCCGTTAAGGAACTCACGATTGATAGTCCTTAGAAATGTCTATATTTGAAGATTTGGCTGAACAGCAGATCATCAAATGATTACTGATAACTGTGAACCAATAGTTAACAATAACCAACTGTTTGAGCCCTCTATCGTACTTGAAGGTACAGTGGAACAATTACATCATATTTTCAAAGAACTATATTCCATTCAAAGCTGTCAACTGGTGCAAAACTATACTGTGAAGATATAAAATGTGTAATGGCTCTATCTGATGTATTAACTTGTAATTTTTGGCATTCCGGTAAGGAAAAAAAATGTTTTTTAGGAACGTAAATGATCCAAACATTACAAGCATGGACAAAGTATAGTAGTGCATCGATTGGCAAGTTTCCTGCTGGCAGAATTTTTAATAAGTCAATAGCAATATTATATGCAAATATTATAAGCAGACAAAAGCTATATCCAGATGAATAACCAACCGTGCGAATTCGATACATTCAAGATTCATTCATACAATCAAGATGAAAAACACTTTTAAAGTATAGAAAAGCAGTGAACTTTCCATTCCATTCATTCTATGACTCTCTCACATTTAAATTTCTAGTTGTAATCATTAGTATAGCCTTACTAAGGCTTTTTAATTGATTTATAATATCAACGTCTGTGCTCTGAGATTGAGAATATATCAAGTAATTGCTAGTGTACTAATGGGGGTTAAGATTATTAAGCACATTTATAACCCGAATCGTTAAATGTTATCAATTCAAAATATGTATTATATCGAACTAGAACTCTCCTCTATTGCAATTACTAAAAACAGTATTCAATTGGTTACCCAACGTTGTATGATCAGTTAGGCTTAATTTGGAACACAGATCCGGAATAAGGAGGAATCCCTGAGCAACATACAATCAGGCTGCAAAAACGGGACGATTAGAATTGATAAGCTCCTCCCTAATATTGCGGCCGCATTTGAACTGCACGTTGCAAAAGTGCCAAATATTGAATTTATTAATGCAGTTTAGATTCCTCCAAGCACTTCAGTATCTTTCGCATTTAATAAGTTTATTTTAAATTGAACATATACATACATAAATATGGATGTAGGTGTTATTGATTCGGTCTTTGAATGACTCTTCAGAAGTAATTCAGAGACTCGAAGGAAAGATTACAATCAATTGATATTTACGTGCGATGTTTGCAAAAAGGCATTTACAGCGGACTCTTTCGCCCAAAAATCACGGAGTGTTGACTTCTCGGGGGGTTCCCGGGCCGGGTAGGTGGTCATCTCCGTTGTGGTCGACTCGGCGTACATGTGGTCGGTAATTGGCTTTTCTTGTGCGGATTAGTTAGCCTTGATTTGCTATTCTTGGCATAGAATGTGTGCCTTGACTTGATTCGCCTAATAAATGAATTAAAAGCACGTGTCACTTGGCCTGACCTGATTTATGCGGCAATGTTTTGCTCGCCTCTTGCCTTGGCTCTGTCGCTGGCGCTGGTAATTTGAATAATTGGCCTTACGACACCATATGGACCGTGTAAAAAAGCATTTATCACAGCTAATATAATTAATGTCACTGACACTACACTTGCAGGATAAATCATATGCCTTGAGAAAATCGTTTGCACGTACTAATCCGCGCTTAGCAAATTATGTTTGAGCGCAACTTTTTGGGAGCTACTCTTAATGGCGTATTGCTTGGACCCGGACCCGGACCCGGACAACCACAATACCCGCGCTGCCGTATTACAACTGTTTTGCCTGTGCGAGCTGCTTGCGCCATTTGGCTCTTCGCGCCTATGTCCGCTGAAAAGTTGTGAGTCCGCCAGACCACAGGCGACAATATGGCGCAACTATTGCATTGAATACATAAACATAAGCAAACAAAAACCGATCCAGCAACAGAACCGGGCAGGCCGAGTGCCTTGACAGAGCAGCGCAAGTGTGTGTGTGTGTGTGTGTGTGTAGCAAGGTCTAATGGAATTTTCAAATAGCTCACAAACTTTATATAAAACCTACACAATACACACAAACGCTAACGGTTCCGCCAAAGAAGACGATGGCGGTAACGTTGTTAGGGTTGGGGTTGCGCTTGGGGTTGGGGTTGGGGTTGGTGTTGGGGTTAGGGTCTGGTCGTAGTGACACGTTAGCCATCAACAACAATGTCGACGACACACATGCAGAACGACTATGGCGGCGTTTCAATTGCACTTCCGCTTGTACCAGTTTTCATTTCAAAACTCATAAGTTTTAGTCAACGAGGCGACGTTGACGATAGCGATGAGAACGTCGTCCACGACGACGTGACCAACTTGGGTATGCCCGGCTCAGCTGGCTGCTTGGGCAGTGCACGAACTTGCGGCTGACAGCGTAGCACGACTATTTGCAAATTCTAAAACTTTTCAAAATGTCGCCATACTGCGACACACACTGTGGGCCAAATGCGAACTGTCAATGGCAAAAATAAATAATTTTGTGAACAGCTAAGCAGATAGGAAATGAAGGACTTGTCCACATGTGTGGGGGCTTTAAGGCATATACATATTCAGGCGTGCCGGAGCGAAAGCCAAGGAGGAGATTGGCATTCACTGACTCGTTTTCATTATGCAATGCTCGGTATTGATCCCTTGTTCGGGCAGTGAAAGCTGTCTTGGAAAAATAACGGAAGTGTGCCCAAGCGCCCAAGAGACGGCCTCGGCCTCGTCCGCCCCCTCTTCAGCTGCTTGACAACTTTCTCCATTAGCGCACAATGGAACACGACACACAAGTCGAATTTGTTGTCTGAGCCATCAATTCAAGTTGAAGACGCCTTCTCGCCATTCTCGTACCCCCCTCTCCTCCTATTTCCCATTTCCCATTTCGCAGCCAGGCGACACCAATTTTGCTTCGTCTGTGCTTTATTGCTGCGCGCATTGAGTCGGGGCGCCGTTGCCTCCTTTTCAGCGCGCCAGCTGAAGTGAGTTGTTTTGCATAGTTTAAACAAATCCCTTGACGGCAAGTCTTGGTCAGGAGCTATGAAAATATGATGGGGTCGGGACATTGTTGCTTTTCCGCTATTCCAGCTGCACAGAGATGCCTGTGAATAATTTATATATATTTTGCAAATGGGATAAATAGTTGAGGTGCTTGGCTGGTGTCGGTTTGTCGTTGTATAAAATTTGTGATCATTTGTTTCAGCCGCTGTTGCCAGTTGGCCACTTATTTCTTGGCAGCCAACAGCCATAGCAGCATCTGGGAAAGACCCCTTTCTTTCGTAAAACAAAAAACAAAAACAGACTACAATTTCTAATTACTGTCATTTGGCTCAGGCTTAGGTTTTGGGCTTTGCGGCCATTCAATGGCAGGGGAAGATGCCAACATTTCGCTAATTTGTGCTGCGATATGTCTGAGCGCGCACAATTTGGCTCGACTCTGTGCACAATACAATTATTTGGCGGCTTGTTTTGCGTTTAATCAATTCATTGGGATTGAAGTTATAACTCTTGGGATGTATAAAAGGGTATAAAATGGGGAGACGGCTTACCCCGAAGTAAGCCTTTCATTTGCCTCCAAGAATCTCAGAGATGTATCAATAATATATAAAGTATGGAACATCTTTAAAAGAGCTCAAAATTGCAAATGTGATAAGGTTTCCTTGGAGTTATGCTCCGCTGCGAAATATAACGCCATTGCTCTATTAATTTATAGTTGTTCGGCTGCAACCACGGTAACTTCCAGCTGTCCCCCGATATTTATTCAACGCCACTCCTTGTTGGTGTTTACGTCGCAGTTTCTGATGCTGCAATTAAAAACGCTGATATATGTTCTTTTTACAATTCAATAAATTCACGCAACGCTTTACTGCCATCCGACTGTCTAGCCATTTGACTGTCGGACAGTACGACCGGTTGACCATCCATTTACCCTGGGCGCTACTTTTAGCCCAGTGCGCCTTGTATACAATTTATTTTGACTCTTTGCACGCGAGCAATTTCGAATCCTGCAACCAATGACAGTTTAATTAATTGCCACACTGTAATGCGTTTCAAATTGTCATGTTTATACAGGAATGTCCGGCGGGTGCCAAGAGTCCGGAACGCTCTGGCAGTTCACGGCCAGTCGGCCTGCTCACACTGAGCGGTGGGTGGAAGCTGACCAGTGGTTGTTGCTCAATGAACAATGGCCGAGAACCGTATTCAATCAGCCAAAAACATTCATAATATTTCTCAAATATATCTCAGAGAAAGAGCTGCAGCAATCGGTAGGGTTCTCATGCAGATACCCTGAATATATTTTAGTATTGTTATACTTCCTCAAATCGATTGCATGATGCACTCAAATCTAATAATATCCCCTCATATATCTTTAAGGTTTGTTTATTCCTATCGAAAATGGATGATCTGGGTGTAATAAAAGGCAAAATGAGGAAAGACCACGCATGTATCTTTTAATCGGGGCGACGAGATGAGTCGATATGTCCTTATCCGTCCGTGAATGGGTATGAGGAGGGATCAAGTTTTATTTAGTCTCATGTAAGTATATTGTATACCATTTTGATTATTGTATATGAACATTAAACATTGCTCCCAAATTTAACAAAATTCTTTGTGAAGAAATTTTTATGAAACATTTACTAAATTTACGATGATAAGTAAAAGTTATTATTATTATAATCTTTAATATTATATATTGCTATATATTCTCGGATGCGATACCCCAAGAACAAAATTTGAATTTTGTATATATTTTTGTGATTATTTTTTATAAAGCGTAAAGATCAACATGCATGCTTTCCCAGTTGATTAATTCTGTTATGAAAGTTGTGTAGACGTGTATAGAAAACTCGAATATGTTCCTCCTGTAATTAAATCTTCTTATCGTTATGATATTAAAATATATGCAATATTTTGCTGCAGTCTTTTCAAGTAATATCCACTGTAGTTCAACGATTTGTTATTACGGCAGCGAAGGTGGTGCGAGTATGTTGTTGGCTTTATTATTTTCAATTTGTGTTCCATTGCTTTTAATAATTGTTATTATTGGTCTGGTTGGGTGGCGATGTTTTTTCTCCTATGTGTTTTTAATTTCAACACCTACATATATGCATATATGGCTGCAATATTTATTTCATCAGCGCTTGTCGCTTTACGTCTGCTGCGCTTCAATTAAAACATCGGATTCACACTTGACCACAACATTTGAAATGACTGAACGGCATTTAAATGGCATCAAATGTGCGTATTATGATTTGAAAATGCCTCGTAATTGGCAGTCAGTAATTTGTTAAAGTGCTTTTGGGTTCCAGGCCGAAGTCCGGCTACGGATTATGCAGCTGTAGCAACAGCAGCAGTAACACCGGCAGCTGCACCGGCTTTGGTCACATTTGCCAATCAAATGCATTTGCAAAATGGCGTATGCGTAATATTAATAGACGTTAAGTCTATGCTTATGCTTCAGAGATTATTTAGCTGCTGTTGCCTCTGCGGCAACGGCTTGTGCGTCGTTTAACCCTAATAACAAATGCCTCAAGGCACACACACACACACGTATTTATATGACGGTATATGTGTGTTTAGGTATTTCCAGAGCAGCCCCTGAACCACACTTTAAGCTAAATTGACGATAAACCAAAAAGCAAACGGCTGGCAGACGTTACGTGCAACAATTGTTTATCGAATCAATTCACTTAATATGCAAAGCAATGTTGACGTGCTCAGAAATGCATCAGTGCTCTTTGGATGGGCAGGCGAGCACCACCAATTCATTGTGATAGCCGTCGGCGAAGATGGCTACAGATGAGATTGTCCTCGCTAACAGATGCTAACCCGCAATTTGCGTCCATATCTCAGCCGCATGTATCACGTAAATGGCAGCGGAATTCATCACTTACCAGTGGATGCTGGTGAAGCTCGGTAGAGGCGCACAGATGCATGGGGGTTATAATTTTAGTGTCTTTTGCTGTCGCCATTGAGAGGAAAAAACTTTACATTGACGTCAAATTTCGTGCGGTCGTGCGCTTCTGTTTTGCACTTAATTACAATGCGCCTGGCCCTAACTCCTGACTGCTGGCTCCTGGCTCCTGGCTCCTGGCTCTTGACGTCTGACTCCTGACCTTGCGTGCTGCATTCGCGATGCAGAGGTTTCTCTTTTAGCTTGCCGCGCACGTTTGTGCCAAAAATCTTAATTTCTTTTGGACTGGTTTGAAAGTCAAAAGCCCTTCGTGTCCATTTTTCTTCCAATTTAGGGCGCAGCACCGCACAACCACAAGAACAAGCCCAAGCCTCTAAGCACGCACCCCGGCACCGACACCCTTTCTTCCTTTGTAATTTCGTGCATGCGATTCGCGGTTACCCTAGCCGGTTATCATTTCCAACTGGCTGCACCTCATAACTTTAAAGGAGCTTCAAATGTCTGAATTCTGAACGATTTTGTCATAACATTTGTGGATGGGCACGGAGCATTTCTTCATACTGCAGACTAGCTAATTGACTAGCATTGATTATGTGTACGCCAGTCTAGGGTGACCTTGTAACTCTGGGCCATTTCGCCATATGACCAATTATTTTAACAAGGTGAATGCAATTTGCTGCACCCAAATCATATCAGCTTCAAAGGCTGCCCGCCCACGGGTCACGCACGCCCCGTGACGAATAAATTATCATAAATGCTTTGGTAAACCTTGCCTTTGATTGCGTGCCAGCAGCTTGGCTCCTGTTGAATCAAATATGAGCCTAGATTAATTTCTATTATTACACTTGCTTAGTGCGCTCGCAGTTGACGCCTTCTCGAACAAGAGCTCTCCATCTACCGCCCTCTCTTCCTATTTTCCCTCTCATGCATACACTTTTAATTTCCCTAAGTGAAACGCCGCAAGTTTTAAATTGGCCCGTTTCTCACAAGGAAGCGTCCAGAGAGGCTTCGCAGAGCTACAGAGGACAGCACTGGATCCTATGCACTTCAACAAGCTGCAGGGCATGGCTTCCCCTACCTGCTCCAGTGCCTGATGCGTTGGTGTTGTTCCTTATTGCCTTTTGTGCGCCTCTAGCTCCACACGAAACTCCATGCGGCAACAGCACCGCCGGCGGCCCGACCGGCGCCTCGTAATAAGTTTTGATTTGGCAAAAGTCTCCCGCTGCGCTTTTGTTTACCAGCCACGGGCAGTGCCCGAGGGTGCTTTGCTGGTGCAGCTGCATGGCTTTTGACTGGCTTCAGCATGAGCCTTTGTCTCGGACGATCTTAGACGCTTGCCGAGCTGAGTGCATTAGGTATACAGTCGGCGAATAACCCAAGTTGCTGTGAATACGCGAAATGCCCAAGCCATTATCTTTGCGGATTATGAATGCATGAATTCCTATCGGCACTGCTCAGACTTCCCCAAAGGCATGTAAAAATCGTTCAATAGTTGCTGTGGGACGTGCAGGAAGTGCAATTCGTTGATTGCCTAAAATTTCAATTTGTGTTTCATGCAAATCGAAAATCTATCTCCAGAGTTTCAATGTGTTTACAGTGGGCTAGAGCTTGCATTCATAAAAACAGTGACTGTTATTATAAGTCGATAATCGATAATTATCTTAATTATGAGACTAAGATAGTTGTAAAGCTCTACAAAGACTCAGAGCAAATTATATTCTACATAAAATGCATGGTTAATTTCCAAAAATATATCACTTATTATTTATCGAGGAGAGACGTACTTTATATACCCCGAATCAATCGAAAATAGAAAATTTGTGTACAGTTTTTGATATTACAGTATTTGATATTTAATTGAGATATTGTTAATAGAAATGTCTTTATCTGATTGAGACAGTTAGTTCGTATAGTAGATTAGTTACTTTGTACTACAGGGAAGTATCGGTATTGGTAGAAGACATGCGCGCCGTCTAGGAATTTTAATTAATATAATTTCCATTCTGTCTCAACAAATATCTTACCAACGCGTCGGCGACCACCGTTTTAAAACCATGCCAAAGTTGTGGCTGATGATTACTCTCTTTTGCTCTTCACAAACTGCGATTGCTCTCTTAGAAACCATATAAAGGGGCCATAAAACGCAAGACCTAATTTCTAAGTCCACCCCATTTCACGAATTTATACTTTGCGCGTGTAGCGTGTAAAAAGTGAAACTCCCACGAATGTAATACAAATAGCCCAACAGGCCAGAAACCCTGGCAAAAGAGTATTACATAGTTTCAGTTGCTATAGACATATCCTAACACACGCACACTCACACACATACACACATGCACACAAACACAGTCAAGTCACAGACTAGAGTAGTGCAGAGGTTGTGCGACCAAATCGAAAACAAGTCCATAGTACTGAGAACTGAGAGCTCAGTACAAGGCGCTCAGCTGTGAGAGCGACGAATGGTCAATAAAGACGAAAGTGTTCGCATGCAAAAATGTGAGTTCGGAACCCAAGACTGTAGGAAAACAAAAGTGAGAGTTTCTTAAGTTTTTAGGCCAACTGACCCGAATAGAGGGTTCGACTGGGGTTGGGGAATGGAACGCTGACCGCAAAAGCCTGCAGTGTATATAGTTTTATATGAGTATATTTGTATATATAATGTATATATATATATATATATATATATAATGTATATATATATATATATAGATATATATGCATACATGTATTTTTCGGATTCTATTTGCATAATTATACCAAAATATTCAAATTTCTATTGATTTTGCACTAAAGTTGACGTGAAAAGCAACACTTAAACTTCAAAATGTGTAAAAAAAATTTAAATTAAAGCTAAGCACGCGTCGCTTATAATACGCGTTATAAAAAGGAAAACTTACCTTGAAGACCTTGAATGAGGAGACCACATAGAATGCGCCATCCTCTAGTTCGTCTAGGTGGTATTTTCGATCGCCATCCATCGAAAAGACGTAGCGTGCACCGCGTGGCAAGTCCATTTTCGGAGAGATTTTGTCGAGCAGATTGTCCAGCGAGGTAACATCTCGGCCGGGACGGTAGCGCAACTCAACGCCCGGAAAGAAGGGGTCGCCATTACGGTAGAACACAACGCGACGAGCCTTCCAGTATGATAGATTCGAGTAGCGTGATGCCGCAGCACTAGAGATTTCTGGCCGCGATTTGGAGCGTACAAGCGGCGCGACTGGGGGCTGCTCCGAATTCTCACTCATGTTATCCAAATAGCTGGGACTAAGCGCACGACTCTGGATGCCGCTCTGAGCGCCTGTGCCTGCACCCGAACCTACAGCTGGTCCGCTTGCTCTACCGTTGCGCTGTGACCAATAATCGTGCGAGGAGCCGCCGGCAGCGCCACGGACTGCAGCTCCACCTCCACCAACAGTCGGAGCTGCACTGCTGTTACCCTGCAAGTCCCCGGCTGCTAGATCGTCATCCTCGTCGTATTGGGCATTCTGAAGATGTATTTGAAAGCTTGTTGAGCTGCCGGCACGTCGACTTGTGGGACTCTTAGTGGGGCTATTGCAGTTACTATCGCTGTTTCGGCCCAGTCGCGAGTTGTTATTTACGAGGTTATCGTTATCATCGAACTGGGCTGTCGTCTGAGTAAATGTCGGCGAAACGTTTCCTTCGAGTTGTAAGTTCGAACTAATTTGAGGCATTGTTTGGCCGTCGAGAATGGGCTCGCCATTAACAGCTGCGAGGCCACCGTCGCCATCACCATCGCCTTCACCATCGCCATCTCCATGACCAACATTAGCACCAGCGCCTGTACCAGCACCAGCCCCAGCAACAGCGTCTCCGTAGTCGTTCTCTTCGTTGGACATTGTCCGTGTATCAAGAGTTGCGCTCGAGCTCTCTTTACTTTCCCTGGCTCTTTGTCGCTCTCCCTCTACCGCTCCTTTGCTCGCTCTCTATATCTTGCTCTGGTGTGACACAAACCTCAGCGCGCCGTTACCTTGCGTGACTCCTTTGTTGTGGTCAAAAGTCGCCAGGGTAGCGTCTATATCGCGTCGACTCAAAACGACTTGAAGGAGCTTCTACTCGATTCGTTCACGTATAAGATTTTGATTCGACGTAGTCGATGTGGGCCTCGTGTGCTGAGAGGTTATGGTTTCCACTTACATTTTCTGTTATTAGATCCTAATACACAACTGTAGATGATCCTAAAAATGCACGAAATATTTAGGCCCTTAGCGTGTCGAGTTACTTAGAAATTGGATTTAAATCAAATCTCGATTTGGGGTAGCACACAAATCTCGCTATTCGAGCTATTTGGAGCTTTCCACTCGATAGCCATCATCGGAATAGCAGCAAAAGGCAATGCGTCCATGTCATGTCCATTTTCAGAAGCTCTTGAGATCCACTCCAGACGCAACTCAACAACTGTCGGACCAACAACTTCACAGTTCCTTTGTCTGTAAACAGTGAAACAGTGTAAGGAGCCCACTTCAACTTCTCATTCTGCTTCGACAATGATGCCAGCGTTGGGCTCTTGAATGGAAAAATCGCGCACTATTTGTCTTGTTTCATGCATCCGCCCTTTAAGTCTCCCCTACATTGGACTGTGCCTGTGTCGGTGAAGTCCGCCTGTGTAGGGCCTCAGAAGTGGTTGCTGCTACAATTGACTTTAAACGAAATTTGGGGCCAGTTGGCAAACTTGCTCTGTTGTACGTACAAGTGGGCAAAGGATTTTTCACTTATATGCAAGTATATCCACGTTATGGAGCTCACCAAGAGCTGGGTGTAACTTGCCTCAAGTGATGTGGGTCTGTTCAGTTTGGCCCGTCCACCCCACTGACGGTTGGCTCATATGCAACTATTTCAGCCGCATTGAAATTTACCATTGCGAAGTTTTTTGTTTTGGATAATAGTCGGTTGGTTGGTGGAATCGGCTGTGGGAAATTGGCGAATGCTTCCACGTTTTTACCTTTGACTTACCTGACTTATGTAAATTACTTTTATTGCAACACGTTGCACTGCCCTGCTCTGCTGCTGCTCGTGGCTGGGGTCGTTCGTTGTCCTTTGCACTATTTTTTGCGGCAATTAGGTTAATGCCACTTTGGTTACGGACCTCCGGGATGATGCTGACTGCTAATGTGCAAGCGATTGTTTGGTCCTCGGATTGCGCAGCCTCCGTCGCGTTTACTTGCACTAATTGCCTATCAATCAGGCGCGATTGTTTCTACTTATTGGGGAAAACAGGCGGCGCGGGGACAAAAGCACATATTTACTTGAATTGAATTTAATGAAGTCGAGCTAAGTTTATTAAAATATCTTACGAGAAAGTTATCAAAGAAAAGTGTTCAAGTGTTCAGACTAGACTTCCCTTGGCAACTCTTGGCCGTGTTGTGCACAATGCAGAAGAAATTCCGTCTGGCAACTTTGCCGGTCGAAGTGTTTTTGAATTGTGTTTCATGTGCCTGTCCACTCTAAAGTCCTACACGTAGCCAATTTTCATAGAGAGCGAGCCTCGGGCTCCGTCGACTACGACGACGACGACGACGACGTCGCGGGCATTGAATTACTTTCTGTTGTTGTGTTGCTTTGATTGTGGTGCAGGCGCCTGACTTATGGGCTAATGCTGCCACGCGACTTCTCCGGCATCGCCACACCTCCAAACTCCCGTTCGCCTAATTGTGCGCTGCTTATAAGTCACCCGTCCCTGTGGCGGGCATTGTGCCATTCGCTGTTCTTTTAACCATTTTGCTGTGCGACTTCCTCCGCCTCCTTCCAGTTGTCGAGAAACCCCTCTAAAAGAGGCTAGCGGGGGGTTTAACCACCTCGGCGACATTACGAGTAAAATGCTCGAACTCAGTTTGAGGTATCACAAAAGTTAGCACTTGTTACTTAATGGCTCAAGCGTTTTGTGCTCGAACGTATATACAGCGGGATACCGTACACTTTAGCCCCAGCGGAGAACTTTTAATAGAGACATTAACGAGAAGTGAGCTATAAATATCATTAATATTGAGTTATAGATAATGATTACCATTAATAATCACCAAGCATGTCATCAGGAATTCAAACAATGATCCATGTTTTGTCTTTTATATAGCTTTGTTTTTGCCATTGGAAGAAATTTCAGGATCCTGATCTTACCAAGGGGCACACATCAAAATCTGTGTGAGTACAACTGACTTGGAAGAATTTTGTATTTCGGTCGATCGATCATAACTAAATTTTGGTGATTATTTATGAGCACCTTTTGAAATATCACAATTTTTAGAAAGATTTTTTTTATACTCAGTTTCTCGGTCCAATGTGTGGCCCTCGAAGCTAACGTGCTTATTTAGTTGTAAAATTAGAGTCACGAATTTGCTGATTCGTCGTACACTACGTGGGTAACATCAACGCCGACAAAACCTTTCACCATGTCATGGGGCTTCTTGCTACGACGTATTTCCCACTTATTTTTCCACTTCTTTGGTAGTCCCAGGTTGCAATCCAGTCAATTTCTGTTTTGGGTCACGCTATGCGACCAGAACTGATTAACGGAATTGAAACTGATCTACAGTTGTATACCCTATAATGCTCTCAATTAAGTATTCAAATGAAATATATGTTGAGATAGTTGTAATGTAAAATTTGCAGCAATGGAAAATAGGAAAACAATCTAAAGATGCTTATATCATAAAATTAATATCAGATTATAGTTGAATACAGGATATCTTATAACAGGGCATTTTTAATAATTAACTCTTAATTACTCATCTCACAATTAGGTCAAACTCCGGTGGAAATATGTTTTTATTACATTATATTTTCAAATAGCAATTGTGACATGAGTTAGGTAGTGGCAAGGTCTAGTTGGGTTAAGGCTCTGCACGACAATCTCAGTATTTCTATAACTGAGCCGACGCACATAACCCCCTCTATTGGAGTATACAATGCCTTCGATAGGGTGTAATTCCAATAATTGTCCAAATGAATCCCTTTCATATTACTATTTATTTCATGTTATAATTTATATGGTAATACAGATAAACATATTTATATAGTATTAAAAAATAACTAAAAATGTCCTTTATAAATTTTTATTACACGCCTTTAAATATTTATATAGCATAAGAATAATGAACTTACAGCAAAAAAAGAAGTAATATGTCTCTCAGTTAGAGTATCTTAAGTTCGATATTCTGTTGATAATCATTATGTGTTGTAATTAATAATATTACTCTTTGTTCTTACAGTCGCGTGGGCGACGCACCGTTTGTTGAAGTTAATGTATTATTTTAATATTATTTCCGGAAAGTGCGTGACTTTGGTTCATTGCAAATAAAAATCAAATCGTGCATTTTTTGGCTTTATGTAGTTATGAAGAATAGTTAGACGACTCGGGACTGCCCGACAATTATATACCCTAAACTATACTATAAGCTTTCAAAACTCTAGCTTTTGGGTTTATAATTACATGAACGGACAAGCGGACATGGCTCAGCTTGTCGACTTGAACTCTGTCGGTACTTCTTCTGTCTGTTAAATATAATATAATAAAAGAAAACTATTTGCACAATTAAATCGCAAAATGCCATATTCACTGCGTCCAGGGTATTAAACATACGATAAGGTCAAGACGAGGACTATTTAGTTTCAGTTATCATGTTGATAAAAGTACGCCATTAGTTAATTCCGTCTCTGCTTACCCACATGCATAGCAGTTAATACTTACATATATCTTCAACATAATCAAATCCCTTCATGATGTTAGCTACAAAGAATTTTTAAATCCGTTTAATAGAGCATAAGGTTTTAGTTGGTAAGTTGCATAAGAGATTAGATCAATTCGATTTTCCGTGATATATATAAAGTAAGGGTGTATTCATTGTTCAGTCATATATTGATATAATAAACGATGTATACTGCGATGCATATCTACAGATACATATAGACACTTGCTGTCCATATTTCAGTGCATTAAGCGATACTCAAGCACACAAAGAACAAATGCCGCTTGAGTGTGCAGCTGATATGAGTGGCAGTGCACCAAAAAGCCATCAGCCAGTCCAATGACACAAGCCTATATTTTTATTGCATACTTTGGAGCGTGATTCGCAGTTCCCGTCTGGAGTATTGTAAATAAATGCGATAGAAAAAATGGTGCAAAGGGTGTGGTCAAATGACTGCAACGACGACAGCAACTGGCAGAAAACCTCAATGGGAACAAGAGCGAGAGCGACAACAATGGGGCTGTTTTAATGTGACCATTAAACAATAGCAATAAGGACAATGGATATACACACAGACACACACACACTGGTTGCAAAGCTACAGTAAACGCTTGAACAAAAGCTCGCTGCTTACCCAGTAAACAATTTCAAAAAAATATATGTGGCGAGCGAGTCAGTTTGTAAGTGAGCCCATCTACAACTATGAAACTATTTACCTGTCCAAGACACTAAAATTATTGTATTCAGTACTCCGATAACTATCTTCACGAATTATGTGTCTATAGCTTAGCTCCACGAATGGCTACTTGGGCATAGTTTCAGCTGCATGTAAGCCATAGTCTTTCCCAGTGATGAGCAGCGAGATAGCATTTCAATACAATGTGCGACCATAATGTATAGACATTATAGAACATTACTCAAGGAAAAGAAACGTTAAGGAATGCATCTGCGACAGCCGAGACGTGACGATGACATTGGGGGGACATGCTGCCAGTGTGCAGCTAGTTTGATGAGCCGCAACAAAAGCGAGCTGTTTTATGGGACCCAACGAAAATGTCAATAATGAGCCAAAGCCCGTATCTGAGTGGGCTAGGGATCCTGCCAATAAGGTGGATGCTGTTGCATCTACACCGAGATATCAATGGCTCGCTCCGTAAGCACCGACAGCAAAGAAGAAAATCCAATAGCCACGAAGACCTACATCAGTCCAGAAGCACCAGGCATCTGCTTTGTCCAACTGAATGAACGCATGACAAAATGACAATATGAGAAGAGAAAGAATTGAATCGAGTGTGGGTGGCCTGAAACCGACCACAAACTACTACTCGGTCAACTACGTAGGTCAGTCCAGCCACAGACTTAAGTAGTGCACATAAATGCGTATACCAATGCACACCCACTTACGTACATACATACGTATATGCTGAAGTATGTGTGTCGGTAAGCCCGGACCCTTAGAAATGGTAAAGTCAATGCAGTTGTTCGCATTGTAAGCCAACACATCCCTTGCAATAATTTGGTCGCTGTCATGCCGGCTGTCAGGAAAAAACTCGTGTGCTCAAAAGAGAATCAGTTCGAGCTGTCAACGGTTGTTGGCAAAAGTTTCAATTGTCTCCGCCCGAGGATATGTGAATGCGATTGTGAATGTGATTAAGTTTTCGCCCTGCCTCCTCCTGTTGCATGTACGAACACAATTAATTGCAATATTGTGTGCTGCAAACGATCAGCATAACGATTCAAGCCATTTTCATTATCTGCATATGAAGTAGATAAGTCAAATGCTCCTATTTGAGAATGCCATCTTATGGCATTGATAAAATGCAAGATTTAATGAACTCTTAGCAGTGAAGGAAGAGTTGAAAGTGTGCATTGTTTTTATTTGCTCCCCCTTACTTTTTTGGAAGGGAATTTTATGTATGTAACAAGAAGAAGGAGGCGTGACAGACCCGATAAAGTATACATATTTTTGATTAGGTCGACGAGCCCTACCGAATATAGAAACTTGAAATTTTATTGTAAATACGAGTTTATCTAAACAAAATTCTCAATTTTGCATATTAAAGTACATGAATTTTATAAAACTTATATTTTAGTTATATTTTGCATACCGGGCCCAAACTCACTGCTTTCCCCAAAAACTGGCTTTCAAATTTGCTTTGTATTTCAAATAGTAGACTTATTATCACATTCTAAAAGATTGTTACAGAAAAGCGATCGATTTATGCACGACGGCACTCGGGCTGCAATGTGGATTATGCTATAGGAACTTAATTGTTGACTCTCTCCTCTTTCAGAAGGCCTTTCTGTATATACATATATACTCATTCACATTGCTAAATAAATGTTACCCTGTATTCGTCAACAAATATGACTTGGTTTTTAATAGAAGGTCGAGCTTAAATGCACATACATATGCGAGTAAATCCTAAGCCAACGAATTCATATTTTACAAAGCTATAGTAGTTCTAATCCTCCTATATGCATTATCTATCTACTTTCCTATCTAAATAAATAAATCGCGACACTGGGCTGGAGCAGACTAGTTTGTGAGGAACTCAGTGCATATGGACATATGGATTTAACGATTCGTGCAGTCAGAGTAAGCCTCCACCTCCAGATATCTGGATAGATTAGAAGTGCATCGCTCTAATAGGACTTCGCCAAGAATTACACCCTCCAGAACGTCGAGGAATCGTATAAAGATAAAAATACTGCTATGATTACTAATTTAAAATTAAGATGAATAGACGGTCTCAGAGGCTATAGATTCTGTGACAATTAACTGATACAAATTGGACTGAATAGAAGGAAAAGCAGAAGTTTCAATGCTCTTCCAATACCCATTTCTGCTGTGTGGTCAGCTAACTAATTGCTGGCTTTTTTATTTCGTTCATTTGGCGACTGCTTTTAATATGATTGCAATTTGCGCCAACATTTGGTGGCCAGGACCGTCAACGAGTTGAATGGTCAAAACCAGCTGTGCAGTGGGCGTCTCCAGCAACATTGCCAATGGCTACTATTTTCCGTAGTCGACTTTTGGGCACATTAGTTTCGCATCACTTGCCAAAAATGCTGTGGCTCGAACCCGTTGCTTTTAGTTTGCGAGCGGCTGTGTTGAAAATTGCTGTTTTTATGAATGCATCTGGAATGCATATATATGTATATGTATGTATGTGCACATATGTAACTATATGTGGAGCAGAAAACTGCAGTTGGCCAGTAACTAATTACACACTATGTGTGGTACAGGCTTCCAATTTCTTTGCGAAAATGTGAAACTTTTCATTAGCTGCAAGCATGAAGAAATAAATACATTGGTAAATCAATTATATGGCTTTCAATTGTTCGTTCGCTACTATTAATTTATTTGATATATTTAATTTGACGCAGCGCTCGTCGTTAATGGAAACCAGAATACTTTAAGAATGTGAATTTCTGGTCCCGTGGCATTTGCCTTTATTGCCAGCCATCATTTCAGAGCCGCTGCAAATGTAATTAGCTCTAAGTGTATCGTCTGCGGCTCGCCATTGTTTTCCACATCTTCGTAATTTGTTGTTAATTACTTTTTGCATTGCGGACTTTTTATTGAAAATTAATGCCAGCCAGCGGATTGGTCATCTGGCAACGTAACGGTCCGGCGCCACTTTAATTGAAATCAGCTTCAATATTACTATAAATAGGGTCTACATTGTTCACTCTCCTCCACACCACGAACATAATGGTGTCAATTGCGTGAAAGTCATTACGAATTCTGATTATTGACCCATTTTTCACCCTATTTACATTTTACCGAAACAATGATTTTAAAAGAATACAACGATGGTTGATAATAAAAACTCTGCTTATAAATGGGCATATGCATATATATATCAGTTTTATCAGATCTGTAAGTGCCAACCATAGCAGGCCGGAATCATTTTTTTATTCTCATTCACAGATATATGTTTCATTAGATTATGACTGACATTATATTGCCTTGAATATGACAAACCTTAATCCCAAAAGCTGTACAGAGAAGCCCTCTCACACTCGCCTTGTTGTGGCGCGAACATGTAAAAGCATTGCGGAAATCATAAGCAAGTACAAGAAGAGACTATTTTCGGAGACGCGACAAGTACTCGAAAGATCAAAATGCCGTGACTGTGGCTATTTAATTGGACGTTGTAACTTTGACTTATTGAAGAGCCATCAACGGTGAGTATGTGTGTTTAAATGAATTTAATTCGATATTAATCAATTTGTAATTAAAATTTAGATTCAATTTCGTCACCGCCAAGAAAATCTATGCTGGCATATTTTGTATACTGTTTTTTCTGATATTGGGATTGGCACTGATACTGATACGTCGATACAATCACACATTTATTTATGGCTCTGGTGGATGCAAGTCGGCGGTTTTTTGGACCTACAATGATTGCATTGTAATGGCATAGCCAGCAAGTATGATAAATATTTTATTTTGCAACTATATTTTCATCACTCTATCTTATCATTTCTGAAATTCTTACTTAAATCTTGTTTATAATATGGGGTTTTATTTATAAGTTAAGTCCACGCAGCAACTGCTCTTCGACTGCAAGTTGGGCTACACCATAGGAACTTATTTGTTGCCAGTCATATTTTGAATCACACTTTCAGAATATAATAATACATTCAAAGTTGTGCATTTGCCAAAACGCAAATCTCTAGTATTTCAGATACGGTTTTTGGAATTTTTAAGAAAAGGGGTAAATTTGGGGCTAGTGTAACAAAAATCAATTAATTGTACAAAATTCATGTGATTCTCATGCAAAATTTAGAGGTTCTGACTCTAAAGACGAAGGAGATATCATTTGAAAACTGATTTTCAATACTGATTTCAGTCGATAACAGTAAAACAATCAAAAATCGATTTTCGTAAACAAAGTTTATCTCTGCGTACAAAATAAGTTTCAATCCACTAGCTCTTAGAGCTTTTAAGATCGTCGTATTAATGGTGGTCGGATGAACGGACTGACAGCCTAAAGCTAAATCACCTCATCTGCTCGCGCTTGTCCGTCTGTCCGTCCGTCCGTATGAACGTCGAGATCAGAAGATATAAGAGCTAGAAACTTGTATGCATACACATCCGATTTCTTTTTGATCGAGAATAATCGATAGATTGATTTTGTTTATTCAGCGTAATTATAATACATATAGACCTGCAGACTTCATATTTGCTGTGCACATCTGATTAATGCGAAGAAATACAGATTTTGGATACCACGCCTCTTCGCCCCACAATTTGTTAAACTTTTTTTTTTTGGAATATAAAAAAATTTGTACATTATGATCACGGAGAAATTATTCAGCAACAAAATTCTCATAATATTGCCCACAGCCCAAGCCCAGTCGCTGCTTACTGCACAGTTAGCAGAGCACATGCTTATGCGTGCGTGAATGTCAGCTCATTGTAGAGATCAGGGTATCTCCTAGTCGAGCATTGTTGACTAGTGCACTTTTGTTTTATATTGTTCGCTTCATTGTTCAATATGACAATATTGTCAGCAACATCTGAATGTGTGGTAGCCATAGCCATAGCATAACACTTTTTGTCTCTCCCAGTTAAGTCTGTGTTTTGATCACCTTTTGCGGCCATTTTCGCAGCGTTTTCACCCAATCAAATGGGAGACCACAGTGCGCTAAGCACACCTTGCTAATTAGGCCGCAGGCAATTTAGCGCCCCTTTTTGGGCGTTGTCAATCATCAAGCCGTTTAAATAATAAATCACTTTGAAATTAGTTTGCCAAGTTGAGCAAGTTGAGCGTCGACAAATTAGTAAAAGTTAATTAAAACTATTTAAATTGCAAATTATTGTAAAGTTTCTCCCATACTCACACACTTTACAACATATATATAGGTATATGTATATAAGGATGCATATATGTATGTGCATGTAAATATGTAAGTATAGAAAAATTCCGACGAGAACAGGCAGACTGAACAAGCTAGAGTACTGTAGCTAGACTCTATCGACTGCATAATACTCTTTTGCGGCTCAACAACATTGAATTGAATAAAATAATGGCTGTGTTTCTCTTGCAATGTCTGCAGATTTTCTTAAATATGCGGCTATATATAGCCTTAAATAAATCTTCAATATATTTTTATCATTCGCTACGAGTTGTCAATGCGAATATACTTACACTTGTATTGCAAACAATTTTGGTTGATTAGGACAGGTAGCTGACAATGGACAAAACCTATATGCTCGATTCCCTTGGTGAAGGTGTATAAAATGCTGTGGATGTAAAGCATAGGAACACACAGACTCAGGACCACATTGCTGAGTAAACCTTAGCAGCGTTAACGCCCATCCTAGAGCTTCGCAGTATTCATACACCCGCACACATAGATATACGCCATTCATTGCTTTTCCTTTTCACAGCATGTTTAAATAGGGGAAATTAAAAAAAGGAGTGCACCTCTGCTGTACTGCTAGACATATACATACATACATTCATATATATATATATATATATATATATATATATATATATATATATATCATACCTTTGCGAAATATGTACAAAAAATGTCAAGTTGTGTGCGCAACTTGGCTGGCAGGCAGGCAGTCAGTCAGTTCGCAGCCAAGGCGTCGGAATATTGGAGCGTCGAGGCGATGGGAGATGGGGTGATGGGGTGATGGGCATCGGGGCGTTGGGGCGTGGCGCGTGGAGCAACAATTTGCATATAAAAAGGGTTGTTAGACTTTAAATAGCGGCCTGTCCTATTATCTGCATTAGGGTAGATATGGCGCGCATTAAGATAAGGTACTTACAGCAACGTTTACGGGGGGATCGGCATGGGACACGAACTACGCAAAGTTAATTTATGCGGGTGTGGAAGCGACTATACACACGTGTGTGTTTGAACGTCTGCATGTAAAGCATGTTGAAATTTTAATTAAAGCCAAAACGTTTAAGTACTTCCAAAAGATGTTGAAAGAACCTAAATTGGAAGTTCATTTCATTTGAACTATTCCTTGCTGTGACAATTGAAAAGTCATCGACATTGGCTAAAAACTAGCTTACTAAACTAATTAAACTTTTCTGCCTAAGCGATGCGAACATTATCTACGAAACCCCCCTAAGAAATACACAATATAATTATTTCTTTATATATAAAGTATGGATTATAGCGAGCAATTTTAAATGTTTATACTCCTTTACGAAACCGAAAAAAATTATATATCAATTAAAAAAACTATGAAATCGCTACAGGCGTGGCAAATGGGTTTTCAAAATTGGAATATATACTAATATAAGCATCCCCGGACTATAAATTAAAGTAATGTATCTACACTCTCCCCAGATAGACTAAATCTAAAAATCTACGTGGACGGGAGTGATCGAAAAACAATATAGCGTTTCTACAGCGAAGCTTTATAAATGCAACATCAATTACATGGGTTGTCCAATGATATCAATTTGAGTCAACTTTGAGAATCGAGTAATTATTTTTAACAAAATTAGCGAAAAACGTTTTCCATACTATCGATTTTTAATGCTGCTTTTAATCTCCCAAAAAGTGTAATTTATTGTATACATTCTCTATTCTGCATTCATTTATTACATGTTTACTTTATTTAACTGTCTATTTACCTGCTTATGTATTTAACTTATTAACTGTCAATGATATAATATCAGCAGTCTCATTGTCAAATCACTTTTCTTGCTTTAAGCCATCTACATTGACGATATGACAGACTCATGTCTGTCTCGTGATACAGATACACGAGATACAAAAATATTCTACTTCAATTGCTGCTCCAAATCAGTGGTTGAGTGAACTCAATGCGAACTGCGTTTAAGTGGAAATCCGCTCATCGTTAGCAGCCTTACCTATGCTGTTTGCCAGTCTGCCTTAACTGCACAGCATGAACTGAAAGTCGAGTACCGAGCTACTTGAAAATATTTATACAGGTGCTATAGGCCTGTTTTTGATGGAGTCGCTGCTGTTGTTAACCCCTTGCTACTGCACACCGGAAACGATAAGCAACTTGAAATCATTTACTGGTATATGTGTGCGCTTACCGTAGTGTAGGATGCCATTCACCCAACAAAAATAAGTGCCTTCCACTGTACACAGACATCCACAGTGCGATATAGACAATAAGGGAGAATGTCGTAGATGAGTACTACCGACTGCATAATATTCATTGCTGGTAAAGCAATCAGGAGGGACTCTGCAGTACAAGAAACTCTAACTCCAATAGTTTTAGTTTTTAAAATTTATAGTTTATTATATACAGCGGACGATCAGATGAAATACAAGATGGAGATGACTCAAATCCAATATACTCTTTCATTTCGCGAATAAGTATAATTAATGAGCACTTCAGCACACCCATAACACATTAATTTTAGTGGCTTATGCGTGCCGATGACGCTCTTGGACTTCCACTAACTGACTTGATATATATACTTAATATACATGGGAATTTTTAAAGTGTTGTATAATAAACAGCAGCTGTTAATGTTAATAGTTGTTAATGAGCCTTCACAAGAGTCACCTGCATATCTCATTGCCCGAAATGTAAATCAGTATGTTTGCACATGTACTGGTTAGGAAGGATAGTTGCTACTTTTTGCTATTTATTTATTCTATGAATGCTATGACAGCAATCATTACAAAGATTAAACCTAGCTCGTAATTTAATTACCTATTGACATTCAAATTAAAATGTTTTAAGTGGGAGGAACTAATTTCCCAACATTTATTTATTTATCTATCTCACACTTTCTTTTATTTGACCATCCCAAATGAGTCCAGGAACTATTAGACGTCGCCCAAGGAAAGCAGTTTGGGACAATAGGTAACAGAAAAACAGGCAAACAGACCAACTGCAAAAGACGATCAGCAAATCACAGCAAAAGTCACAGGGCAACATAAAACAAACAAGCAAAAAGTTAATTGTATGAAATCAACACACTTTAAGTCAACAACATCAGCAAATGGCAGCACATAGGTTGAGCGTGTTGACAGCGGGCAATCCAATATTAGGAGCAGAAACAAACCAAATCTGGAACCACAGCCCTTGTCTCTGGTTTACTCCCGGGCGCAGTTCTTGCTCTAGTCACCAACGTAGTCTCAGGGCAAGCTACAAATGTTGGCAATGATGTCAAGCTTAGACTAGGCAAGGCAAGGCAAGGCAAAGCGAGGCAGTCGAGCAACCAAGTCGAGGTACCCTCAGACGGGCGTTTAGCAGTAAGCAAGGACAAACAGCAACAAAAGTGTAGCTAACGGCAGCTTATAAGCCGCAGCATCAGTCGTGGCAAGTAAGGAACACAGTGTGCGCCAAAGGACTAAAAATGATGAAGCAGCTCGAGCTTCAGTGCACATGAAAAAGAGGAAACTGCCAACGTGTAGGTAAGTTAAATGCTTACAAGTGCACCGGGGCGGGTAGTTCACGATTTCGCCACTTCAACTGAAAAGGTTGAAGATGGGTCGAAGTAGCTGAGAGGCACTCTGCCTCGTCCCGTCCGCTTGTACACCTGCCCGCACTCCCATTCAGATAGCGACAGCACACAGACATTCCTTGACAGTGGCCTGTGCTAGGAAACGAGGAAAGTCGTATAAAAATACTTGAGAAAATCGTGTTAAATCGCGCTCAAGTGTTAATGTAATAAGCAGTTTTAATAAATAAAGGTGACATTTGAGCGAGTGTTGTCTGAATAGATATTACACACACCCACACACACAGACATCACACAACGTTCGTATATACACCAGAAATGTTAGTGTCTTCCTTTCATGACATCAGACCTAGGGCAACAAGGCTGTGGTTAGGCTCATGGCCCACATTACGATACGGTTGATGAGCCTTGCTATATGATAGCATATTCATTAGCCCACATTTGAATTTTAAGCTGCATCAAACCTTAGACTAAGGACATAAAACCGAGGGGTTTCCTTATTATTGGTATACTTATATAATAATTTAATTTTAATTTTATGAGGTCTATCACCTAAGCACTTTGACATTGAAAGTACATTTTAGAAATTTTTTGAAATTGATTACTAGAAAACTAGAGGGCAAGACAAATATGCAGCAATATATTTTGTGAAATATACGTAGATATGCTGATTATTATTTAAAATCTGTGAATTAATAATCTATTTTACTTCCTATATACTGAACTTACTAAAAATGTATATTAGGTAACAGATTTTTGAAAATATTTGTAATTTACAGATATGGAATATATCACATATATATTCTCGATCAGGAATACCGGCAGAGTCACCCAAGATCTGCACATCTGCCCATCGAAACTCTCGATGGAAACATCGATAGTGTAGATTGGTATTCATTTTAGCTATAGATATATAACATTCTTATAATACTATTTTAATAAAAAATTAATATATTTGAGTATCCAATCCTTGAAACCGAGCCAATATTAGTATATTACAATGATATATGTATATTGAGATTGTATTGATAAATGCATGTACGATGTAGATTCAAGGTACTTCAAGGTACGATGACTCAATAATTTATTCAATAAGAAGGTGTGTTCCAGTCGGGATAACTCGTCTGAATTATGCCAAATGCTAACCTGTTGTTTAAGTATTCCAATTACTTACTGCGAATTTCTTCCAACAAACAAACTAAAACAAGTAACTGAGCTATTGTCGGGGGTGCCCGAATAGGAGATACCCTGAAATCCAAAATCCAACATGGTATATATTTGTTTACCAGCTTCAAATTATTAAGCAATCTTACTCATACTCACCATTGTCAAAAGCTTTTAAATACATTTTGGCTGTGGCTTGTTTAATTCGAATCAAATTATTTCTAACTGAATGCACTGAGTTGCAGTTAACATTGGAGAGGAAAGTCTTCTAAAAGTGTTACACAAATATACCCTCATTAATGATGACATTTTGTATTGCCAGTTGTAAGAGTTCTCTCGTTCGTCAAAGGCGAAATGTCTTTATATGACTATACAGATTTTCAAATGTAGCATATTCAAACATTAACACTAAATGAAAACAATTCAATATAAATTAATTCTTTAGCAGGAATTCCAACAGAGTACGTGCTGTTTGTCTACCCGTGATTCGCTTCGTGCTATTCTTATACGGTCTGTCACGCTTTATTTTAATGTTAGATACATTTAAATAATTTGAATTTATGTTCAGTTCTCGTTTTCAATGGAATCAGAGTATAAAGACCATTCGAATGAATATATATCAAATCTTGCACAGTCACTTTCAGAGAAGAAGCAATGTTGTTGCCCCTTTGTAAAATTATATTGTTGTTAATTGCATTAGGCTGCATTATTAATAATAACAATAAACCGAACAGTCTCGGCTCCTTTAATAAATGTTATTTTCCAATTGAATCTGATGATGGCGTACAGCAATAAGCATATATTATTAATGACCTCATAATATTCACATGAAGTGGGAATTTCATACATATGTTTTTAATATTTACTGCTATTATGATTATAGGCTAATTGCTATTACTTATATGACAAGTTAAATAGCATTTCAAAAATTGTTTTGGATGTCGTATGTAACATATACTTATATGTACCCATGTGCGTCCTCTAATACACAAATTTCACGCAATGCCGTTAATCGGAGTCAGCCCAGACTTTGTGCTGCCGCAAATGCTCCACTTGGCTGACGGCCAGACAGTGGAATTGTTGTCGCGGCGGAGGAAAAGAGATGGGGATGGGGATGAGGATAGGCGACAAATTGTCGAGTCCCGCGTCGAAAATTAAAACTCGTAGGCCTGTGGATTACAATGCTGAATTTAGTTTAGCCGGCAAATAAACGGCAGGGACATAAAAGAACCAAAAATCGTAAAAGATATTTGTGTTTGCATAAACAACTTTGAAGGGAACCAACTACAAGTGTAATAATAACGTGGAGTATGAATATAAAAATGAAACGAATGGGATCGAGGTCATTAGCGTATAAAAAGCAAAGGACTTTAATTGAAGTTTATTAACAACAAATCACGGAACACCATTCGCACTTACCCACTGTACTTTGACACGTAACATGTCTGCAAAATGTTGTTGTTTATTAGTGTTTTTATTACGGCGTTTCCAGGTCATTTGATTTAATTGATTAGTCACCGGTAATAAAAATGTAACAATAAAATATTATTATTAAAACTCACAATTTTTTGTGAAAGATTCCGATATTAACTACCTAACGTAACATATTCAGCTCTGCAAAAGTGTTAGAAATATCGACTTTAAACCTTAGTACTATAAATGCCGCATTTGTAAGAGCGATAAAGTCTATATGAAACCATATATGCAAGAGATATAAGAATACCATCACCGGCACTTAAATGTGTTGCATAATTCAAGCGGCATTTGCTCAGAGCTTTTGCCAGGTTTAAGCATTCTGGAGTTGGAAACGGAAGTGTAAAAGCATAGCCAAGCAAAAAGCAAAGAGCAGAAATCAGCGTTTAGCGGCACTAGGAGCAACGGCTAAGGCAGCTGCAGCTGAATAGTAGTTTATTAGAGCCAGCATAACACAAAAATATAAAACAAGAGGCCTTCACAGACCATCGATATGGATATGAATATGGATGCACTCCTTTTTTCAGCCCACTTTGTGCGAGTATGGAGATAAGTGGGATAAATCCAGTGTAATGCCGGCAGTTTATGCATAACTCAATTATGATAATCTCCGTCGGATTCGCTTGTTACACTTACCCGCTTGATTATGAAAGTGAATGCCTGATCCATATCTGTTTAAGATCATAGCGCCTTTGAGTGTATCATATATCTTACTCAAATATTTGAATAACTAAGCACAGCATGAAGCAGGGTGTCTGCCTTCTAATGGCAGCCACGATGCTAGGTGAAACACACATTTACATATATGTATATGTCTACATAAATACGTACATATTTATGTATTACATAATATATGCCTTCACTTGGCCTCATCAGACAGTCTTGATATTATAATACTTTTACCATACAAAATTACTTTCTGCTTTAAATTACATGGAACGAAAGTAGTGCCAAAATACGTTTCAGTTAGCTCTATATCAATGCTTGGTTTTTAAAGGAAAACCAGTTTATAGCTTACAAAAGTAGCTTAGTTCTGTTACCAATTAAATTTATTTTACATAATTTTCAATCACAGTTACATACTACAAATTTATTACTTTACACTAACCAAATCTTAGCAATCATTTTGTACGCAATAATACCCATTTATCTTTCGCAGTGCATACTGAAAGGATGCCAGCGTGTGTACGAGTATGTGCGTGTGTGTGAGTTTGTGTTTTGTGAGTGTGGGGGTGTGTGGGTGTGTGGGTGTTTCTATCTATAAGGAATGTGCGTATCTGTGTAGGGTTAGGGTTGCGCTTCGCGCTGTTTACACGGGCCTATGTCTACATATTGCGTTTGTACGGACTACATTGCAGCATGTATGTCTATACGAATGTGTAAGTAGCTACATATGTACACACATACAAAATGTATATATGTAAGTTAACTAGCTAAACTTGAGATGTTGGTGTTTCAGTTTCGGTTCTTGTAGGCGTAGTTAGCGCTTCTCATTTATGTGTGAGTGTGCGTGTGAGTGTAAGTGTGAGTGTGACTGTGAGCGCGAGTGCGAGTGTGTTGTGTCATTTATGGCACAAGTTTCTTAAATCCAGCACCTTCTTGCCCGAGTTTGAGCTCTTCATAAATTGAGGGATTTACTTCATTGCACTGCGTATTACTAAGCGGGTTGTGAAAATGATGGGCCGCATCTGTAACACCGCGGCCATTTCGCAGCTGCTGCTGCTGCTGCTGCTGTTGCTGATGCCTGCTCCCATTCACTATGCTCCCCGTATCCAGCGCCGTGGCTGTGGATGTGGATGTTGTCATTGTGGCTGCATTGCTATTGTGATTGCGGCTGTTGCTGCCAGTGTGTGCGCCGACACCGCTGCCGTTGCCATTGCTGCTGCTGCTGCTGCTGTTGCTGTTGCTGTTGCTGTTGCTGCCATGCGTGTGATTGTTTCCATTCTGCGTTGTTGTGATGGCCGATGTCACAGTTGGTAACTTTAGCGAGTGTGTGCGTGTACGTGCGTGTGTGTATTTCAATTGAAAACAACAAAAGGAGAAAGATACACGTTGTCGTTATAAGACGAGCACAAATAAGTATATGCAACTCTCCGAGTTACAGTCTTTGCGGCTGGCTTATGAAAAGATTATAGGTATAGCTAATAGGCTTTATACACACCTGTACCTGCTCCAGGCCCCGCGTGTACGTGGGATTCTCGAAGGCAACATTGCCGTTGACTGCCTTCCCATGGTGGCAGCGGTGTCGCCGATAGAACACAATGGCGGCTACCGCCAAGAGGATGGCCAAAATGCTCGCTACGATGCCGCTTATGGTGCCCACGGCACTCGAGTAGCTGCTGGTCGCCGAGGTCACCTGCTGTTCGCCCAGGGTGAACCTAATCGGATCGGTAAGTACACTGGCACCTGGAGAAACAAGTCTGCGAATTAAGCCTAGGCACATACACGGAAACCGTCGGTTCACTCACCGTATGTATTGCCAGCTTTTACCACCAGCTCATAGAGCACGTCCTTCTTCAGACCATTAATGCTTATTGTTGTGTCCTTTACGTCGATGCGTTGAATTTCCACGGCGCCCGCTATGGCCATGTTGTTGTGGTCGTTGTTGTTGCCATTGCTTCTGCCTATACTTGTTGCATTATTCATGGGGGCCACTGTATCCAGAGCTGGCTCCATCGAAGATTCGTTTGGCTGCGCCGCCGACGATGGCGGCAGCACGGCGGCCTCATGGTAATATATTCTATAGCCGTCGACGGCATTTGGATTCTTTGTTGGAGCATCCCATCTGTAATGAAATAGTTTTCAGACCGTGTGCATGGCGCCATATTATGAGTAGTAGTAATATTGTTGCAGCCGCAAAACTTGACTGGAATTTTAATAAATTTAATGCGGACTGGCATCTCGACCAGAACCCATTGCCCACACATAAAGCACCACCCAGCACCCAGCACCCACCATCCACCACCCAGCACCCAGCAGGCGCTCTGCACACGCAGCATCTCCAGACTGTGTGCGAAACCTTTGACGTTGACTAAGTGTATTAAAGTGAGATAAAAATCTCAGCTTTAATGGATTTTGCGGTCTATTAGTGCAGTCAGCAGCAACGGCAGCAGTCGGGAGCAGCAGCAGCATCCACGCATGGACTTGCGCCTTCTCGCATACACAGACGCCAGATGGGGTATGAGTGTAATGAATGTATTGGCTGGTGAGCAAAATGGATGAGTTCAGTTCCGGCTGAAGCAATGAAAAAGTATTTTCGGTTTGCTGGCCGGACATAGTTAAGATATTAAGCTTGATAGCTTCTAATGAAATGAAAAAATTCGCCACTTGCGCCCCTCGAAGCCACTTACTTAATGTTCACCGCGTTGTCCGACAGCACGCTGACTACAATGTTCTCTGGAGGTCCTGGGAGACGGTCCCGATTCTTCTCAAAGCACCCAATGATGGTCCTCGAATACTGGAGGCTGCAGATCTCCTTGGAGCGCACCGATTCGCCACGACACCAGTTCAAGCACTTACGTGGCACCTGCTCATCTGCGCAGCATGATCTGTGATCCGACCCATCGGCGGCGCACTTCATCAGCTTGTCAAAGTCGACGATACATTCGGGTCGGTTGGCTATCGCGTCAAAGTCCACGTAGTAGGTGCAGGCATCCCGACAGGCCACCGAAACGTTTTGTGTGGCACAGCACTGCGACACGTTGCGATGCAGGCTGGGCGTATTGCGTATTCGCACCGACACCGGCGTAGTGGAAGAGCCGAATGGATTCTCTGCATGGCAGAAATAGTCGCCCACGTCGTTCGCTTGCAGCTTGCTGATGCGTAGTGCCATCGTGTAGATTGTGGATACATTTGAGACGGACACGAAATAGTTTCCTCCTTGTGGCACGGGCACACGGCCGTCATGATCGCGCCAGAAGATGGTCTTGGGCGCGGGTTTTGAGTCAACCGTGCAGCGCAGCTCTACCTCATCACCAATCGAGGCGACAGTGATGCCAGCCGCCTGTATCTTGGGCGGATCTGTGGGAAGAGCCGACCTCAATTATCAATCAACTCAATTATCAACTATTAATTACGATCGATGTCGATCAACTTACAGCAAATATTGACGCGTCGGGTGGCTTGCATCGGCACACCGTACCCGTTGTCCGCGTAACATGAAACGTGTTCCATGTCCGCCGAAACATTGTGTATGACTGTCACCATATGCCGGGAAGTGTCCTGTCGCACCAGGTGCCCCCCGACGTACAGCGATATGGTGGGGGCTGGGTTGCCCAGAGCTAGGCACAGAATTGTCATCGATCCACCCTCGGGTATATTGTCGGCCGGATGTACAGTTGGAGGCTAAGGCAAAAAACACACTCAGTCATTTTGCTCTCTTCAGCATGGGCAAAGCCAGAAGCAAAAATTACATCTACAAAGGCAGGCAGCGCCGGATCTGTCCACGCCACAAGGGTCTCTGATGGCAGTGAGGTAGCCCGCTCGCCTACCGCCTCCACGAAGAGCACATGCTGGGAGCTTGGCCTTAGATTCGTTATTCGCAGCCAGGCCAACTTCGTTTCGATTTTGGTAAAGTCAGCTGAGCTCGTCGTCTTATGGTAGACTCTATAATAATCTGGTTAGTAACACACAATGCTTATACCCCTGGTCAACGGCCTCACTACGACTCTAGCTCACCTGTACGTGATCCGTTCGTGCGGATGCGAGTACTCAGACGGCTGCCAGGTTATCTGCATCCAGGTCGCGCTATGGGTAAGCACTGTCAGCGAGTGGGGCGGAGACGGCGCGCCCCACGTATCGTTTGGATAAAGTGCTACGAAGACACAAGTCGATGCAGCAATTGACAGTAAATTCAATATATGCAATAGATATGCCATATCCAGTGACTAACTAGTCAGACCAAACCGGCCTAGCAAATCTGTTGACATTGACACACAGATCCCAGCCACTTACCTTTTTCGCCAGCTGCACTCGTATTCACAAGCAGCATCGATGCCGGCAGCGATGTGCCAAATTTTCCACGCGCCACAACCATAATGCGGTATAAGGCATTTTCTTCCAAGTTTGTCAGATCTATGCTAGTCTCGTTGGTCGTCAATTCCTAAGAGTAAAATAACGCAAACGCTCAAAAATTCAATTTCGTCGGCACACCCAGATTGTTCGAATAGCGAATACTCTATATTGATATACATAGATATATTACAATTTATCTGAATTTTATATTTGAGTTGTATATAAATCATCTATCAACATAGTTAACGCACCTCCAGAGAGAGACCCGTGAAATGCAAATAATTTGTCAGAGCATTGTGACTGCTGTGCAATGGCACCTACGACTACAGCTGCGGTTATAGCTGTGGCTGTGGCTCTGGCTCTGGCTGGGCATCAGTTCGCTGAGAGACACATTGTCGTGTTTAGCAGTTTTTGTAATTGCTGCAAAGTAGCGCGATTTGCGGTATTTAGCCACAAAATGACACCGCCAGCCAACACCAACGAAGCTGACAGCGCGTAACGATGGCACTGCCATTACCATTCCCATCTGGCGTCAGATTGTTTCAAAAGCCATCGCCAAAATTGACAGTTGTATTTCGCTGGCATGCATGTTATATTTACAGCACTTTATATATCCAGCACTGTCATTCGGCCCACATTCAAAACAGTTGGCTAATCTGCTAGCGTTTACCGATTGCCATATCCATTGCCAAATCAAGGTGATGATGAATTTTCTCTGCACTTTTACTCGATTTTATCATCCTCATTATCTTGATATATAATCAGAATTTACTTTTTAAACATTAAACATTTTAAAATTATTTCAAACAATAGTTTTTGTCTTTGCATTTTTCAACAGTTTTCAGCCAACACCGCAGGCATAAAATTCCAGCAATAAAAATTAAAATAAAAGCAAGTAAGAAGGCTCTTGTCGAGACTGCTCGACTAGGAGATACCCTGAGATCCCTACAAGACGCTGATATTCACGCATACATAAGCACGCGCTCTGCTAACTGCGCAGTAAGCAGCGACTGCGCTTGGGCTTCGCTGCAGTCTGGGCAATACTATGAGAATTTTGTTCTGAATAATGTCTTGTAGTCGGACTATCTTCATGAAACTTTCAGAACGTGATCACAATGTGCAAATGGCAATACTTTCCAAAGCACAAGTCTCTAGTACTTAAAATACGTTTTTTTTTGCAAATTGGTGAGCGAAGGGAGCGTGGTATCCAAACTCTGTAAATTACAAAATCTGCGTATTGATCAGATGTATATACATAGCAAATATGAGGTCTCCAGATCTAAAAGTATCAAAATTATTTATTCAGATAAACAATTCAAATTATCAATTATTCTCCATAAAAAAGTAATTGAATGAGCTATCGAAAAAATATGATAAACTTGTACTGCGTATGGTATACAAGAGTATGCATACAAAATTTCAAGTCTCAAGTCTTATATCTTCTGCTCAGCTCGTCGCCCTGATCAAGAATATATGTACTTTATGGGGTCTGCCACGCCTCCTTCTGCCTGTTACATACTTTTCACAAAACCATTATACCCTGATTTCCCATTTTTAATGGGATCAGGGTATAAAAATAAGAGTACATACTGATCCTGTTCGTTATCACAGTCTATTTGCTTTGGTCGCGCAGATATTATTTCTTTATTTCTTATATATTCTGAAATAACTTCTTCATTGTTGATCTGAGCGCACGCGCTGCCTATAATATATTTTGCAAGATGCACACATTATGCGATCTAATCTACGTTTGCTCCGCACGAGACATTGACATTTTAGTAAGTGGGCCAATGCCAGACACTTGACTGACAAACAATTTATCATATGATATCTCGTAGCGAGATGCAGTTTGCTCTTTGATATCGCACCCCCTTTGCTTACTTCTCTAATTTGTAGATATTATAGGTGTCAAAATAAATGTTTATAATTGCCTATACTTAAAGATGCACTAAACGTCTTATGAACTACATTTAAAACTCTGTTACTTTTTATTGCAAGCAATTTGCGCATTTGCATTTGTTCGTACTCTGATTATTCCATGCAATTTAAGAAATTCACAGGTAAGGAAATAATACTAATAGCCGCCCAATAAAATTGCTGTCTCTAAGAACCGCTTATTGTAACTCTTTTGAGCATTGATTGGGAAACCCACAATAAAAATGGGCCCTAAGTGACAATATTAGGTTAGTCGAGCGACCGATGCCCCAATGAATAATTAATGTGCACACAAGTACGTGAGCTATTAGCTAAAGGGTAAGCTACAGCACCCTGGAAGATTCTATTCCAAGCAGCAGTTACCAAGTGATATGGCAAATAAATATGCAAAGACCATTGCTCCGACTAACAGTGAGACCAGAGAACTTTTGGTCGTAAAAGTACGTCCCAAGGTGCTCATTTTCCACAACTCCAAAGACGCAAGTTTGAAATTTGCCATCCACGCTCCATCTGCCATCTGCTATGCCAGCGCGGAACTACAGAGGAATTTAAATGTATTTTAATTGGTAAACTGTAGACTGTGCAGCCATTTTATCATTTCCCTTATTCAAGCACACTAAAAAGTTTTATGGTCATCATTTAGGGTGTTTCTGCTAGCAAACAAATAAACCGACATTTTGTCGACAGCGGCATGAAACCCACCCCACTAGGGTGCCCGTGCTCTGATAACTCGTTCCTTGAATTTCACTTTGTAAATGTCCATTTTAAGCACCAAAGCTCCACGAAAAATTAGAGTTCTAAGACCATGATCCCACTTCATGGGAAAAAGTTAAGGAAATATTTCAATAACTATTCCCTTAACATAAAGTCAAAATATTTTGTATCTATCAGGTCGTGTTTGTTAGGAATATCTTAATAATAATATACGCATATATACTATGTCTGCAGATACTAATGAACTCATATTTTGATACAAGTTTATTATGATTAACAATATCTCAGCCACATCTAAAACAAATAAATTTATTATGGGAATAGCCGAGGCCACTGAGCCCTGCTCCACGTGCCAAAAATACTCTTGACCTCGCAAAGAAGTTGAGATGCAGCAACGGACACACACTATATATATACATATAAGTATATTTCAGAATGTAGCTGCACCTCCTGCTCAATCTATATAGATATGTATATATACATATATATAGTTAGACCAAATAATGAAAAGTCTGAGGCCGAAGCACGGGGCGCATTTAAACCAATTGACACCAGGCGGTCAGGGTAAAAAAATCAAATAAGCTAAGCCAACGTTCTGCAGCAGCTGCGCTCTTTCGACCAAGCTAACAAAACCAAAGTGAACAGCCGAATGAATTTTGGACTGAAGGCAAAGCAAGATAAAATGCTTATCGTCGGCACCTCGAAGACTAGACACCCTTTCAGATATGCGACTTTTGGTTGATTTATAATTACAAGTTTATAAGTTGCCAAGAGAGCAAACCACATGTTTTACGTATTCGAATTTGACTATTGAATATTCACAAATCAGTATATTACAGTATATATAATTTTGATAAGTACATCTCGAAAAAAACTTTTCAATAATATCATAAAATTATGCTTTTATGCTATTGATGATATGGATACGAATTACTGCATATAGAAAATATTGCATAATAAATTGTCGAATATAAATACATTTAAATATATTAGGATATGAATGCAAAGATCAAATGCTACTTTGTAATCAAATATATTGATAGGATCAGACTGCGGTGCATCTACTTCCGTGCGGCGCACTTAATGCTAAAATTACGATGCAATCTGCAAGGGTATTCGCTCCGAACGTTGGCAACAACTAATGCTGACAGCAGCTGCACTCTGTAAATGGCTTCTCCAATATCGATTCGGCGGGTGTCTGAGGCTGGGTGTTGGGTGCTGGATGCTGGATGCTGGCATTATGGGCAGGTCGCCGTCGACAGGCCGCCACTGGGGCCTGCCCACATTGAAAACATTTTGCGCGCATCAACAACAGCAATAATAACAATAACAACAACAACAACAACAACAACAACAACATCAACACGCGACAAACATTTGCACATTGTTTTTGTATTTTTTAGCATTTGCAGTTTTTTGGGGCCAATAACTCTGTTGATGGCCACGGCTGATGCTGCAGGTGGCACAGCCGCTGAGCTTTGATGTGTGACAACAATAGTCAATAGCTGCAACAATGCCAATGGCAATTTATATGTATATTTTGCCAACTCTGGCTCCATTGTTTGCTTGCCAGTTTCGGGTGGGAACTATTTTGACTAGTTTATGGTCACGTGCCCTATCCATATGACAGTTATGAGCCACAGTAACACTTCGGCTCCCACTATCCCCCAGCACGTGCCAGTAAATGTCTAGATAGCCAGCGGGGCTCTCGAATATTTTTATGTATATGCACACATTGCAGAGTGATCAAATAAACGCAGCACAAGCTTTCTATATTCATCCTGGTATTTCATTATGGCTTAGGTCTGCTTTTGTTTCTCTGAAGTGTAATTAATATTCAAAGATCGTAACCAACCGGGTTACGTCAAATTTGGAATCAAACTATTTATATATATATTTAGAAGCTTATTATAATCATACTCGGAAATACTAAACAAGCTTATAAATCATCGGGGCCCCACAGTAAGTTGTCTAATTCCATCTTTTCGGGTATTCAAGCTTCCAAAAAAAAAAAAAAAACAAAGTGAAACTGTAAGAGTGCACTAGACGAGACTGCTCCCTGAACCCCACAAACAGCTGATATTTCAATAATTCTACGCTTTTTATGCACATGCATTCACACGTACGCAAAAGCACGCGCTCTGCTAACAGCGCAGTTGACGCAGCGGCTGCGCTTGGACTGCAGTATGATTTATATTGTGAGAAAATATTTTTTGAAAAAATCTTATTGTAGACAAAAATAATGATAGAGACTTCTGCATTGGCATAGTTCTGGAAATTTGATGAAATTAGTCCCCATAGTGCGTATTTGAAATACGGGTCTGTTTTTTCCCCATGCACAATTCTCTAGTATTTGAGATAGATTTCTTTTAAAATTATTGAATTACGCGTAAAATATACAGTCGTATTATCAACTATTACCGAAAAATTGTGACATATATATATATATATATCACTTGTAAATATCTAATGTTACATATATTCTCAAAAAACATTATACCCCGATTTCTCATTATCAATGGATTTAGGGTACAAAGCTCAAGCACTGCTTACAGGGTATAGCCAAGTCAGTAATATTTAATGCTGCCGCGACATGGCGCTATATACTAGATGTGTAATAGTCACGAGTCCACGCATGTAAAACTTGTTTGATCAACTTGAACTACTATTTATATAGTTGTACTCACATTCTCCAATTTGGCAACCGTCTCGTAGATGGTCATGTTATTGACTCTGCCATATTGAACTACGAATTCAATGGCATCATTAGCATCGTTAGCGTCAGCAGCGCCGGTCGCAGTAGGGGAGCGCGACGGTTGCTGCGACTGGGAGGTGTCTGCTGCTGTTGCAACATCGCCAGCCACAGAGCTGGTGGCAGCTTCTATCTCATCGCCAGTTGCCGTATCAGTGTGATAGGGAGTGCTGGGGTCCACGTTGGGCGGCGTCCAGGCTATGCTTATGCTGCTGCTGGTAATCGATGTGGCATGGACATCTTCTGGCGGTCCTGGTATGTTATTTGTGCCTGGAAACAGCCAGTTTTAACGCAAATTTAATTGGCCAATATTGGTTATGTGTGCCAATTTGTGGGCTAAGCCCAGGCATTGATCAAATACTTAATTCAGCACACACAGACTATGGAGTGCAACAATGCGTTCAGACACGCCATTGAGCAACGCATGACAGACGCATCGGCTACGAGGGATGTCGACTCACCTTCCTCAAAGCATTGCAAAATGTTGCCAGCGTACGACAAGCAGTCGGGCATATTGCTTGCCCATGTGGAGGCGGTCGACGAAGACATGCTGCCGACAGCAGCGCCTCCTCCTGCTCCAAGTGCTGATGCTGATGCTCCTGTTGTCGATTTGGTGGTCAGCGCCAGTGGCATGACGCCACGGCAAAGTGGCATGCATGCGTTTATAACGCTGCGTCGACTGCAGCAAGGGCTGTGGTCACGTCCGCCGGCTGCACAGCGCGCCAGTATAGCTGCGAATAAGCAATGCAAGGTTAATAAGGGACGCATCTGCATGAGTCTGCTGCATTCGCCTTTGACATGCTGTAATTACGCTACATAACGGCATTATCAATTTGATATTTGAATAATTTAGATACTTGGCAACGCGTCAATGAATAACCATTCTGGTAGCTCAACAGTTGTTGCCGCTTTGACACGGTTGAGCAGCCAATGGAGCAGTAACTGAGTCAGCATATTTCGCCAAGTAATCGAAAATTCTATTCACTCTTCAATATTGTGGAAATTCACTATGCTAAACTTTAGTTTAGCGAAATTTTATAGCTTTTTAATGGCACTAACCAAACCAATTCATTATGCATAGATAATAGTATTCAATAAATATATGTAGACAGATATATATGTATATACGGCAGCTTGTTCAACAAAATTTGCAGAAACGCTCAACTTTCAGTTAGTTTATTCATAGTTATATTCATCGAGCTGTAAATCGAATCCAAACAAAGTCCTTGTCAAAATCTTTCTTTGGCCATAATACAACTTATCCAAATTTAATAGTTAAACATGCCTCCATGCGACTAAAAAATAATCTATATCTAAACCTATCAGACAATAAAAAGACTAAACAAGTGACATGAACTCATGTATGTCAGTGAACGCCTAAAGGGATTACCCAATTGCGAGTTGATTAATCAGGCTCCAGGACTGGCACTAATTAGTGTTTACTAGATACATATGTATGTATGTGTGGGCAACATTAAGAGCGGGCTTGGATGCTACTCACGCATTTGGGCACGGCATGCCGGACCGAGATTTTCAATGTCTGACAGCCGTATGTTGTACGAACAAAGCGGGGCACACTGTGGCAGCAGTCCTGAAGCCTTGCAGCACGTCGACATGTTGTATTTGGCAACGGGGACAGTGACCAGCTCGGCTGGGAGGGTCCGGGTGATAAGACGTGGGGAGGGCTCGCTTTTTCCGTACGCATTAATTGATACCACATAGAACTCGTAATAGATGTCCGGCTCCAGCCCTTCAAGAATGAGTGGCGGCTGACGCTGCAAAGTTAATTAAATTAGTCAAGCAATCTGGCGAGTAGCCCCAACTATATGTGCCTTTTCCACAGTCAGATAGTCGTCGCCAACGCCGAGCCGTCGGAACTTAACGTGATAGGTGTTTACAGTGTCGCCGAGTCGCTTCGGATTATTCCAGTCCAGAATGACAAAGCTATCCGTTTTGGCAACTGTGCGCAGCTTAGAGGGAGGATCGGCCAGCACGCCGTAGCCTTGATAGAGACAGCTGCTATACTCAGACATAAAGCGCAGGCACCTATCCCAAAAAATATAACTAGAAATCCATCGGAAAACCAACGTTCTTCTCACTTACTTAAACAAGCTGAAGTCAAGCGATGTCAGCTTCCCAGCACATATCGGGAAACATGCAGAAGGAATGCCGCGCGCCCTACAACAGGGCGTGTGATCAATGTTATTGGCCAAGCAACTGAAGGTGATGTTCGACCACGGCGCACACACCATTAGGTCTGGCAGCGTGGCCAAGTCCGTCTTCTGCGGATCGCACATCTTATCCATGCACAGGCGGTGTGTCATCCCACTGGACTCGCAGCAACTGCGTATGTCCGGCAGGCTGGGCATCACTTGCTTGTCCGGGCTGCCCGCCTGGGACTCGACCACTGATGCACTAGTGTGTGTAAAGAAACGCAGACGCTCATTTGGCAAACTCGCACCGAACTCATTTACGGCCGTCACCGTGACCGCATACATAGTGAGAGGGGTGAGCTTGTCGAGCGAAAGAAATGTCTGATTGACCGTCACATTGTACAGCATTGTTTGCTCCGTAGCGGGAGCACCTTGCACCTGGTGCCTAGTTTCGCCACTCAGCTCATCTTCGTCGAAGCTATGCAAGACGGTCAGGTTCACAATATAGTAGGAGACTTGGTCGTCTAGTTTTTGAGGTGGAGCCCAGCTTATGTTAACACTTGTTTCTCGCACATTATCTATCGAGACTCGCGTGGGCGTACTGGGTATCAACTGAATACCCTTGAGAATGCACTGCAGCCCAGTCAGGGTGTGCTGCACACACGAGACCCGGGTCTTCAGTTGGTCAGTGAATGGTGTATATTCGCCACGACACATATCCTGGCACAGATCCGGTATTTGCTTTTCCACACAGCACGGCACATGGTTCCGGCCGTCGGCCATGCATCTCACTATGCACGGAAAGTCCCTTTCGCAGGCCTCCGGATCGATGCCTGTGGTGCCATCTAAAATATTGTGAAGGTTGCAGAAGCCCATGCACTGAGTGGAGACATTCGCCCGTTCACAGCACTCGGTGAAATCATGAGTCAGCTGCGGCGGCGACTGACTTGGGCGCCAAAAGCTGCGATTGTCCTGCGCGTTGATGGGCGGTGGCAATAGAAATACATCGGCAGACTCAGCTGCCACTGGATCTGTGGCATTGGACTGCAGGCCTGTTGCCGTTGACAGCTCCTTAACTAAATTCCAATTAGTATGAACTGAGTGGCTCTATGACCTGAGCAACTTACCTGTTAGTATGTGGATACTGCGCAATACGGGATCGGAGTTTAACTCGCAAATGTAGGCACCCGAATCACTTGCCTTAAGGCCTTTTATCAGCAACACCCACACCTCCCCACCCACGTTCGGATTACTCCCCCTTGGATCTGTGTACGAGGAAGGGCCTGAAGCTTATTGATTATGTCACATTTAAGTTCACTCATACTCACTTTCATCATGTAAAACTCTAACACGGTGATCCTTGGTAACACGCACCGTGCCAGCCGTTAAAATCTCGTCACCCTTCTTCCATATTACTGTGTTGTTGCCTGAGTTTTCTGAGACCACGCAGGTTAGCAGCGCGTCTTTGTTTTCGAATATCAGCGATGGGCCACCAGTTCCTAAACCACAGTTGATTGCAAGTTGGCATGACTGGACCATTCGCCCATTTTGTATTACATTAAGCTCACTTACCAATTGGCACACCTGAGTTAACGTTCGTTAATAATAGACATATCGTTATTATTGGCCACACGAACAGCTTGAGCATTATTCCTTTTGTTGCCTTATGGTAAAAAAGAAAATGAAAATATGTTTTTAATAATAATAATAATATATTTTTAATAATTGGTATAACCCAGTGTTAGATGATGGCCGGAGTGGCCGACTACGTGATACTCTGTTTCCATGTTGTGAATTGTCCATATTAATCTGTCGTTTGGCAACTACATTTATGAATGAAAATGTGAAATTCTAGTGAATAATCGAATAGTGTTACGCACTGCGTAAAAAAACGGACCTATGCAACACAACAGATTATATTAACCACTAATTAGATTAACTATTTCCAATAATATATACATTAACTGAATCACATTTCTTTCGTCATCTATTTAATAAGCCAAACACAATAATTAGGAACTTTAAAAACTATTACGTTTTAAATGTAACAAAATTTAAAGATACCACCCCTAGTAAACCTATTATTTCTTAAGCTTATTCAAACAATTATTATAGCATATCTGATTTATCTTCAACCCATATTTTTCAACTTCACTCAATATTTTGAAACGAAAGGTATTTTAATAACTGTTTTTCAACGAATTTAAGCTCCTGTTCCGGGCGTATACATAGAAACAGCGCCGGATGCACCTGTCGACTGCATCCAACATTTGCAATTGCAAGAGCGAATGGAAAGTAATGGAAAGTCGAGTGCGCTGACGTGGATGTTGCACTGTTTTCTTTTAAGTACAGGAGATTAAGTTCAAAACAAGTAAGAAAGCTCTAGTAGAGACTGCTCGACTAGGAGATACTCTGATCCCTACAAGGAGCTGCAGGGTGGGCAATACTATGAGAGTTTTATTGCTGAATAATTTCTCTTGTAGTCGGACTCTTTCCATGAAACTTTTAGAACGTAGAGTAAGACTCTAGTACTTAAAATACGTTTTTTACAAATTGGGGGCGAAGGGGGCGTGGTATACAAAATCTGTAAATTACATAATCTTCGTATTGATCAGATGTATATACACACCAAACCTGAAGTCTCCAGGTCTAAAGGTATTTAAATTACGCTGAATAATCAACTTCAATTTATCGATTATTCTCGATAAAAAATAAATCGGATGAGTTATCGAAAAAAAGGTAAACTTGTACTGCGTATGGTATACAAGCGTATGCATACAAAATTTCAAGTCTCTAGCTCTTATATCTTCTGAGATCTAGGCGTTCATACGGACGGACGGTCGGACGGACGGACAGGGACAGGGCTATATCGACTCTGCTCATCGTCCTAATCAAGAATATATATACTTAATGGTGTCTGCGATGCTTCCTTCTGCCTGTTACATACTTCTCACAAAACCATTATATCCTGATTTCCCATTTTTAATGGGATGAGGGTATAGAAAGCCATATCCATTTTGGCTTCAGCAAGAGTAAACTAATTTCATAGATATTGTAATGAACATATTAAATTAGATTTCAAGTACAAAGATACTTTTACTACCTATAATAAATTCTGTGTTTAAATTCTGTGTGAATGGACGAAACAATTTAGCTGATCTCAGCTATAAAATTACAACCTCTATCTGCACGTCAACGAAATCAATAATTTATTAAATGGTGAAGACCACATTAATTATGTGGTTAAAGAACTCATTAAAACGATTTAACATTTTCATGTATCAATAAAATGTGCTTTGCCGAGCCCGGTAGCAGTAATGCCACTAAAGTTGGCTAAGCTGTCGCCATCCATCCCACCCAGTTAGCGCCCCCCCCCCCCCCGTTCTATCAGCCACCCCGTCATGACGCCGTCAGTGTCACCCCTTAGCCGCGGCTGCGGGTGTCTGCTAGAAGATTGTTTGCCCCTGGCCATTGCTAGTGGCACTTGTAGGGCATCAGAGGTTTGTGGCATATTTGCAGCACTAAGCACCCAATGCGAATCACGCCCACTGACCAATGACAATGCCGACGACAACAATGCAAAAACAATAGCCTTGGGCGTTCTGTAGTAATGGCTAGATGGAATGGGATGGGAACGAGCCAGCCTCGTTGGCTGACTCACCCGTTGCCATTGCAAGGGGTATTTGATGAGCTCTAAACGCATTTTAAATTGAATTTACATGGCAGAACGCGAGCGTCACCTGCTTGCCAGAATGAAACACCTGAGACGCCGACATAGTTGGATCTTTGCCGCTGAACGCCCATTCATAAATTGCTCAGGCGAAAGCGCTGGGACAACTGCCTCACGTACTCGCACTTTTCCTGTGCCCCACAATAGAGCGATGCTGGCGATGACTGCCTCTGGCTGTGCCTCTGACTGTATCTATGTCTGTGACCGTATCTCTGGCTCCCGGGGGTCTCTCAATTGCAAGCGTGACAAATTTGATTAAATTATAGCGCTATTGCAAAACGTTTTATCTTTCGCTTTCGCTGGCTGGCGCAGTTGCACTCCGACATAGTGCGACACGTACGAGGATCCACTCAATTAATTGTTTCTGCTGTTGCTTCGCCTTCCTTGTTATTTCGCCATTGCAGCCGTTGTGCGCACCCATAAAAGCAGACACGGACACAGACATTGACACAGACACAGACACAGAAACAGAGACGCAGAGCAGCCCTAACCAACCCAACCCAAACCGAAGCCACCCCCAACCCATAACTCATACACTAATGTACATATACGTGCTTTACACGGATGACATCTACTTGTCTTCATCTGCCCGATCCCCTGTCGGAGCAGTCAACGTTTCGACTCATTCCGCTCGTCCCGAGCAAATTGTATAACGTGGCGTATGAGTAATACGATATGCATGCTTCGATTCCGTATGTCGTACGGAAGAGCGTGCCCGCTGAAGAAGATGTGGTAATCAGTTTTGATTTTATTAGCACAAGGGCACCGCGTTAAAAAGAGCTGTAAACGTCTTGTATCCTCGTCAGCGACACGCGGGGGAACTGGATGAGTGCTGGCATCTCAGTCCTCCGGGGTTTGTAGTCATCGCATTAGCGGTAGGGTTCGCAAATGGCAGTAGTAGCATTCGTTAGCCACGCTGAACTTCATTAGCTCGTAATCTGATTTTCATAATATAATTTTCATAACTGAAAATTCATTATTCCCCAGCATAGCAAACAATCTTTCTCATTCTAGTCGAAGGCGAGTCTCGAAATTGGAAATAAAGCCAATTGTTCATTAGGACTGGAAATGAACAAATATAACTGCACCCGCTAGCGGGGCTCTATTTAAAGAAGCTTACCTCAAATTAAGTAATTATTCAATTCAATTTAATTACCAATGCTGCGCAAGCTCTCGCTTATCGCCTTCTTATATCTCATAAATCAGTTGAGTCGGAGTTGGTGCCCATTAGTGGGCTGCATTGAAACAAGTTCAGTTTAATGCTACTTTGATAATTATATGTATGTATATGTATATTATTTAATTTTATTAAAATAAGTAAATTGTTATGCAGCCAGTCAATTGCGATAAACAACTATCGCGATAGCATTGTGTTTATTTAAATAAAAAAACAATAGCTCAATGAGCACTATGAATTAATTTCGCATTTAATGAAGGAGTACAAGGGACAAAGCAAGCAGTAACTTTATATATTTAGCATATTTTCAGCCTCGATCCGAAGAAAGGGACTGACAAATGACAGTTGCTGGATAAAGTGTGCACTCCAAGATATCTTTTTTGATAAATGGAGTACACCGCAAAACATTTTAAAAGCAAACCAACAACGCTTTCCACTTTCCACTTTCCGGCTAATTCAAAGTTTAAACTCTACGCCACAAGAACGTGGTGGGAGATGGCCAGTCATGGAGCTCAGTTTGGGTGAGCAGAGCTGGGCCCATCCCAGCCCAGCTCAGCCCAGCTCAGCCCAGGCAAGCAGTCAATTCGCAACATGGTTGCCATGGCTGTTGGGCCTGTCCGGCAGGACGAGTTCGTCCTTTGGCTTGCCTGTATTTGACTGAAGCTACTTTACGGCTTCTGTTGTCCCTTTGTTTTTGTTTTGCTTTGGCTTTTTTATTTTTTATTTAAAACATTTCTCTTTTTTAAAGAGGTAATTTTTCTTAATTACCTAAAATGTTTACCTTGTTGCTTGTGTGTTGGAGTTTGCCCTTTTGGACGCCCAGATAAGGACTGCGTCAGAGCGGTAGTTAAAAGTCTCCGTAAATTGTACCCTTGTGTAAAGGTGTAAAATATTTTTCGACATGGCACACAAAAAACAACAGCATTTTACTTTTTGCAAATGTTTTTGTTTATGCTTTTAAGCAGCTTTTCTGCGATCTGTGGGGCTATGATTTCCACACTCACACACTCACACACCCACACACCCCCCACACACACACAAGAGTAAGTAAAGGTATGGAATACTTAACAGCGGTGACAACACTTGCGTATACTTGCCAATATGTGTGTGTGTATTGTGTGGTTGAGTGTAACTAACCACCTGGTGACACTAAGCCAAAAACCAAAACAAATTTTACAGCTTAATGAAGGTGAGCAACAGTGCTCAACAATTCCGAGGGCCCCTCCAAGTACGTTTGCGTCGAGTACACTCGAAGAGCCCATGAGAGTCCGGCTAGGGTATGCTTAGGCCTGTGTTTGATATATGCTGTTTAAGCAAATGTAATGATAAAAAATTGCGTGACAACTTTTTGGACAACACCGCAAACACAAAGTTATTGGGCTAAGAAACTTTTTAGAGCCGATAAGCAGTCCGCTTACCCCATAAGCCTTGGTAGACGGAACCATCTAGATGAAAACTTCCTGTTTAAGCTCCAAAAACTTTTTGTCAGCGCGTTGAAAACGATAGTTTTCGGTAGATATGCGAGCACAGTGTGTTGTTTGTAAACCATTTTGGGGCAAGTTGTAAAACTAAGATTGTGAAGACGGAATTTCTATTGACACACATACAGCTCTTAAGCGAATCGAGAATTCAAATTGAGATCATAATTATGACAAATAGATAACATAAAATAATGGAATCCGAGAGTTCAATAGCAGATTTATAAATGAGACCTTTAAGAAAAATATATATTGAATAGAAGTTCTGAAATGTAATGCCAGTGTTACCCTTAATATAATATGTTTGTTCTTAAACTACTTTCAGTGATATCTACAAGCTAGTGGACAAGAATTTAAGAAAATAATCAACCCGGAAGAAGCCAATAACATCATACTGTAATATTAATAATGCTTTAATAAGCACTTTGAGCCCTAAATATTTCACTTAGGTGTAAACATAAGAAATGTCAATTTATTGCTTATATAAACTGGGAAGCACAAAACTCGTTCAAAGTCAAAGCATATGCAACTATAGTAGCTTGGCTTCAAAATTTTTTCTCTCTTTTTTATCAATCATGAATAAAATATAATAGTTACAAAGCTTTAACCTGGACATCTTACATATAAGACCCATTGAACTTATGGAAATGTTCTGCCTCAATTTAGTTTATACATGCTTTCGGCAATTTTATAGAAACAGCAGACCTCGGAAGATGAATTGTAAAATTGTTTTTGTCACTGAGGTAAGTGAAAATCAAGTCTGTCGATTTATAGCATTAGGGCAGCGGCTAAACGTTAATCTACTATTCTGCATACTTTTCTACTATAAATAGGAAAAGTTTCAAGCTTCAACTAAAACTAGCTACGCAAAGGGTCATTGTCCTGACGGAGAACACCAAATACATACTTTATGGAAACCTTATTCCTGCAGGAAAATAGTTAAAAATTATAGACATTTCGAAAAATTGCAAAGCGGAAGAGCCTCATATGTGCCCAAGCATGTGCAGCAGCAATAGTTAATCTGACATAATTACGTGTATGCATGTATGTATGACAGTTTAAATAAATATAAATATAATTTTCAGAGTGTGCTGAGCTCATGTGCTCATTTAACTAGGCAAAACAGCACAACTTTTGTGCACTTTTCATAACTTGCTTCAAGCACAAATGCACAATGTAACAACAGCAACAGAAGCAACAACAACAACAACAACAACAACAATAACTGCAATGCAAACAAAGATGCACAAATCCGGCAAATGATAATATGTGAGCTCGAATAGAAGACACCAGACGACAGTTACAACAATGCCTTACAATTCGCCCTACTGATAAACTAACATGTGTGTTTGCATAGTAGGGAATGACAAACTTTGTGATACTCTGGGTCCTAATCGTCAAAGAAATATTGAACCGATTCTATACTAATTCATAGGTCAAAGTTTGTTTTTTCTAAATATTTGTATATAATCCGACAATTATGTCTACAAATATCTAAAAAAAAATAAACGAGACATGATCACTTTTAAGTATATCCACAAACAAAGCGTTTGCTTGAAGTTTTACACTGGGTGGTATTGTCGGCATTCATGACTTTTTCAGTATTTTTTTTTTTGTTTTTGGCAAATTTCTAATCTAGATGATAATAAGATTGCCGATTATTTGAAAATTTTAATCTGCCTTATACAGAGGGACTTTTGGGCTAAAAGGCATACGGACATACTGACGAATTGAGATCGCTTATGTCGTTGAACCTGAAATATACACTCTCAGGGATCGGCCTCATAGCTATATATGTATTACTATGTATATAACTAACTTTATCTGTTATAACTATATATAACAATGTATAAAACTAGCTATATCTGATATAATCCGATCAACTAAGGTTTTCACTGGGTGGAAAGTATGAAAAATCATCATACAGTGGCGGTGGAAAGCTCGACGATATAAGCATTGAAAAAGAAAGAATGAAAAAATACAAAAGCAACGGCATTGACTTTACATTTCCGCCGCTTTGCTTGCCGACTTCCGGCGCTTCCATCCTTAGCGATGCCAAGAACAGTTCGCGTGGCAGCATTTTTGTTGCATCTCCCATAGGTGGCACGCATTTCCAGCAGCCCCACCATATGATGTGTGTATTTGTGAGTATAATTGCGCTGTAGTTGCATGTATATAAAAAGATCTTTAGGCAGTCTAAAGCACACACGCACACACCCAACCCTAAAGTGACGTACGGCTTACGCACACACGTACTGATAAGCACATATATGTGGAGTCATGTGTTAACTGCAGTTCGTACGCGCGGTGGCAACAACTTAAAAGCCAGTCAACTCAAAAGTGGCAACAACTGACGTCTGACGTCTGATGCCCGATGTCGGATGTCTGACGTCTGAAGTCTGACGTCTGTCGACGTCAAAACTCTATAGTTAACGGTCTGACGGAGTTGTAAAAGTTGATGTTACATGGCCGCAGATGCTGCAGCCCGTTGACGCGGGCTCTTTCGGTGAGGTTAGAAATTAGATTTACAAGTCTCCCGGTAAAGCGGCAAGGGGCCATTCAAAGCTCTAAAAAGTGGCAACAACTTTAACAAAAGTAAAACAAACGCCGTTAGCTAGAGCTCCATGCTGCATACCCAGTTGTACTATTACATTTCCTCATGGGAGGGCACAGGGCGGTAGAAGACAAGTAGTGCAACTGTTTTGTTGGTCTTTGCGCAAATTGGGCAAATTTGGCAGAGGTCGGCAGCAAAGGCAATCAATAGAGTATTTACTTTTCAACACATATTTTTTTACAACAATTTAATCACTTGAAAAGGTTGGCTCTTGTCTGCACTAAAAGTTGCGAAACATTTATTAAGGCCATTTTCACAGCAAGAGTCGAAAGTTTAAAGTTGTTGAATGGCGCACTCACTTAAGTTGGGTTAGGTTAGGTTCTCTCAGCCTGAACCTAGACCAAACCAGAGCCATTACCAGTCCTGTGATCATCCAAGCTGACACTCACTTAACATGCCACATTGTGGCAGCAATCGTATTACGTGAATACCGACTTCTGTTTTAACTCGCGATTCTCTATTCGCCCTTCGCATCTTCGCACGGGAAACTTCAGATTGCGGCTAACTCAATTTCAACAAAATGTCGCATCAATAGACAAGCATTGGCGGCAAGCTTGCCTAGCAACGTGGGGTAAAGTCAAACCAACCCAACTCGTAGGCGGGCGCTAATGAGCTGCAGTTGAAGATGCGGGAGTGCAGCAAAGGGATGCACATGGAAGTTGGCAACTATTTTACACAGTTGGCAACTTTTTACTCCGGCGTGTACACTCGCTAGTGATGCTGATGCTGATGCTGATGCTGAGGCTGATGCTGTGTTGTCGCTTGCAGCTTGTTGGCAGCACTTAAAGGCTTTGTGCCATGCACATGCCTTGCCAAACTGCCAACGCGCTGCCAGCCTCTGCTTATGCTCTTGATATTTTTGACGTGTTCGTTTGACATTTTTGTTTCCGTTGCTGTTGATGTTGCTGCTATTGCTGCTGCTGCTGCTGCTATTACAGGTTGGCTGCACTTTGGGCAAGTTAACTGCTACTGAAAAGCAATTTTGCATTATTTTCTTTGCAGTTTTAATTAAAATTTCACATGTCAACGATTCGCAAAGTTGGTCATTGCGTGGGCGCAAACACTGCTACACAGCCAATGGCTGCTTTATCGTCTTAAAAACCACAAACTTTTCGCTTACCACAACGCACAAACAGTTCTCTATTTTTGGCACCTCACTGATGATGCTAAAAACGATGTGAAATGTTAAAGAATACTGCGAAAAATATTATGAGCTTTAATACAAATATTTTGAAGGGATTGATTAAAATTCTATATGGAAATGCGTTTTATTTCACCTTTTTTTTATTAACCATTGATTCTAAACTATTAAGAAATTATAATAAATAAATTATAATGATGATTATAAATTTATTTTTGTTGAAAATCTAAAATACCTGAAACGATTTCTGAATCACCGGAAAGTTTAATAAAAATATTAATTCTGTAGGTCACAATTGATTCATCAGATCGATGAATTTATTAATTCGATATAAAATTTCAAAAAATAAAATTTAGTTGATCTTATATGATAATTGTATCATTAATTTCTTCTTTAAAAACATGTTTTTACATGTTTATCAATATAATTTTTATATCAATATATGTATAATGAACAAATAGTATTAAAGCTTTTCACTAAGACTTGATAATAATAAAATATTTGTTGTATTGTAGTTTACCGTGCACTCTGGTGTTTATCGCGTCGGGTGTATATCGTTTATATAAACATTTGAGACGCATAAACTTTTTGAGCCGTGTATAAATAAAAATACTTGAAATTATATTTTATTTAATTGACTAGGCTGAGAGTTAAAACTTCCGTCAGTTGAGAAACTCCCAACTATTATAAATGATTAATCACGCTACATCAGTAGCCAAATATCTCGTTTTCTAACAAAAATCTCAACATTTTGTGGCCTATCTGGTAAATTCCATCTTTAACAAAATATAAATAAATGAATAAACCTGCTGGAAATCCACACAAAGAACGATTTTCATTTCTTTGAACATTATTATTCCATTCAATTCACACGTTTTACCCTTGCAGCTATCATGGTAATTAAGGAGAGTTATAAAAATTCACAAATTACAAATTCAAAGTCTTCAAATTTATATGCGTATATTCAATATTACTTATTACTTAATCTTGATCGTATACCAATTTATAGACCAATAAAAAAAGTTTAGTCAATATAGCCCACTTAGCGTCGTGTAATTCAAACACGGCTGATAATTCAAATACACTTCAATCGCAATTGTGATTCTTAGAAAAGAATATACGCATTTGAATGGGCGTGTGCACATGCATAAAGAAAACCCTTGCATGATTGAGTGTATATACATATGTATGTATATCTATGTGTACACACGCATAGGAAACTCGCTTCGCACTGCTCAGCGCTGTGTGCCATGTGCGTTTGCTAATTGGCCAATTGTAGTGTCAAATTCCATTTTCTACTAAGTGTTGCAGTAGTATCTTGCAAAATTCAATATAATAAATCCATATCATCAGCAAGACCATCACCTCGCTTCATCCTATCTATTTCATCAAAACAAAATTGTAATAAAATTGGAAAAAACAAAATATGTTTTTGATATGTTCTTTATAAATTGACCTTCTTCAAACCAAAAAGAATTTGCCTAATTGATGGTATTATTTGTTTTTAAAGAAAGCTTTCAAGAAGTCTTCCTTTAACGTGACGTTTGATACAAATTTTGAAATTCAAGAAGGTAAAGTACTCCTGCCACATAGATAGTTAGTGGAAGATGAACTATAACAATTACCAGCGATGTGTCATAAAAAGTATATTGCAGATAATGCATCAACTGATGCCACAATTCCCAACTCCCAGAGGTCCAATCTGTTATCCCAATAATGTGCAAACGAATGTAAATAGTAGAGGATTTTTTCTATTCAGCAGTGAAAACAGCATTGGACCCACGGACTGGACTGCGGAGCATTATGCAAAAATATATGCACTCTGCCTCTCAAATGGAAAAGTTCGCTTCTGCACCACAAAAAGTTGATTTATAAACAAACTTCTGCAACACAAAATTGTTAACTACCATCAGAGAGCAGGGTGGAGAAGGTCGCACACAAAATGTCAAAAAAAAAAAAAGGCAAAGCGCTTTCAGCAGAGGAAAACCCATTACGTGAATTGATTTGCTTATGATCTAACTAAGTGAAAGTGTCTGCAAGCAATATGAAATTCTTAGTAAAGGTCCCATAAAAGAGTGCCAAACTAATAAGCGGATAATGGTTAAAGGTATATAATGTATGGAAATACTGGAAAAAAACCTGCATAGGTTTTTTACATATATGTAATAGATTATATATGTTCCCAAATAATTAATTTGTTTTGCTTTATACACAATGGGATAGCATAAAAATGGAATAAACCAATCTGTACTTCAAGCAAATTTAGAGCTCAGCTCCTATTCCCGCTCTAAAATGGACCATATTATTTGAACCATATTATATGGATCTATAAACAACATATCAGCCGAACATTGCGTCTCAGCCATTATTGTGTTAGACATTTTCTTGCTTAGCCAAGTTTCTGAGATGAAGAATGCAATCATACTCCAAACGATATTCTGGCTCAAACAGGGAATATGTTTTGGCCGCAGTACCTTTTAATGCCGCATAGACGTCCGAGGGAAGATGTGGTGGCTAGGCTATAAGTCCTCAGTCAAATCAGTTGTTGGCAGAAATTTCGCAATAAAAAATCTAAGAAGTAAAAAGTTTTGATGCCGCCGCAGCAGCCAACGCACAATCGACAAGTTTTGCGTTGGCTTAACTTCTGCCACAAAATTTAGTTTCCGGCTTTTGATGGCTTGCAGTTTGTGCTAGCAATATGTATTTGTTGGCTGCCGGTTTGCTCAACTCCTTTGCCTTTGCTCAACTTTAACTTTTTTCCACTGCATAAAAGTTGTCGGCATGGTGTTGCTTATTTGATTTTGTGCAGTTTTTGTGATAAACAATCAACGGACGGACATCACCAAGTGTACCACAACAGCAAAAGCCAACACAAAAATAAGCCAAAATGCGACTACTTGGCAAAAGTGCTTAACTCGGCGATACCCTTTAAATATTGTTGTAAGCAATGCTCGAAATGCACTCGCCCACAGTTGCTTCCTAGTTGGCCACTTTGAAAACCAAATTTGCATTTGATTTCTCGTCTGTTCTTATCAATCTCAGAGATAACAAATATCTGATTTAAGAAAAATAATAAAGCAATAAGTATGGTTTCCAAGAGTACTTCTATTCATAGTTGCTATTGCTCCATTAAATCCCAATCCTTAAATCCTTAATGCATATCTATATATATTCACTCTACAGGAGATGAATATATTGAGATAGGACTATCTCCTCTGCAACTAATGTGAGGTTTCTGTAATGAGTACGCAATAAGCATCATAATCCAAGCACGCTATAAGGATTCAATTCTCAGTCTCGCCAAAGCGGGGGCTGATGGGATTAATTCGAGGCGTGAAAACACACGCGCAGCAACCGACTCCGGCTTTGAAAATAGATGAAAAGCCAAGAAGTTAAATTGGTTTTCTATTTGTTAACTTTGTTGACTGCCCGTCTGTTATGCTCTGGTTGAGCCTGTCTAAATACCATAATGCTTATTGTACATGCACGTCTGCACGCATATGTGAAATGTGTGCGAGACTGTATAGGGGAGAGCAAGAGTTCTCCACTCGGGAGTGCTGACTAGCAGACACCCTGAATCCTGAAAAGTTGATAAAAATCAACCAGGTCGTCGTTTTAATCTACAATGCATATATCTGTCGCCTCTCCTGTCTGTAATCCTGATTTCAAAAATTATATATATATATATATATATATATATATATATATATATATATATATATATATATATATATATATTTGACTTAAACTAAAATAAGTTCGAAATTTTAAATACTCTGAACGAGTCAAATTGACAATAATATAAAATAAGAAAGTTGGAACAGGAAAAATATATCTAATAAACAACTCTAATATTCAGTCGAATCGCTATAATCTAAAAATAATTAAAAAATTGAAAATCTCGACAAATCGAAAACCTTGTGTAAGTCGTGAATGCTATTCACTTCCGTTATCGAAATTCCAAATTCATGCACAAACACTATTATGATTAATAATTATTAATTAATTACTTAATAATCATTTTGATTATTATTGATTTACCACATCCTTAGTGGACGATCTACACGAGCATACATATTTCATATTTTAAACGTCTTGAATAGAAAATATAGAAAATTACGGTTTGTCCCACAGCCAGGTAGCATTGATAAAGAATATTTTTGGTTCATATGTGAGCTGGTCTGCAGTAACGCTATTCGATAAACTCTTTGTGAACGAGTATAATAGGCAGATAACTTAAAATTAATTGGATGAGTACACTTATATTGCTTCAATGGCGAGCTAACGCTTCAGCACAAAGATAAATTCGAGCCGAGGGACAAATCGAGTTTTATAAATATATACAAGTATATATACATAGGTACTACGTCACACTGTCTGTTGATCGGAGGCGTATTTCAAACCGGTTTCTATTTCTATAAACACAAGACGAATACACAATAAGACATACAAAATTAGTGAACAAACGTATAATTAGTAGCAGAGATGCAATTAGATTTCCAGGCATTAGTTGCTCTTCCAACAAAACTAATTAGAAAATCAGTCACACTCAGAATATGTGTTATTATTGTTATTTTTTAAAGCCGATGCCTTCTTTAATAAAGCAAAAACTCAATAGGGGAAAAATTATATAAATTTATGTGATTAAAATATTAAATTGTGTGCATTTCTGATTAGATATCTGCAAAAATACATGCAAAGAATTTATCACCCGGCTTTACTTGCGTTAAAATAATATGTTTTGCTTGTTATCGGCAGCGATGTTATTAAACAAGATGCTTACGATTTAGACAGATGCACAAGCGAGATCAAATACTCGTATACATATAAACAAATTGTGTGACCAAGCTGCAATTACGATTCAGTATTTATTTAATTGAATACATATATATTTAGCCTTCGCTGTTTTCATCTAAATTAATGTTATTATTTTTATTATTTGCGTTTTAATTAATTTTAATCATCTTAACTTAGTGCTATAGTACGAGAGTCATTATTTCCAATTCTACCAGAGTCTTCCTCATACGTATATTTGACTAGATTCAGCAGACGAAATGAAGATAAGGAAAAAAAGAATATTTTTAAAGTTTGCCATTAAGATTTCTTCATGTTTTTTCTCTTCCCAAATACTCCTATAGATTATGGTAATACAAATAAATTCGAGTTATTACATATGGGAAAATAATAAAAAAAAATATAAATAAAATAAGTAAATAAGTAAATATGATCAAAATAAATATCTATCTCCAGGTGGATTCAAAGTCTAAAATCAAATTGTAAGATAGTAATTCAAATACCTTCTCGCTTTCTCTCTCTCTCTCTCTCTCTCTTTCTCGATCTGTCTCTCTTTCTCTCTCTGGATCACTCATTAGAGCAATCTACATAATTTAAGCCCATACACAGAACTTTAAGGCATACCTTTCTAGTTTGCTCAACCACACTCTTGTTCAGTTATGTATTAACAGTCAGACCACATATTAGTGTAATTCGCCACGTAAATATTTTATGAGGAAAGCAGCACTGCATATGGGAATGAATATAGAATGGAAGCACCCAAACGCAAAGAGAATCTGTTGGTTGGTTCTCAGTGGGGAAATAAGGCGTAATTGTCCGTCCGTGTCTGCCTGTACAGGGTGTCAACGGACAGCAGTAGTTTGCAAATTGCATTAACATATCACTTGTTGAGAGCAACAAGAACAACAATAACGACAAATATGCGCTTGATTGCAAGCTATTAACAGCATTAAGGATGAGAAATCTAAATAGTTCCCGCATAAATTAAAGCATTTCTCTTCGCATTTACAGTGAAAGCTCCGATAGATGACGACATTCAAGTATTATTAGAGAGACATAAATGGACGTTTCAGGACTCTTGCTCGCCCCTCCCAAAACCAGTTTTGCAGAAATATGAAATATGAAAAACGAATGCCTGTCAAAACAGCGAAACTGAGGAAATATATTGAATCTAAAGGAATAGATATGCCATTGAAAGGAGATGCTCCCCCAAGGAAGTTGTCAGTTAGTCGAGCTTTCACTGTACACAAAAAGTACGAACATGCATGCATATACATATATATATGTATGTATGGCATGTACAACTGGGTGTACGGGTGTGTGTATTATGAAATGTACATTCTGGCTGCCGTTGCAAAATGAAGCTAAACTGTCATTTGGAGATAAACAGCTTTGAGCTAAATGCATGGAGCTGCCAACGACATGGCCGAGCATATAAATTACTAATACGCACGTTGTCCACGTCAGCTATCCCCACACGTCCACACAAACACCTAAGTACATAAATGCACACACGTACATAGGGCCGCATTTGTAAGTAGCGTGGGTTACACTTGTTTGCATATACTTGCGAATGTATTCGTGTAGCTCGCACATACACACAGTGGAGTGGCTTTTATAATTGCGAGCTGTTCGAGGCAAGTTGTGAGTCAAATTAAAAATAAGGAAAGATCTGCTAAATTAGGCTTTTCTGCTGGGAGCTCAGCTTGACGGGTTAGCTGTTTTTGACCTCTCCTCTTGATTTACCAAAATGGAATGAATCTTGATCTCCTGTAGTCTCGGAACTAGGGTTAGCTCAATTGATTGAATTATTATTAACCCATTTATACAGCACGCATATAGGGCAGATGCCGTTGTCGAGCTAAACTCGAGAAATTTCGTTCATTATGACCTATCGCACTAATAGTCCAATAGTTATATTGTCGCCCACTGGGGCATGCCAACTCCGATGGGGAGTATTATGCGGCAGTCTAATGGAAGAACACAAATTAGTAAACCTTTGCTAAGAAGACTCGTTCATATGTGTCATATAACACTTTCAAACTTATTAACAAAGCTCTCATGTATCTCAGTCCATAGATACACGTGAGGCACCTACAGCAATGACAGGTTGTGCAATGCCATTATAAACTTATATACATACATACAAATCTAAGTATATAATTCGTACAAAAATTACAATAGCGCCCAGATATTATCAGAGCTTTCTTCTACTGCTCAAATCGATCAAATCAACAGAATTTATTAAAATATTAAAGTTTATTAGATTCAGCCATCAAAATATGCGCCGCAGCATTCTTCGAGAACCAAGGTAGCATAGCCTTGTAATTGACTATCGCAGTCGCATCCAGTGCCTGTCACAGCCATCTACACGTTAGTTGGCAAATTGATTTTAGTAAATATCCGAAATTTGCTGTATTCAAACAAATAGCTGCGATACGCCTGAATGAAGCACTTGGCGGGTATATCGCAATCGTTTGGTGGCCTGAGGCATGAAGCGCTGCTGGTTCGCTCAACCGTCGACCTGTCTATGGCAAACAGCTGTTCAGTTGCTCAGATGGGAATTATGAAGTGTTTCTGCCGACACGTCGCGACGCGCCGTGCACGGTTGAACTGAGCATTATTTATATCTCAACTCACTCGAATGGCAATATCTGTGTGCCTGGGATCACTCGCCAACTGGTTTGTTACGGCGCTGCATGAGCTTGACCTTGTATCTGTTTCAAGTTCTACATCACGTGCAAGGGGTGCGATCGGCAAAAGAGGGTTACGCCAGCTCATTATACGTAAACCATGGGTCATTTTCGGTGAGGTGTGAAAAATGATGCGCCATGCAAATTGAATGTGTATACGCTGTTACACAGTTGTGATTGCTCTGTACATTTTTTTATTGATTCTATTTGACTTAGATTTCTTATAAAGTACATGCAAGTGGCTGTCAAGCCTGTTTCAAACTTGTTTTCTACGCTTTTCAGTTTGAGCAACAAAGGGTGAAAACTAACCTGTGTGTGCACTTGAAAGAAATGTGTAATAAACCGGTCTAGTTCCCGATATGCATATATGTAGGTATATCTATATCTATATGTATTTGTTTATATTTCATTTAAAATAGTTTATATATAATTCTATTCATAGAATTATGGACCACGGGAGTAGTGAGGCAAAGATATATCTATGAATTTATATTTTCCTTAAGAACTGGACAACTGCCAATGATTAATCGAATGCATTTACGAGACGAATATACATAATGTGTGCTAAATTAGAAGTATAAACTCAAACCACATAAGAAATTGCACAAAAATCTAATGTTGAGAGAAACATGTTTTTATCAATCGTAGCTTTGCAATATGCTAAAGACAAGATATAAAGCGCATATATTCAACCTGAGTGAAGATCCTCTAAGCCCTGCCAAGAGCATAACAGCACATGCACACACACATCCACACAACGCTAACGATGACTCAGCTATCAAAAATGACTAGTTGGGATATTAATATACAGCCCAGTCAATAAGTAAACCATTTGAGTTAAGTAACGATTAAATAAGGAAGGGGCTGGCCACTTTAGCATTGAGCGAACACTTCGCTCTAGGTCATTTCACCCAATAAGTTGAATAAATTGCATAAAAGTGGGCCTAATTGTCTAGTGGGCTGGCATTAAATGCATTAACTGGCGTTGACAGAGCTTAGATGGAGAGTGAGTGCGGATAATTTGAATCCGTAATTTCCTTGACTGGACGGTTTAGAACACTGCAATTTTGTTGCAGCTACGGCGTTTCTTTTACGGTCGCTTTCTTTTGATGGCACTCGCAAGTTGGAATGCTGGAGTTGGATTTCCGTAGTTCATCTTCCATTCCTTCATTCGCCTCCCACTCCCGCCCAAGCTGCAACTTTGCATTCACACTTTATCGACGTATCCGCATCGGTCTATTGCACAAGCAAGTGCAACATCCTGGCAAACAACTCTCGAACCAGCCCCCACACCAACTGCCATACCCCACAGCAGCTGTTAACAAACTAGACATTTTTGAGTGCCGCTATATAGCGCTGGAAAGTTAACCGACGGCAGGGGTTTTGGTCGACTCAACCTCGACAAATGTAGTTCAAAGTCGAGCTACATCGTAAATCCATCGTTGAACTGTAAAACACCGTCTTATTGCAATGTGTATCTCTTTTAACAGCGAAAGAAGAACAGTTCAGCGGTTGGCTTTACGCTTTGCCCAGTTGCTTTACCCCTGAGCTCTCTTAATCCGATTTGCTTGCATTTTTTGTATGTTGTGTGTTGCTCAGCGATTACGCTTATACCCCTTCCTACTACTTTCCTGCCGCTACTTTTGATTATTTTGTTTTCGACCCACACACTACCAGCTTACCATTTGAATGCCCTATAGATGAGTGGTTCATGGGGTGTAATGTCAAATATACCTATTGTTCAGATCAATTATAATATTAAAGGTAAACTAAGACATTTAACGAAAATTCACTTATGGTATATTAAAACCTCACATGAAACTGAGAATTGTTTAAACTGAGAGATTCTGTATATTTTTTAATCATGGTATTTTTATATAATTGTAAAGTTTCTATCGCCATTATACTTCAGTTATATTGAAGTCAGAAAAGCTCAAAGACTAAAAAAAAAAAAAAACAATAGAAAACTGTTTCACAATAATTAAGAATATACATTTGTATATACACATATTGAATTTTCCGATTTGCCACGCCCCTAGTGGGTAGATCGGGACAATTATATGTTATATATATTATTGCGCTCATACGGACAGACGGACGGACATTGCACAAAACCAATCTACTCATTTAACTTTCGTGAATATGTATACAAACCATGAAACCGATATACTCATATACCTCAGTTTTAATATTAAGTCGGATCAAATATTATGGTTTAACACATTTGATTTTTTAGTCGCTCAATAATGCCAATCGATTCAATGGATTCGATGCTAGTTAGTAGTTTCTATAAACCTTTAATATAAGATGGAACATTGTTGCTCAGCTTATAACGATGCACATAGTATACGGCATATTCATGATATTGCTGTTCTTGTTCCAGGTTTGCCAAAGTTTACGAGTATTTCCTGGTTGCTTTAACATCAGTGTTCCTCTGTTTATGGCCTATTTGCATTATGAATTATTTATTTGACTATTCTTTCAGCCAACACAACCACAAACGAAAAACAGAATGCAAACCGAAACCAAACAAAAATCCAAAACATTTTCCAAGAGTCGTACTTGACGTCACCTCCGCGATAAACGTGATAGCAGAGTAGAGCAAAGCCAGCCGAGCCATAGAGAAACTAAAGCGAACGAAATATGCGAAAAGTGTTTGTTCGTATTAAATTTATGAATATTATATTTGTGTATTCAAGGAAGGTTTTCGCAAAGCAGGCTACTCTGTAGCCAGGCTAAACTTTGTCTATAAATTGTCCGTTCTTGCCACGACTTTGCGGCCTTGCTCAGTCCCGATAGCGGGACTGGCTGAGCGGGAGCGGCGAGGAATAGGAGCGAGACGCCTATGCAATTCGCTTTGGGGTATCCATTTAGTGCATAATGATATAGAATATCGACTGGGTCTCATGTTCGCTCAAATTCGCCTTAAGCAGGTAGTTTGTTTGTCCCGCCTATTGTGATAAGTTATCTATTTTAGCAAAGCTAATTCATCGCTAAGCAGTGCGAATTTCTTGTTCATATATTTGGCTACATGAGCTCTCAATGTAGGGCGTATCCTTTTCCGTTGTTTACTTGTTATTTATCAGGGATATGAAATATTAGATTACTCTGCAGTTCAACGATTAGACATTGAAATATTGGTAATGTGAGTTTAATATACCAAATATCACAAATCTTTTTCATTAATTCAAAATGATTAAAAATAAAGAAAGTGCATACGAACATATATATTTTGAAGATTAGGCCTTTATCTCATTATTCAAATGTGGAAATCATTTATTATGTTAACTAACATAAAGACTCCTTTGGGTATACATAAAGTGTATAAAATTCGATGTAAGTGAAATATGTGTTAGAATTTACCTTTGAAAAATTTAAAACGATTTGATATATTTTAACTGATAAGCAATAAAAGGAGGAACAATAAAAAGAGGAAGATTGGACAACGATGTTTTTTTAATGTAAATGTAATTTAGCATTATTTTCAGCCGTAACTGTGAGTGCATCAATGCAATTATTATCAAATTTTTCCTGCACGCACAAAAAAATAAATAAGTCAACAAAAGTATAATTGAATGAAAACGGCTGTGCAGATTGATTTTCTTTCAAATATGGAACAGCAATAATAGGAAGTCAGCGAATTACTAAATCATGTCTTACAATGGAAAGACGGAGCCAATCCTTCGTTTCTTGCGCACCCTATATAGTATTAAAAACCGAAACGAAAGCGTTCCTTGGAAAAGAAACATTATTAACTAATTCCCGATAAGTCAAAGAAATACTAAAGATACGTCAGAAAATGTGTATGTGTTTGTGCATCGGTCGCGAATGTCCAACTAGGATATACCATGTAATCGGTAGGCCTAACGAAAACTCAATCTCAAAAACCTTTTGGTCCACACTTATGCAGTTATTTATACCTTTATTATAAATATCTTTTCCTAGCTTTAGAAGACAAACAATAATTATTTTACTATTTTACTCGATGTGAAAAAGGATTTAAAACTATTACTATGAAACTTAGCTATGGATAAAAGAAATACAAACATCTTAATATCTAACAGACAGCATAGGAAGAAGAATATAAAGTTCAAAGAGTTACAAGAGATATATTCATTTCTCGCCTCCTACAATATTTGGCTTGTCCGGCGTTATCCTCGATCTCCTCGAAACATCTCTAAGAACTTACTGTGAAGTATTTACTACATCAAAGAACTTAACGCAGAATCAGTTTAAGTAGCTCTTAAGCACTTAAGGAAGTTTAGTCAAGAAACAGACCAACAGAATCATATGTTTATTAAAAAATATATAAAATATGTAAGGTGCTGCAAAATATACAAGTTGAATGCTACACAGAGTGACTCGAATTCCTTTATCGCGCAAATGATGGGGAAATTGAAATGGACTCGTAAATTGATTAAGTTGATAGCGAGGACACTTCGCACATTTCAATGGGAAACTGCAGATGGCTTGTCGTCGTCTTTTGACCTCTCAAACTATATATGTTTTTACTTAACTTTTATTTCGTTTTCATTTTCTAATGACTCACACAATGTACCATTTTCATTTCTGTTCCTCTCGCGTATATTATCCGCAACTTCATTGCCATGCTGGTTTTCAGGGCAACAACTTACTACTCTAGTCGATTATATGACATCCTGTACCTTGAGTCCCATGCACATGAGTTTTTTATGTTTAAAATTATGAGCTTAAGTTTTGAACATGGAACGGAAGCTAATGAATAGTCTTCATGTAAGTCATGAGTTCTACAATTGAAGATCTTTCACGGAAAATTGCAGCCCTTTAGTTATGACGGGAAATCGATAATTATCGATTTGAAATAAATTTGGATAGTGTAGCAACAAAAGAAACAGCAGTAAATTTGTGCATTTTTTTACATATTTTTTAATCAAGAATTGTAGTGCTCTAATGCATTTACAGTAATAATAAAACTTCCATTCGCCTTTCCCCAACCATTTTCAAAGTGCTTATAAAATGACAAAATAAAATGAAATGAAATTTAATTAAAGTTAATAGAGCGTAAAAAGTTGAATTTTTTCAATTCACGTTCTTACAAAGTAGATTGCTTTGAAACTTTCAATAAAAGTTCATGGTTTAATTAAAATGTTTTTAAGCAGCATAATGTGGTGTATTTAGGTATATATATATATGCATAGACTAATTATTACATCCCTTTGCGTATATTAGATCAAATCAAGAGTTTCTACTATAATTTGTGAATTCATAACAGGACCCCACACAGACCATTTTAATAACTGATATTTGAAAATGAAATGGGATGACAACTTACATTTGAATTTGAACGAATTTGAATTTTAATGTATTTGTAAATTGAATAGTTAAATAAGATACTGATGGACGGAATTTCTGAAATTCCCATTCCCAATAATATATTCATAAGTAAGAGATGTTGGGCGACTTTAAGGATTTGTATGAAGCGCTCGAGTCCCTGCTGTAATACTGTGATACAAGCCCATTTACAGTTAAGAGTAATGAAACATATGTTGCTCTACAAGTGTAAGTATGTAGCACGCATAAATATATACATACAATTTTGATTAGACGTGCAGGTGCTCACTTTTTGTGCTTTCGGTGCAAAACCGACCATCATCTAGTCGTGGGGAGGGTATGGACTACAACATTGTTTTTCGCACTTATATCCGTGGCAAAAAGTCGCAAAGGCAACGGCTTTTTGCAAAATTTAATTTTGAGCATAAACTTATAATCATAAACAAGTCAGAGCAACGCCTAAAACATTCACACTATCCGACAACACACAAATGCTCGCTGTGCAGTGTGCAATCCTCAAACGCCCTATTCCAATCCAGTTCCAGAGTCCCGGCGTAGCTGCTCTTCCGCTGAAATGGGTACGCCGGACGCCCAGGCGCAAGATAAACTGTACGTCTTGAAGCGCATACGCCTCCCTCCAGGCCGCAGCTCCACTTTGCACTTCAACATTTGCTGAAGGGAATAGGGGCTGTGCGCCAATGTGTCTACATAAATGTGCAGTACATGAGTGCATGCATACATGTGTACATGTGTACATGTGTGCTTTGACTGCTGGCATTTTTGCATGTTTGTCCCGCAAATTATGCGTCGCGCACAAACAAAAGCGGAAATTCTGCTGCCGGCAACACTGAAACACTTTTTGGTGCAGATGATGGCTCCGGGTTTAAGTTGAGGCTGGGTTGGGATGGGCTGGGCTGGGCTCTGTGAGCCTTAGCGAACTCATTTTTTACATGGCCGTAAAGTTTGGCGCGTGTTGCTTCCTGCTCATTTTATGTTTCGCTGCGAGCCGGAAATAATAATTGCAGCATGGTACTAACTCCTCAGGGTAAAAGTTGCAACTGTAACTGCAAAGAATGCATTAGATGAGCTCAGCATCCGCGCGCTCAAAAAAAAAAAATTTCATTTGGGGCAAACACTTTGACGCCCCAAAAGCCGATTTGCTAACCCACTTTTCAGGCCGTGCCATTAATTTTTGCTACCCCACGGAATGACCGATTGTTTTTAATGACCCGCGAGAGACTTTCCTCCCAGTTAATAGACCGCAACATACATTTATACAACATTTTTCGCCTCCGTCTAGAAATAAATGTCTTACTCCTATCTCGTTAAAATATAACAGCCCACTATGAGATGTATGATATCTTGTACAATGTCGAATCTATAATTATATGTAATTTTAACTATATTGCATGTTCATGACTGCTCGGAGTGAAACTATATCTTAGACTATTTTATAGCTGGAATCGTCAGCTCGGTTGTAACCTCTATCAATATAAATATACAAAGTATTTTAAGATTCGCCACGTCCGTGCCCGAGGATAATTTTGCGATAACTGTAACAGTTCACAGTGATCAATCAATCGATCCCAAGTCACTTGTTTAATCACCGGTCAATAAATAATAAAACACATATAGGTATATAAATAAGCTAAAATTCAATCAATTTATCTCAAGGAACTTTGTAAATAAAACTCAGAGGTATCACCACGTACACATACATACATATATGTCTAACCTAACCATATTCGTCTAACCTAATGACTTATATATCTGGCTGTTAAAACATGTTGATATAAAGCACGATAACTAAATTAAGCCCAACACAAACTTGAAGAGTACGTCTTTCACATGGTAGTATTAAACAACTTTCTATCATTTCCCTTCCGACGAAATCGAATCTTATCGATTTTCTTTATACGATATGTATATATATATATATATATATATATATATATGTCTATATATGTATGTATGTATGTATGTATATGTATATATAAACCGAATAAAGAGAATAAATAACATGAGGCAGGCATACATCGTATGTATATTATGCATGCACATACGGCAACGTCTATATACTTAAAAATTGATTGAAAAAAAGGTAATTAGACTTTTTTATGAAAATGTGTTTGACATAAATAACAACAAAGTTTTTCAATCTATGACAGAGAAATATACACTTAAACGTTTTTTGCAGGCAGAATCAGGCCTGTAAATATTTTATCTTTAATGTACGTCTTCAGTAAAGTGTATGAACGATATATTGCCAAAGCTTCTCGAGCTACACCTATTCACTGCTATTGATTTAATAGATATTTATTTCGTTTCCATTGCGATTAAAATTTGTTTTAAAAACTAAATCGCAAACGAAATCAGTTATCTCACAGTTATCACAGAGAATTCTAGTTTTACTTTAACATGCCGAGCTTTACAGCATCTAACTTCATCGTAAATTCTTTATGTTTCCTGCAAATTTAGTGCATTTCCGTACCATGTGACCCAATCAACTTTTGTCTCACATTGCTTTAATCAACAATTTCGGCTCAAACCATTTTTAGCTATTGCTGCAATCAATGCTACAGTAATCTGGCCTAATAGAAATACATACATATACATGTACATTAACAGATAGATATAAAGCTATTTTTTATATATATGTTGGGACAATTTAATACACTTATATATATATATATATATATATATATATATATATATATATATATATATATATTTTAGCTCTTTCATTTTCATCGAATCACGGGGTATATATACACACATATATATGCACGCACTGTGTAACTCAATTGGTGAATAGATTTTCTTCGATCTAATAAATAGTGTAATAGATTATGTAAGGTATTAAGGAAAAAAATGATAAACTCATAATGCTTATAGAATACAGAAACATATACAGATTTACAATTTCAAGTCTCTTTCTTCTGATGCTTACCAATATACCCTAAATATTCACAAAGCCACCATAACACTGATAGAAATACTTAACACTGAAACAAATAGTTGTATACTAATTAGTATTAGAATGAAAAATATACTATATAGTAGATATACATATAATCCATATGTTCACACTCTAAGCTTTGACTGAAGAGTCAACAGCTTCAACAATTGGCGTAACAAATTCGCGAGAGTATCTAAGTCGATGTGCCCACAACAAATAGCACAAACAAAATGTTTTTCAGCTAACGTATGTGAATACGAAACAACACGAGCAACACAAAAATTAAGAAGCAAAATAGTGGTCACACTCCTCTGTCAGTCTGTCTGCCTTTTTTAAGATTTCTCTAATATTTTTCCTTGAACTAAGACCGGGCTACAGTAGCAGTAATAGCTGTAGCTACAAGTACGTTCCCATTGTATATCGTTTGAAGGCCTACATAAAATTGAACTGTGATTGTTGATGCTTTTTTCTTCTTTTTTTTTTTTCTTTTTTTTGTTGCTCAATTATATACATGTCATAGGGAATTGTGTGTCTCTCTTATAACTCTTAAAAACATTTGTATAATATTTCTAGAATGAATTCACAGTTTTCAGTCCCACTCACAGAAATTATATATATATATATTATAGATCAATTTCATTTTTATTATTTTCTATTATAAGCCCCTTAATGACAAATATTTAGTCAATGTACTCTGTTATACTCATACCCATTAGAAACCCATTTCAGTGATACTTCTGGGCTCACAGATAGATCACTCATCTACACATAATTATAGTCACATAACTAGATAACAAAATAAATAAGTATGTTCCGATTTCAATAGACTACAGTTTCTTTTTTTTTTTTTTTTTATTGTTTCTTATTTGTTTAATGACAATAAGCAAGGGAATGAGAATTGGTAAATTTGCTTTTTTTCTTTGTCGTTATAAACAAAATGAATGTCGAAAAAACTAAGTAAGCAAAGCAAATCGTATTCTTACTATAATTTAGTTTATATTTTTAATTGCTTAATTCAATTTGCATGAGCAACTAAATAACATGTAGAAAACGAGAAAAAACATAGGAAAAACATACCTCAGTTCTTTTGTTCAGGCGTAGCAAATTATTTCGCAAGTGCTATGTATATATATGTGTGTGTATGAGTGTATTAACATACATGCACATTTATATGTATGTATTTACAAATATTTATTGTTGTTTTTTAACACTTCACTGACTTTTTACAATTTTTTTGTGTGCTTTGGAAACTTTTAGAATGGTTAATCAATGGCATTTGCCTGTTGATATAGAAGTAGTTTTTATTATTTTACGCTTTGCTTTTACTTCGATTATTATTATTATTATTTATGGCGCTTTTGTGCACTTCAGCATAACAGAACGGCACGAAATACTCGAAATACTCATTTACATTCGCACAGCGATTGGGAAGCAAGCAACGGACTTGTTTATGTTTTGCGTCAGCTCGAATGAATTTCGCTAAAAAATAATCAGTTAAACTACAAGTTTTCTCAGTGAAACGGCTGCAGCTCTGCTGCCAAAAAGCTCGCCAGAACTTTTCTGCCCAGCTAGTTTGAACTCCGTTAGACGACTGAGTCGCCAAAGCGCCAAGCCACAATTTTATAGCCGCCCTGTGGGGGCCAGCCGACGCCAAAGCCGAAGCCGAAGCTTAGCTTCGTGCCCCTCTCAATGCGCATGAGCTGCATAGTTCTCAATAAGAAATATAAACACAAAGCAGCTGCTTCTAGTCTCTCAGCTGTTTCGCTAGCAAAAACTAAAAAGCCGGCAACAACAAGCGCCCAAACCTGCACGCTCAGCTGAAATGGCTGGTGAGTTGGGCGGACAACAGCCCGACGAGTATTGCAAAGATTGAAGTGCAAGTATAGTGTACGACAAAAGAAATACAGCTCAGCATCTCTGACTAATATTCAGACCTGAGAAACTACAAAAATTCAGAGCAAGGTTGGAGAAGTAACACATTAAAATAATTTGAATTATTGAAATATACTATAATAAGGTGCTTTAATAACAATCATTTTATATTCTAAAGGGAATGCGTAGAGAATAGTAGGGATTCACTTGCCTAAGGATTCCGATTTTCCACCGACCAAGAGTATTTGGTAGACCAATAGAGGAACTTTGAGTATCCAGCTATAACACTGTAGAATATAACGACTTTACATCTTTACCATCTAAATTTCTTGAAAAACGTTTTGAAACTTACTATATGAAGCACTCAAGAACCGTTCAAATGATTCGATTCAAATGACTTAATTTATATACAAGTTCCCTTCTAACTATGTAAGTAATCTAAAAAGTCTTGCTAAGCAAATAAAATGCGGGAGACCGTCTTCAAATCCTTCGACAGCTACTTTGAACTTATCCAAATCTTAGAATAGAATAAAGAATAGTTTTTATTCTTTGTTTTCCATACCAACAAAAATATACCAAATATACCATATACATAGATTGGTACAAACGTATATATTCTTTCTTTCTGAGCAGTCACACATCAACACAAGAAGTTTTCGCAACAGCTTTGTGCGCAGTATCTAAACTGAGAATATAAAAACAAACAAAAAAAACTCGTCAAACTCGCTTTAATTAGATACTAAATATTCACAAGTCCTGATCTTAAAAGACAAGTCTCTCTTTAACAATTTAGAAATTTGGGTTTGTTTCGAGTTTAATGAACTCACATTTGCAACTTTTATTAATGTACAATTGTCAATTTTAAAAAATATAAGTGCAAATACACTAGCTTCTCAATTTATTGTATTGGATCAATAGAAATGCTGTACTTTAGGTATTATCTAGTACATCCAATTGACATGAATGCATCTATATGTATGTACATATACCAAAGAACAGGTTTCGTATTGAAATACAATCAAATTTACAAGCCAAAAATACTTATCATGCGGACGAATTCTCTGTACAACGTGCAGCGCGCCATCTGTTGTTCATTTACGCGTCAGTTGATCTTATAAGAGGCCTTAGCTGTAGTTGCATCAAATACTGAGAGAGCGTTTACCAGAAAGCTTTCAAAAGCTTAGACTATACTCAAACAAAATTTTATAATTGTACTTTAATTTTTAAATTGTAAAATATATCCTCGAAATTCCCGGCTTAAATTGTTTCCCATGTTTGGCTTAAACAGTCAACCACAACAATACTTTTCTTAAAAATCAACTTTTATTGGCTGAAAGATCCTTTCCTCTTCTCTCTCCGCAAATAACCTTATGAAATATAGACAATATTTTTCATAGTTTACGACGACTTTGACTTTTCACATATAATATCATCTGATATTAATAAAACTTAATTTATAGATCCAGATTTCAAGAGTGCAGTTCACGCGCACCCACCTTTATATTCAAAGTTAACGCAGCGTTGCCAACTATCAAAGAAGCTGCCAGACTGCATTACTCCTCGAATATGTACATATGTATGTAAATATAAATATGGTATATATATGTGTTCACCTATACATATTTGCATACTTATGCATGAAATTTACAGTTCCGAGTGTACTGCGCGTTTCGCTGCTTGCGCTGAGAGTTTTGAGAAAATTATTTAAAAGGCTTCCATGGATCGCTATAACCGTGCCTGGAGAGGTAAATTTCATGAAATAATTAATGAAATAAAAACACTTGAATACAAAATTATGTATAGATCCCAAGTCTCCACTAACGCCTATAACACCACTTACAACGCGGGCCTTTAGTTTTGATAATATTCCGTCGCCGCCAACGCCTACTCCGTGCAGGTCGCAGAACTGCAATTCCCGCGGTCTTCGACCCAACCATCATAGCGTACATCAAGCAGCTGGCCATGCACGACGCTTGATCGGTTCATTGGCTCCAAAACATTTCTCGCAGGATTTTATGCGCATTAGATCTGTCTTTTCGCCATGTGCTCATGGCACAGCAATTCAAGGTGATTCTGCGACGCCAAAGAAAGATACCCGACCCACTCAACTAACGGATGCAATCGCTAAGCAAGCCCCAAAACGCCACTTCAAGCGCAGCTCACCCGTGAACCAGCCAGAGCTCAGCCCCAGGGTCAGTTCACTGCTCAATCGCACAGGCAACAATCACCTACTCGATTTGTTCAGACGTCAAGAAATCGACATGGCAGTATTGGTTCAGATGACTTTAGAGGAATTGGAATCCCTAGGGGTGCGTGGTGTCAGGGAATTGAAATTGGCTATCGATGTAATCAAATTTGCTAAAAAGTTTATATAGCCCGACTTAAGTTTAAATGTTTTTAATATATTTTGTAATTTGATATTTGTCCTCTTTAACAAAATGGTACGTCTAATTTTTGTCTAAATAAATAATATATGTAACAATCAAATTCAATCATGAAAAATATAATTTATTTTATTATGTTGCAAAAAAATAAAAAAGTCAAACAAAAAATAAAATAAAAAAGTTAAATTAAATATTTTTTTGTATAGTATAATAAACAACTTCTGGAAATTGCAGACCATATAAGAAGAATATAAAAATTTAAAACTCTAAAGCAAATAATTAGATTTTCATTTTAAATTGTCAACTGTGCAGAAATTTCTTTATGAGTGTGATTTTAATTTGAACTTAAAGCCTTATAGCATATCTACATTTACTTCGTATAAACTGCATTATATCATTTCGATAGTCAGTCTTTTTACATAATATCGGCCGACCACCACGTCATAGTGTTGATAAATTTATTAAAAAGACACTCATGAGCAATCCAACACTAGTACATACATAGCTTATTTTTAACATTTTTCGACGTGAGATGTGCATTTTCTATCATAGTTTGTGCTTAACCATGTAAAATTAAATTAGACTTTAGTGTAGCATTATTAACAGTTAGTGCAAAGGTAACTAAATTTTGCTTGTGAAATAATCTAGTGCTACCGAATATGTATACCAATGCCTTTGCTTGACAAATGACAGCTGCTGCGCCTTTGCATTTTTCTGTTAGTACAAATACTTTTCGTTTACAGAAATTGTTGTGGTATATTGCGAAAGCTAAAGAGAATTTATATGCATGCATGTAATTTCACATAAAATGTCCAATTGAATTATATATGTATATATCTATATATATACGTAAATATATATTATATATATGTATATATTATATATATATATATATATACATATATATATATATATATATATATATACTTTTACGTATACATATGTGTGTATTTGCACATATGTATATGTACATTTATATGGCAACATCATTGCGTATGGCCGTATCAAAAGGCACAGGCTGCTAATTTGACATTTCGTTTTGTGTTGAGCACCGTCTACTGTTGAAGAACCTACATATAAGCGAAAATTAACACGAAAAGTGAATATATTTTGCGAAAACAAGTGCAATTGCAAATAAAGGAGGAACAATGTAAAAATAATGTTGGAACACCCGTTCTCGGTTGGATGTAAACGCAGTTTTCATGTGTGGAGTACACGAAAACGGCACTAATGCAAATAAAATAATTAATTAAAAACAATTCTTTTATGTGATAAGAATTTGCAGTATGTGTATATTTTAATAGCATGTATACTAGTCCTTCATATGTATACCACTTATACTCTGTGCTAATGCATTTACAAACAAAAATTAAAATGGATACAGAGTTAAATGGACTCGATAGGTACAGCTGTTGCCATATAAGTCCCACTTCCCTTTAATATATGTACTTTACTACCAAGATGACAGGAAATATGCAAAGCAACTCAAACGATTCACCACGAACTTCATTTGCATTAATTGGACTTACTGCTATGCGCTATGTATTTGATATAGATATTAATTATAAAATGAACAAGTTCTTACTCTTTTTTATTTGTTCTCTTTCAGTAAGCAGAAACTGTTGTATAAGTGTAAATTGTTAGCTTAAGCAAGTGCCCATATACACGCATACTGGGAATACATTCAAATAAGAGGACTGTGCGAGAGCTAGAAAGAAAAGCAGCAGGACTTCTTTTCAGCTCACAGCATTCATCGAACTTGTGTACACTTGTCTGGCCAATTGGCGGCTGCCTTCAATGGCCGCTGAAAAGGAGATGCAGGCGCATGACATGGTGCGACGGCGGAGCTGGGCGCGTGCTGTGACACTTTACGATCAAATACTCTCGGTCAGTGCGACCCCACAGCCACAGCCGCAATCACAAGGGCAGCCAAATGGAACGACGCGAGCGCAGAAGGATCAGCAAATCGCCTGCCTGCTTGGACGCTGCGAGTGCCTCCTGGAGCTGGGCAGATACGAGGCCTGTCTGCAAGATGCGTACAAAGTGCTGACTCTTCTTTCAGAACAGACGGAGTGCTTGGCAAGCGTCTCGCGAGCGCGCCGTTGGCTGGTGCATGCCCTGTTTAAGCTGCACAAGTACTCGGTGAGTCGACTAAAAGTCAATTTATATTTAATTAATAACCCTTTGTGCATGAATCATTACAGGATGCAGAACACTTTCTGAGCAAGTGGATAAATGAATTAAGTGGCCAGCAAATCTTTTCGGACATATCGAAGACTCTTGAGCGGTATAAATCAATCATACAGATGATTATGAACGGACAGAGCAAAGTACAGACGCAATCGCAAAAAATTCCGCATGCACGTCTTGAGGATGAGATGGCAATACTGGACACCAAGCTCGATCACTGGGCCACAAACAATCTACCCCTCGACAAGTATAGCAAGCTACTTAGCAACAAAGGGTTAAAGAAACGCGAGCAGCAGCAACATCAGCAGCAACAGCAACAGAATGGTAGCGGTAGCTTCAGCAGCAGCAGCAGCAGTACCGGTAGCAGCAGCACCATGTCCACTTCCAGCTTAAACACCAAGAATATTGAACTGCTGTCGGCAATTAAACTGACTGGCGTTAAGCATTCATCAATGGATGCTGTACCCGATTCGGATTCAGCGCACTCAACATCAACAATAACGTGCAGTTATTGTGCCATTAACTTCCAAACACGGAACGAGTTAAGGCAACATTGCCAGACTGAAAGCCACCAGAAAGTGATAATGAGCGATGAGGGTAAGTGCCCTTCTCTGTGTTCCTTCATTGTTCATTGAGAACAATATGTTTATTTCGCAGGTCGCGACTGGAAGTGGCGTCCTCCACCTCGGGGTTACACGTTGGACACTTACAGCGTCTGCGAGACATTCGCGGAAGCACAGACATGCCATTACGGAGCTCAGTGTGTGGAGGCGCATGGTTTAGACGAACTGAATGAGTGGAAGGAACGGTTCGAGTATCGGCGAATGCGTGTGCAAAAAGCTTGTGAGAAGGAGCTATATGGAAAATCATACACGGAACAAGTGCTCGAGCGATGGATTCAAGCTACCGCTCCGGAACGCATCATGTGCGAAAAAGTTGCGGACATGGAGGCGAAATGCGAGCAGCAATTGGTTACCAGTATCAGCTCAAAGACTTCTAAACGGGAATGGCTGTTCCAACTAGAGACTTTGAGGCCGCTGAAGGCGGTTGCTCTGCTACAGGATGCGCATCGCAATCATTTTGCGATTAAGTCAATCAAGCTGGGCCAATACACCGGCGATGCGGAGGTCAATGTAGAATTAAAGTCTGATCAGGAGTGGGTGTCTTCTACATTGCCTGAGAGTCAAGAAAGCACGACACCATCTAAGCTCGTTAGCGCACATGAAGTTACTGTTGAATTTCACACTGAAATTTACGGCACGTTTCGGCAGTCGATCTGTTTCGACATCGGCCAGGAGCCTTTGCTGGTACGCCATCTTTGCGTTGACGTCTTACCTGTTAGCGATGCCGAAAAAATCGAGGAAATCAAGCGTGATATTATAAACAGCTCTGCCACTCGATGGGATGTTTCTAACACCAAGCTGACTCGCTTTGAGACTACGATTGGGACGCATTTGAAAACGGACGCCTATCTCAGTGACTTGCAGCACGAGCGCGAGCTTTTGGAGAGATATCCATGTCCACGTGCTGCCACCTTTACGTTAACACAGTCCACTATAGTGGAGAAACGACTGACGCAAAACAACTACCGCTCACGTATACACGAGCTGCTTTACGTTGAAGAGATCGCTCGCTATGAGCAAATCGCTCGGTATAACGTGCGCACCCGGCTGACAGTGGCCTCGAATTATATATTGACGCCGGCGGGAATGGCAACTAGTACGGCCAAATATTCATTGGCCGGTGAGCTTTTCGCATTGATGCGCCTAGGCAAAGACATTTCAGAGGACACTTCACCGGGTCGCCTAATTTTATCGAATTGCAGCAGCGTTTATATTTCAGCGCCAGAGGAAACAACAGCTAAATCCGATAAATCGGAGCAGCGCGCTGTGTACGAAGCACTTATTGAAGATAAGGGTAAGAATGTAATATATCTGAAGCTGTCCTCAAAGTGCGTCGAAGCAATGGGCCTGCAAGCTGACACGGAGCTGGACGTAGACATACAGTTCCAGCTTAATCGCATGCCGTACTGCGAGTGGCACAATGCTGTGGACAAGATAACCGACTTTCGTTTGATATTTCCCGCAACTGAACTGGAACCAGCCATACCCTGGACACCTAAGAAGCAATGGGCTGATGCCTGCGAGCCGAAGTTGAATGCGAAACAGCGCGAGGCGGTCAACGCCATTACAACGGCTTTAAGTATTAAGCTGCCACCTATTTTACTTATTGGACCGTTCGGCACGGGCAAGACATATACACTGGCACAGGCAATTAAACAGCTTCTTGCCCAGCCAGAAGCCAAGATACTCATCTGCACGCATTCCAATTCAGCGGCAGACCTGTATATTAAGGAGTACCTGCATCCGTGGATCGAGGACGGTCTCACGGAAGCGACGCCACTGCGAGTTTACTACCACAAGCGTTGGTCCGCGACCGTCAACAGTGTAGTACAAAAATATTGCATAACTGATGGAGTTGGCAACTTCCGACGGCCTAGCGTTGATGACATAATGCGGCATCGCATCATAGTTGTCACTCTGAGTATCAGCATGGAGTTAGCTTCGCTCGGTTTGCCCAAGGGCCTATTCACCCATATATTTTTGGATGAGGCAGCGCAGGCGATGGAATGTGAGGCGATTATGCCGCTGGCTCTGGCCAACGATTCCACTCGAATTGTATTGGCTGGAGACCATATGCAGATGAGTCCTGAGCTCTTCTCCGCGTTTGCAAAGGAGCGCAAATTGCATATTTCACTGCTTGAACGATTGTACGACCACTATCCTTCGAACTTTCCCTGTAAGATTTTACTTTGCGAGAACTATCGTGCACATGAGGCCATTATAAAATTCACCTCAGAGTTATTTTACGAACAAAAGCTTGTTGCATCTGGTAAACAGCCGCGTCATGAACGCTTTTACCCCCTCACATTTTTTACAACGAGAGGAGAGGATGTGCAAGATAAAAACTCTACAGCATTCTATAACAATGCAGAGGTCTACGAAGTAGTGGAACGTGTCTCGGAGCTGCGGAAACGTTGGCCAAGTGCTTGGGGCAAGTTGAATGACACTAGCATCGGAATTATGACTCCGTATGCGGATCAAGTTTTTCGCATTCGATCCGAGCTGAGGAAACGTCGCATGGGCGGAATCTCTGTGGAACGCGTTCTCAATGTGCAGGGCAAGCAATTCCGTGCTGTGTTTCTGTCCACAGTGCGAACAAGACGGACATGCTTGCCACAAGGAAATAGCCCCGGTGCGGGAGGTGCGGCCATTTCTGCAGCTAGCATAGGTGATGCTGATACAGATTATGGCTTTCTAAGCAACTCAAAGCTGTTAAATACTGCGATTACGCGAGCGCAATCTTTGGTGGCTGTCGTTGGTGATCCGGTTGCTCTCTGTTCCATAGGGCGATGTCGAAAGGTTTGGGAGCGTTTCATTGAAATATGCGATGAGCACAAGTCACTGTTTGGATTGACTTGGTCAAACTTGCGATCCCAATTAGATGGCGTCGAAATGAAGCGCGGCTACGTTCTCAATCCATTAGCTCCCGAATTTGTTCCTCGTGCTCTGCAACCGGAGGCATACTTGCGCGAGCAAGCAGCTCTGTACCTAAATGCTCCAGCACACGTGCCACCTGGCAGTCAGCCGCCTCATTATACTGCTTCCGCTGGCATGGGTCCCGGGCCGTCTGCGCATCAGATGAATCAAATGGCCGCAGCAATGGCTGCCAATCATATGTATTCCACTCATATGGCAATGATGGCAGCAGCAGTGGCTGCTGGCGGTAAATCTTCCAACGGACCGTCGCCAGGACCAGGTCCAGGACCTGCCGGACATATACGTGGTCATATGGGAATGCGTGGCCCGCCAAATAACGGGCCACCTCCTGTGCCGCCACATATGCGACAGTCTCAACCAGGCAGTGGTGGACCTCCGCCCCCGCCATATGGTCAGTATACAGCTATGCAGCATTGGCGCCCACCCGTCGCCCCGCAGCAGCCGCAACAGCAGCAGCAGAATCCCAATGCCAGTCTCTGGGGTCCACCACCGCAAACCAATCCTTGGAGCGTCTTACCGCCCAATAAGCAGCCGCCACCTCAGCAGTCGAATGCCCCAGGCCGTGGCCCGGGACCTTTGCCCCCTCCAGTAAGTTTGAATATTAATCAAGAAATATTCTGATTTTGAATATACTGAGGACAAGTCTAAAGGGTTTTTTGGTTCAAAAGTCAAATTGGTGATATTCGGAGCGATCCTGAAGATTTGTTAGTACTATAGCCAAATCTACTTATCATAATGTGGTGAAGATTGCTTAACATATTTTGAATCATTTTCGTTAACAGGCTCTGCGAGGAAGCAGTGTGCCCCCAGCTCCAGCGAATGCAACGTCTGCGGCGCAGCTACTAAGGAATCCAAGCGAACTGGGCTACTTGGCTAAAAAGACGCTTTACAACCATGGCCAGGCGCCACCATCTCAACAGCCCCTTCCTCCACAACACCATCTGTACGGGCAGCCACCGATACCCATTCAACGTGGAAGCAGCGTTCCCAATGGACCGATGAGCCCAATGGAAAATGGGCCGCCACCCTATTTGCGTCATAATGGGACTGCGGCAGGTTATGCCAACTACGAAAAGTCCGCGGGTCCACCTCAGCAACCCCCACCTGCGCCCTACATGTACACGGCCGGCAAACAGCCGTCTCCCAGCAACCTGCGATTTCCGGCTGCGCACGAGCTACTGCCTCCCAACATGAGTATCTATGAGATGGCGTTCAGCTCTAAAGAAGAACAGTATAAGTGGTACCTCAAACTACTTGAATCTGCGGGTCAAGAGGCAGCCAACAAGTTCGGCGATATGCTGCGCCAAGTGATGACCACGTTGCAGCAACAGGGCCACCAACCACAGCATCATCCGCAAGGACACAAGCCCCAGCCACCAGTAGTACCAGGACCACCGATGATATCTAATCCGCATGCTGTTATGGGGCCACAACCGCAGCGGACACAGTATCCGGTAATTTACCCTGGACAGGGCCAAAACCTGAATCAGCAGCCAGTGGAGTCGTCGCCTCCCCTTGACAACTTTAATCAGCAAATAGACCTTGTGTTCAATTCGATCATGAATGGGGCCAATGACATTGCACAACCCATTTTGCGTGACGTCCTTGGAATGGTGGGCGTAACAACATCGACAGCGGGAACCGGGGCCATGCCACTCTCAAATGGCATGATCAATGGCGGAGATTTACAGCAGCAACAGCACCAGCAGCAGCAACAACAACAACAGCAACAGCAGCAGCAGCAACAAAGTCGTCTCTTTAGTATGATGCAGGGTCAACAACAGACACAACCAGCACCCCTGCCTATGGGAAAACATGGGCCAAGCAGTGGTCAGTTACAGCCGTTAGCTATGTATGCCAACCACATGACTGGGCCGATGCAGGGAGCAGGTGTTCACCCAGGCTCTAACAGCAACGCTGGTGTATCTAACTTCATGGGCAATGGTGAGTTCCATCTATTTATCCTCTTTTATATCATACAGCATCACACTCATTTTTCTGTAGCAGGAAACACTTTGCTGAGCGACAAGCCGTTTAACAACTTCAATAGTCATAATAATGGTGGACAGAACAGCAACGGCCTTCATAATAATGGCAGCTCTGTGCCGCTCTACCGCCGACAGGCAATGGCCGGCAATGGGGGCAACAATTACAACAATCTGCCTGGTACTTTCGCCAATTTGGACACGAGTGCCAACCTGATTGAGGTTTTGTTCCAAGCTAATAATACGGCGTCCGAGCACTCGAACAAGTCCGATCACGGCCACGGTCTACTCTACAACAACTACAACGCAATTAAGAGCGGACATGACCTGGACTTGTTCTCCAGCTTGCCACCACAGACTGCTCAACAACCCTCAACCGACGCCGTCAACCATCAGCAGTCCTCAGCAACCACGTATGCGGCTGTGTTAAGTCAAGGGCCGCAAGCAGCTTCCGCTCATCAGCAACCAACAATGAACTCAGCGCGGCCACTTCTTGCTTCGAAATCATCCCTAGCAGCGAATGACATGGAAAAAGATCCATTTGCGGCCATACGAGAATTGGGACAAGCAACTTCTGGCTTTTACAACTATTTTCAGTGATCACATGTAATGGACGTCGTTGAATGACGCTGCCTGCTGCACGTGGCATCAACGTCATAATTTAAAGACTTTAGAGTCTTAAAGAAAAAAAAAATTGAAAAATTAGAAAAACTCAAAAACAGATCATGAATTGCTTGTTAATTTTAGCTCTCCCGTTTACTTTTTTAATCGCAATTAATTTAAATATGTAGATTTAATTATTATTACAATTATTATATATTATATGCATATGATTAGTAGTTATAAATGCCGCAGCAGGCCGTTCCGCCCTATGCACGCCCTTGGCGCTGTCATTTCGTATGTCGCAGGGTCGCTCTGAGCACCCAGCCCTTAAACTAAAATTTAAAAAAAAAAAAAATTTAAATAAAAATATTGAAAAAAAAAAATAAAATAAAAAAACTACAAAAACACAAAAAAAAAAATAAAAATAAACAAACAAACAATTAGCTAGTTATTAAGGTAATTCAAACAAGTTTGTATTTTATAATCATTCTATTAGCCGTAGATCATATGCTACGAGAATAATGTTCAGTTTGGCCTAAGTGCGCTTGAGTTATAAATACATATAAATATATATTGTATCTTGAGTATTGTACAGCAGTTGACCATTCGAAAATTTAGAAACTGAAAATTTATCATGTACTCAAATACATTATTATCTATCTTTATTCAAATCTTTAATTTATTTACGTACTTATAACGTACAAATATAATGCTTTATTATTGTATTTTTAATATATATTGGCTACTATACATGTGGGACACTTATTGTATATACATACATACCTCTACAGCACTTAGATATGAACAACTTTTCTTTGATTGCTCGGATGCAAAAATATGGATAAGTATATAACGCTGCCCACATCCTGGAAACTCAAATTCGAGTATCATATTGGAACGAATTGATTTAATTATTCTAAAACATATGTCTGATCGATTTTTGGTAATATTTGTATCTATTAGACCATCGACTTGACTGTTTTATGCATGGGCGTATGAATGTAATTAAATTATATAATCTAATCATTTATATAATAATAATAATAATAATAATAATGAAAGAAGCAAAAACAAAAACTAGTAATGCAACATACCTATATAATAATAAATAACAGTAAAAATAAAATATACAAAATATAGTTATATTTATGCCACTTCGTCTAAACACATTTTATTAAGCACAAAAGTTAATGATTAAAACACGAACCACATACAAACTATACATTGAAAAACTGTGTGACACAATTTATAAAAATTCAAAACATATATATATATATAAAGAGAAAATTTAAAAAAAATCCCTAAGGGACAACAAAAACAGCATTCAAATTGTTTCGTTATTCTAATTGCAAATACATATGTATATACGACATTGCGCTGATGTCGTCGGGTGGAAGCTCGTTCTGGAGGCGCGCATAATATATTTGATTGGACTTAAGTGATTGATCTCAAAAATCCCTGGAGTTTGTGGGTCTTGGTTATATTTAGTATTAATATGAATTTCTAATTTTAAATCCAGCAATCGGAAGGCAACAAACGAGCTACGTCGATTAAAAATCAGATTTTCTTGAAAATACCCCAGCTTCGACCTGCCGCATTGGAAAGCGTGCAGCCAGATTTTATTGTAGACGATTCGATTTGATCAATTGAGATATATTATAGGCAGTTTTTTTGTTATTCTAAATAATCTAGTTTTGAAGATCCAGTCTGTTTTATATTTATTACGAATTTACTAATTTGCTCATACACTATAATTGGTAAAACATTTAGGTTTCGATTGCATTTTGTAGTCACTATTTCGATTTATAATAAATTCTCATATTGTCCCGCGCTTTATTTTCATAAATAACACTCAATGATTCATAAAATGTTATGTATATTTCAAAAATTACAATGATATACATACATATGTACATAATGATATACATACAAATACATAGATAGTCTATATAACTATCAGCATATTTTTTCAATTTTACTTTAGATTTAATGGCTTATTAATAAAATCCTTAAAGTATGAGTTCATTATAGAAGTTCAAACGGGAATATTTAGGTTAGACAATTCTTCTCTAACTTCATCGTATAGATCCTTGTATTCTTCGTTTTGTCGCACAAGCAGAGCCACAGTACCCCTCTTTACGCCCATGGCAGCGCCGAGATCTGCACGACTGGGCGTATAAGTATAGGGAATACCTTTCTCCTCACAAACCGCCGGCAGATGGCACATAATATCAACAGGCGTCACGTCCCCAGCGAAAATGCAAATCCTACGATGGTTTTTGTTTATTACAAATTTTGGCAGAAAGAACCTGAGGTGTTAAATCTTACCCCGTTTCACCTTTCCTCAAGCGCGTTTGAACATCCTTTAATCCATTTCGTAAATAGGTTTTATGCTTCATGGCTTTCTTAACCAATTTATAACATTTTTTGGCCAGCTTCTTGCTCGCCATTGGTTTCGCTATAGCATTTATAAAAAGCAATTTGTCGTCATAGGTCTCTTCTTCCTTAATATTCGTATTTTCGCTGACTTTAATTGAAACGTCCGTTTCTTCAGCGTGTTCCAATTTTACTTTAACCATTTTATTGAAATATATAAAATCGTAAGAAATTACAGTTTCTTTTACTTTAACACGTGCTCGCAGGTGTGACCGTACTTTCTAAAAATTATTTACCCTACTTTTTTGAAAATAAGAAAAACTAATATATTTAAAATACTATATAGATAGTACATAAATAATTCTAACATTCAATTCAATTTAAACAATAATTTAATTTAAATACATATATATATATATATATATATATATATATATATATATATATATATATATATATATATATATATATATATATATATATATATATATATATATATATATATACTTATATATAAATAATACCACTCTAGCACTGCAAATGAAAAATCGAATATGGAATCGAATATTCGTTGCCCGCAGAATTTGAAGCCATTTTCTTTTCAAAAATAAACACTCTTTTAATGATATTCAAAAAAAAAAAAAAATAGAGAAACAATTATACACAGATATCTCTAAAAGTATTTAATAAAACCTTTATCAGAATAATATGAAGTTTTTTGATTCGTTAAACAGGTTTCCGCTCAATCTAAATCAAGTTGTCCTTAAAAATCTCGGTATTATTTGCATAAACATTTTTGTCGACTTGCAATATAAATCCACACAGATCTATATTTGATTATAAATTTTTAATGAGGCAATTTAACTTCGAGTCTGTAACTAGGCGTCCCTTTAGACTGAAAATGTGTTGCACATGAATAGAAATGTAAAAAAGGTTTATAATCGTTCTTTCGACACATTTAATTTAGTTGCGAATAAGCTTAGACAGGCAGCGGTCTCCGCGATTCCCCTAATACTCCCTTTTGTGAGGTGGGATATACACCTGTTGTTGCAGAGTCTGACGATCGGCCCGATGGCGCGATTGGAGGTGCTGCGGCTGGGACATGCTTGTTAGGGGTCTGTTCTGGGCGTCCGTGATGGGCAGAATATCAGATTTCAATACTTCTTCATGATTGCCATAGCCGATGAAGAACACCACGCAGGTATTTTCCGACACAGCCGTGATTTCAGCCTCATAGTACTGAAAAAAAGAAGAAAACAATTTATTAGTGAGTATTTCATGTTGAGCAATGTAGGTGCAGCTGTATACTTACGCGCCCATCGTCCCAATACTTGGCCATGCATAAATCGCCACTCTTCCATTGCCAGGGATCTAATGGAGTAGCCAGGCCGAAGCTTTTAGGCGGCGATGGCACTGCTGGGGTCACTGCCGCTGGTGGCTGTGGTTTGGACGGCACAAGGCAAGCAGCTGGCTCTACTTGAACTGAAGAGATGTTATGTGGTTGCTGGCTTACCGACTGACCCTGGGCCGGGCTATGCGCATTTTGGGTAGAAGCAATACTCAACCCTTGACTTTTCAAAAGGCTCATGGCAAACTCATTCGCTTCCTTGGTTTGAAAGCCCATTATCTTGCTGGGATCATAAGTGTAACCACTTGGCAATTGAGTGCAATTGGCATTCGATGGCTGTCGTGTATTCTCCTGCTGCCGCGGAGCTGGATTACTCTTCTCTACGGATTTTCGGGCCTGAGGTAAAGTGCTTTGAGGTTCAGATGGCTGTCGAGTGGATTGACCTGCACTCTGTCTGCCACCGCGTCTATGTTCTCGTTTCGAGCTGCTTATCTTCAAGTTGGCTGTCTCTGTAACGACTTTATTCACACGATTATTATATTCATCAGTATGACTGGCAAAAGAATTGCTCGTCTTGGTAGGCGGAGGAGCAACACCAGCTGCTCCAGCACAAGCACCGTTGCCTTGCTGACGACGCCTGTTGTGGTTGTTGTTGCTGTTGCTGCCGGCAGTTCCATTCTCAGTGCGAGTGTTTCCATTGCGATTGTTTTGGCGTTCGTTAGCACGACGATTGATCGCTGGCTCCTTTGTAGAGCTCTCTGGCTTACTTGTTTCAATGTTGCCTTTGCTGGGCGCTGGATTCGAGTCATGGCCATTACGGTTGGAGCTTTTCGCATGCGGTTGCTCAGTAGCACGTGCATTGACATCCGGCTTGCGCGCGCTGCCACCACCCGGAGCTCCGCTTCGATCGTAGAAGCTGCTGCTGCTACCGACGCCACGAGACGAACGCTCTTCACGGCCAGCGCGACTGCGTGTGCCGCCTCTTTGAGGCCGGCTAGAATGACCGCCACGATTGGCAGCAAAACTGCTCGAAACATTGTTTTCGAATCGCGTGCGCTCTGCCACACTTTGAGATTTGCTCTCAGCCAAAGACACGGCGACTGCTGCTTTATAATCACTTTCGTATTGCATGTCCAACGCCTTGTCGGCATTGGATCTAGGTTTCACGTGCTCCCCGCTTATATCGACGGTTGTTTGGTCCGTGCGTAGCTTGGTAGTGAGAAAATCGAAAAGTGTGGCATTTGCTGCGGGTTTTGCGGCTTCGGCTTCATCTTTGAGGTTGGCGCCACGCTTACTCTCCCTGCCATTGCGACCGCCATCCCCTCGACCGCCACGAAATTGCGTTTCGTTTGAACTGTCAGCCGCATCTTTGCGCCTCTTCAAATTGAAGAGAGCTCTCTCCAAATTGTTGCGCGTCGCTTGCAACGCAGCCTTGGCCTCTTCCTTACTGTATCCTTTCTCGAGAATTTTTTTGATGTTGTGGTCCACAATATTTTGACCCCCGCCTCCAAAGACCTTCTTGACAGCCGCCTTGCTTGCCACGGCGATTGCTTCGCTTCGCATATTGTTGAAGTCGTCGTTTTCCTTGGTTGGTTTGTCTTTGTCCTTGTCTGCAGCCGATGCTAGGCTTTTAAAATTGCGATCAGCATCCGCATCGATGCTCTTACCAAAGGTCACCCACGGCGGTGGAGCAGACGATCCGCTAAGCGGGCGTCCGCTGCGAGCATATTTGAGCATAGTGCGGGCAAAATCCCATTTTTCGTATAGTGCGTCCACCCGTCCACCCAGTATTTTAAGCTCGTTGCTTCGCAACAGCAGGAAGCCTTGCAGCAGTTGAAGCTTCTCGGCATGAAAGTAAATCTTTGTGCCAGGCGCCACGTTTAGGTTGAGCGCTGGCACAGGTTCCAATTCGAGGGCCTGCAATACGGTTTGTCCATCGCTAAGCTCCACTTGCAAAAGTCGGGGCGCAGCCTTCGACTCTTCATTGCTCTTCGGAGCCGCTATGTTGCGAACTCTTTGCACCTGCAGGACGATGCGACCTGGAATCACGCCAGAGCTTTCGTCCTTTTTGATAGGTAAAGCGCCGCCACCAAAGTCACGCAAGTCACGCTATAATAAAAATAATAGTTGCGAATAGTACTCTGTATGCAATTGCCGTTGCCGGCTTTCGTTTGGTGTTACTCACATTTAAAGCAGCTTCAATTATTTTGCTTGGATCGGAGGCGTCATCGACGACGCTTTGCAATGACTTTATTCCATTCTCGGTGAAATGCCTGAAGAGATCTTGATGTAATCAAATGTCCACAGTTATACTGACCGAATTACTTACCATCCGCTAGCTTGTAATTTATTTGACAATTCCATTTTTTCTTAAATATACAATACATATATGTGTACATATATTTTAGCGAGTGCAGCACAAAACTACCCAATTTCGTCTCACCGAAGCCTAAATTCGCCGCACCCTAATATTCGCTGTGGTAATCGTTACACCTAAAATTATCGATGATTTAGGTATGGTCCCACAATATTAATTACGGTAGTGAGACTAAGCTTGTATGCTTAATAAACTGTATTTAATTAAAATTTTTAATTACAATGAAAATAACATAATAATAATAAATAGAATTCTACCTCATAAATTACTTTTAAAATGTACGCAATATTCAATCTTAAGATATTCGGCGCCGAAACTTAAAAAAGTATCGATGACTATCGATATTAATTTACAGATTTGAGCTAAATAATGCTGAATTAAGAAAAAATTCTTATATAGCGACAACCAATTTTTCTGTTCATTGTTATTAAAGCAGCTGTAAGTAACGGTTCGTGATCGGAAGTAAAATAAAAAGCAACGTGAAATTTAAAAAGTTTAATCAATACTAAGAATATAAGAAAAAGTATTTTTGCGTACAAATCATTTACGGATATATAGACGTGTATATTTTTAGTGCCAATAGTCAGTTGGAAAGCGCGAAAATTGAAACGTTCTTATCAAATACACGAAATAATAAATATTATATATATTATATTAACTAGTGATAAAAAGTAGTGCAGCATGAATTTATCCTTTGCTGGGTGCGGTTTCCTTGGAATATACCATGTTGGCGTTGCTGTCTCCTTTAAAAAATACGCTCCGCATCTACTTCTAGAAAAAATTGGTGGAGCCTCGGCGGGCTCCCTGGCAGCATGCTGCCTGCTATGCGATTTGCCACTAGGTAGGTCTTACTTCTATTTACACTTGTATATTAAAATATAAATAAATATCTATATATATATATATAATAAAACTAAGCGCGAAATTGGTTGGCTAAGTTGTTGCACTGTTCAGGTCAGGGCGCATTTCGCTCTTTATTTAGTAAAACATATATCATGGAATGTAAGACGCGTACACATAGGAACGTTTCAATGCCAGCTGTGAACACTCCCATTTGGGGGCTCGTCGCTGCGGAAACGTAAGCATAGGAACAACAAACCAAACAGACCAGCTGCAAATACACACAAATGTGTGTAAGCATGGATGTATGCATGTGTGTATATTTAGTGTAAACATGTTTGTAAACTCTTACGAGCCCCAAAAATAAATTCTTTCGTTGCGTTCATACATGAGTATGTTTCTATGTGTACATATATACATATGTATGTATCAACCAAAATATTTGATTTCGCGAAGGTCGATTTTCCTTATCTGTGCAGGCACGTTTTAAATTATATTGTCAATTTAAAACGATAAAGAAAAAACCATACATACATTTTTATATACATATATTATGGATGGCATTAATCAAAACCCTTTAGATTTTCTGTGGCTTACATACATACATACATATATTATATTTATACTTGTACTTAAACGTACATATATTTTTGTACCTGTTGCTGTATCTTTTTGCTACATACTTATAGAAAGTTCGGTAAATAGCCAGGTAGAATACATTGAAGCACCTGTTCCGGATTAATTGCAGCATTTCGTTTTTATTGTGAGATGCGTTTCAAGTGTCTGTAAGTACTCGACAAATAACGGTTACTAGTGAGTAATTTACTTTGCTCTCTTTGGTTAATGACTTTCGAACTTTGGAACGAGTAATAAACCATCGAAAGTTAAACTTGATATCAGTCATGGGATATACGTATGTATGTATGTTTATTTACATATGTATGTATGTATATTATCAGACATACCAGCTAGATTATTTATTGGATCTTCCGATGTTCAATTTTGTTTATGAATAAAATATATATATATATTCTTATATATGTGCATACACTGTACATATTAATTTTAGTTTGTGTGAGTTCTTACAATGGTTCCCAATTGACGTCAATTCTGTTTGGTTCGAGTTTAACAATTCAGCAAAACAAAGTGAATGAGTTTCCTATTAGATTAAAACTAAACATACATACACATTCGTGTATATGTGTGTGTCTCTGGCACATACACTCTAAATGTGTTTTTATTTCAATAAATATTAGCAGCTGTCTTTTGCAAAGTGCGAAGCAGCTTATCAGCTCGTTTTATTGTGACTCTTGAGGTCTTCTTACACATATGACTATACACACAATTATATTATACAATTTTATTCCCAATAATTAGATATATACAAATACAAATATCAAACGGACTATATATATATATATATATTGGCACAGTTCTTGGGCCCACAATAAATTTTTTCACAGTACAGTATGAACCCTAAATAAAACACACTTACCTTGCCCTTTATTATTTTAAAACCACCCCTAAATAATGGGTTTCACAATTTTTCAATTGAATGATATTTATTTATGTATATCTTATACACATAGGTATATTTAACATGCATAAGGTGAAATGCATGTTTATGAGAATTATAGGTCTGCACAAGAAAATGCTATGAAATTTTGACTAATGTATGTATGTTTTTATGCGCTTTTGGCATTCTTGGTGAGTACGAAAGTAGCTTGTGGTTACCCAAAAGTATACTAAATATATACATAAATCTACATAAGGAGAACAAAGAAAAAAATATTTTTTCTCTTATAATGTAAATATGATGTATGCATGACAACAACATTAGAATTAGGGATATCTATCTTTCTGTATACATTTACTTTAATGTTGTTACTTAAAGAAAATATGTAACAGACATTGCTACTTTCTGCGCTAGATTACCATCTATTGTCTGTTTGCTATTTGTGAGCGGAAATTGTTAAGCCCTTAAATGTGGGGACGGTACATCATACAACCAAAATGTCAGAACATAGATTAATACAAAAATCTTATCAGCTGACTTAACAAAAATCGAGAATCGAACCACTGCCACACGCAGAACTATAGAAGGTTTTGCAGCAACAAAACAGCTGTCGAGTATATACATATATAATATATATAATATATGCTCATATAAATTGACTATACTCATTCACGAAGTGAAATGAAATTGAAAGTAGAGAAACAATATTAAAATTTTCAATATTTGCTAGGGGGTATACATAAATGTATGTATATAAGAGTTTTATGAATCAATTTGGGGCGTTACAAGTCGGGAATATATGCATTGGAGGCCAACCCAATATTGAAACAACTTAAAGACTACAAGGTGCACACGAAATTTTCTATCGTCAAACTAGAACCCGTCCTAGTAAAGGATTCTGCACAATTTCATAGACCATTTATGTACATATATAACTTACAGTATATGATTTATGTAAAATGAACAGTATTTTAATAATTTGATTGTTTTTACGTCTCCTTAAAGGCAGCATGACATCTGACTTCTTCCGTGTGGTAAACGAGGCTCGCCGTCATTCGCTTGGACCATTCAGTCCGTCATTTAACATACAAACTTGTTTGCTAGAAGGACTCCAGAAACATCTCCCCGATGACGCACACAAGCGCGTCAGTGGACGCCTGCACATCTCTTTAACGCGTGTTTACGATGGAAAGAACGTGATAATTTCTGATTTCAATTCACGTAAAGAAGTGTTGGACGCTCTACTTTGTGCCTGCTTTATTCCTGGTTTTTCCGGAATTTTGCCACCGCGATTTCGTGGCGTGCGCTATATGGATGGTGCCTTTTCAGATAATTTGCCAATACTAGATGAAAACACAATCACTGTAAGCCCTTTTTGCGGCGAGAGCGATATTTGTCCACGTGACCAGAGCTCACAATTATTCCATCTAAACTGGGCCAATACAAGTATCGAAATATCGCGGCAAAACATTAACCGCTTTGTACGTATTTTGTTTCCGCCGAAAGCCGAGTTCCTGTCAAAGTTTTGTCAGCAGGGATTTGATGATGCGCTGCAATTTCTACATCGTAACAACTTGATTAACTGCAGACGCTGTGTAGCTGTTCAGTCCACATATGTAGTTTCTGAAACTGTTGCATCATCTCCAGAGACTGAGTCGGAGTGCCATGAATGCAAAAAACATAGAACGGTATGCATTTAATATACATATTTAGGAATGCCACTGTTTTCAAACATATTTTGCAGGATGCATTGAGTTCCAACTTACCAGAAACAGTAATGGTGGTTATACAAGACTATATAGAACAGGCTAACAAAGGCTTGGCCAATTGGATATTCAAGCATCGAAGCATGAAATTGCTTTCACTGCCAGCTACAGTACCGATGGACTTTTTCCTGGCTACAATATCAAAGTGTGTTAGATCGTGTTTCTATATGATTTATTCTTATTAATTTTGAATGAACGAATGGATTGGTTTTTTCAGACTCACCACTCTTACGCCAAAATTGACTAAACAAATGTGTCAGATAGTAGAAGAGTTTATTGATCAGCTAAACAAAACTATGACCGTTCGTTTTCTTAACAAATTTACGGTAAGTAATTAGTTATGACCGACTTTTCTTTTTCAAAATACAAATATTAATGCACTTAAATTTCCATACAGCTTTACGATCAGCCTCATTTCGATGCAACTGGGCTATTGCACTCCAACCATATTTGTGGGCCACAGGTTTCAATTTTGATCGATGAAGGGTAATTAAATATGGAACTCCTTAAATTAAATTATTGTACTCAATGTCACTTTTACATAGTGTCACAACCCCACTAGACAGAGAAGTTGGGCATGTTCTTGAGATGTCTACGCACTGCGACTCGCTATATTCGTATTATTATACAGATATTAATACCAACAAAGTGCAAGTAACTGAAATATTCGATATTGACGACATAACGAACCACGAACTATGCACCGATTTGCAAGCATATGATAAGACAGTGGACCATCTACCTGTACCACATCAGACATGTAACTCAGATTGGGACGGCATAAAAGCGGGTAAATGACAACAAAATTTGCATAATTAAAATCACTTTATATAAAAAATATTTGACTGGATTACAGTTAAAATTATGCCAACGACACCTGAACTACACGACGTTGCCTTTTAAAAGCGATATCTTAAGTTAGAAGTCTTCTTAAAAATTCAATTTTAATTTCCGTTTCAAAGGTAAGTTTAAAGTCTATTAATTTTTCTTTTTTTTAGGCATATTTGACACTAACTGAACAATTTCCACGTCTTTTCTTCTTATAGTTAGGCAATCATCCCTTGGGAGACAAGTATCACGCAACCAAATACCCTGAGGCTGAAAAAAGTTAAACTAGTTTATATATGAATAATATATACAATATAGTCTCTCTATAATTAGTAATGCAAATTCCAAAGTGACCTGTAGCCAAGCATTTCACAGTTGCACCTAATTGTAGTTTTGTAAACATAAAAAATGTACAGTATGAGCTATTCTCTAATTTATGAATACAAAGTATAGTATTGCAATAAGTAAATTAATTAATTAAAATGTAATATTGAATTAAATTATTAAAATTGACATTTAGATGATGTAATAAACAAAAAGTTATAAAAATTGGTGGTTAAAGATGAAAACTCGAAACGGCATTCTCCATGATTTTATAGCTAGGAACTTATGTGTATATATAGATATGTATATATATATATATATACACATATATATATATATATATATATATATATATATATGTATATATCAGTTTTGGTAAATCGGATGTCCGTAACGCCAGACTTCAACGTTATATTTTACTGGTGTATGCAGAGTTTTGTTGGGTAGACTTCAAATTTTGAATATATTGTCCAAATTAAAACAAGTAAGGAAGCTCTAGTCGAGACTGCTCGACTAAGAGATACCCTGATCCCTACAAAGAGCTGATATTCACGCACGCATAAGCACGCGCTCTGCTAACTGCGCAGTAAGCAGCGACTGCAATACTATAAGAATTTTGTTGCTGAATAATTTATCTTGTAGTATGACTATCTTCATGAAACTTTCAGAACGTGATCATAACTCTTCTTCTTCTGTGCTTTTGTATCGGTAATATCAATGCTTGAAATTATTTTACACGCTTGTTGTTATACGCTGAACCCATTGAAAATGGGAAATCAGGGTATAATGGTTTTGTTAAATGTATGTCCGCCTGTCCGTATGTTTGAATGCGTCGATCTCAAAAGATATAAGAACTAGAGACTTGAAGTTTTACGCAGTATGAGTTTATCACATTTTTCGATAACTCATCCAATTTTTTTTATCGACAATAATGGATAAATTGATTTAATTTTTTAAAGCGTAATTTGAATACTATTAATCCTAGAGACTTCAGATTTACTATGTATGTATTGTATTTGATGGATACAAAAATTTGCTAATTTTCAGATGTAGACAGTATATAGTATATAATAATATTATTAATGCTACAGATTTAAAATAATTAAATTAAATTAAATTCTTTATCAAGACGACAAGCTAGGTCTATATATCTATGTCCGTCTGTCCGTATGTTTCAACTCGCCAATTGAAAAAGGTATAAGAACTAGAGTACTCAAATTCTTGGTCCTTGTAAAACACGCTCAGATCGAGTTTATTTAAAATTTGGATAACTTTCCCGCTTTTGTGTTATCGATTAAAACTCTTTCAAAAATCTGTCTTAAAATTATATCTCCTCTTTAGCTTATAAGCGGAAATTCTTCTATGAAATCATGCCATCTTTCCATTTTTGAGATAGCATTTCGTGCAAAAACTGCTAAAGCAATTGGCTTATGATCTGTTTCGATTTCGAAATTCGTAACACCATATACATAGGTAATTAAGAAGATTTTGAGTATACATACTATTGTATATAATTCCCTTTCATTTGCTGCGCAATTTTATGTGAATTGTCTATAGCTTTTGAAACAGTCATTTTTTTTTTGCTATATCTCTATACAGCAATTACATTGTTTTTCAAATAACTAACTATATCACCTACGCCTTGATTATGTAGTTATTATTTTATAAGAATATAATGTGTCACTTTTTTGTTTACTCTTATCTACTCTTTGAATTTGTTTTTTTTTTTTTTCTTAATTTTAAAAAAATGATTTGCCAATTGAATTATACAAAAGAAATAAAATGGGACTATGGATTTTTAACGGTACTCCTTATTCAAAAGTAATGAATGCCATCAACTGTATAATATTTTTGTGTTTATACAAACTTTTTCAGAAGATGTGTAAAGATGCGGGCATTGAAGCTAAATTTGATGCGCACCAAATGCGTCTTCGAGCCAACTACGTCGGCGTGTTTCTGATGCTGCATTTGATTTTCACAATATTCCATTGCACCTTGTTATTGACGACCTGTGTGGTGAGAGGGAGGATATGCATTGTTTAAATAATAATCGTTAAATTATCTGTGTACACAGTATCTGGATTTAATATATATAGACGTTTTCTGCTATGTAGCATTGACCGCTGTCATCATTGCAGTAATGTGGCCTAACATAAATGTGGAATTTATGATGAGACATAAATTTATGATGTCCCTTACATCCATGATTGCCGTGATGGCTATTGTTTCAGTTGGTTGGTATTTGCTTTTTATTATATTTTACACTCTAAATATTAATATTATTTATTCAGATCTGCTACTTAAATATTTTCATAATCAAAATAATGATTGGATATTGGAAACAGTCTTTGATATATACATTATATTAATGATTTATATGTTTTTCCCGATTCCATATTTTCTTGCGGCGATGCTTGCATTTTCTGTGACATTAACGTATATAACCTACTTTGGACTATATCTTGGCGTTGAACGCCGAAATAAAACGGGTTATACGACACGTTTTAACCAAATAGTCGTTGAATTATGCAATTATATTTGTCTAAATATGATGGGTATATATTTTCGCGTAATGCGCGAGATAGTTGTGCGCGCCTCGCTCCTAGATCGGCATCAGTATGTAATGGAGGATACTGCGTTAAGGAGTGCACGTGCGCAGGAAAGAGTATTTTTGCATAGCATACTACCACCGCAAATAGCAGAGCCCATTCAAGATGATATTCGAAAACGACTTGAGTCCATAGAAAAGCAACACAAAATGCCCTCTATCAAAAGAACATGTCGAATAATATCCATTCAAATTCATACCGATGTCACTATTCTGTATGCAGATATAGTAAACTACACCATGTTGACTACAAGTTTACCCGTTAAGAGGCTTATCGCTTTACTCCACGCATTGTATGCCAGATTTGATAAGGCAGCTTCCAAGTATGCTGTGCAGCGAATCAAATTCTTAGGAGACTGCTACTATTGTGTAGCGGGCCTTATTAATCCAGATCCTAACCATGCCAAATGCTGCGTCGACTTAGGACTCTGCATGATCGATAGTATTCGAGAAATTCGGTTAGTACTAAAGAAAATACTGATTATTCCTTATTTTACACTATTTTGTTACATACTTTTTTTTTCCAATGTAAACCTGGTCTATTAGAACCAGCCATGTCCGTTCATGTGGTCATTTGTATGGGTGCTAACTAAAAGACTAGAAACTCGCATTTTTACTCATAGCTTCTCTTATAGTAGGGCTATATTATGTTTGTTTCGAACTATTAATAACGTTTGCCTTAGTTTTGACAATCCACAAATCCAAATAGCAATTATCCAAAGTTCGAGTTCTTTGGAACGAATATTTTATTTTTTAATGAAATTTTTACTGGGACTCACAAAAAAATAGGAAGATGTAAGTTCTAATATTCAATACTCATTGATTTGTACATATGCATGTATGGGCATGTACATTTGAAAAAAAAATAGATGTTATTGTAAACATTTTTATAGATACAGTCAGTATAGACTGTTTGAAAATGTATTTCGGGCTGAATATGGGGCATTTCTAATCGGCTAATTCCGAGTAGAGCATTCTAAATTGATGTTATGCTGCTGGATTATATTCTATCTATCTAATTTTAGAGACAAGGTCAAAATTGACGTCGACATGCGTGTTGGTGTGCATTCGGGAGAATTGTTTGCTGGTGTCCTAGGGTCAGCGAAACTACAATATGACATTTGGGGTAAACAGAATTTCCACCAATCTCTAGTTGTTTATAAATATTTTATTAGGTACTGATGTCTTAATTGCGAATCAATTGGAATCAACTGGTATGCCTGGTCTAATCCATGTTAGCGAAAGAACTTTGCAAATGACAGATGACAGGTACAAAGTATATCCTGGCACCGATCAAGCACGCAATAATCATTTCCTTCGGAAGTTCAATGTTGTCACATTCCTTATAATCGGAATTGATGAAAATAAAAAAAATGAATTTAAAGCTTTTGAATATCCTGATTCAACATCCTCTATAAAAGAGACAATTGACAATGGGCTATCTTTAGAAGAAGAATTGCAAAAGATGCCGCTTGGACCCAAAGGGTAAGAGGCATTTTAATTAACTCCATTCCACAATAAAATTATATCTTCAAACAGACTTAAAGAGGTCGTGTACGAAATATTTAATTGGAATAACAAAAAACAAAAACAGAAGTCAATTACGTCCAAGTCAGAGATTGGAAGTTTTTTATTGCATTTTCATGATTCTCGACTGGAATATAAGTATATCCACCAACCCGACTATATGTTGAAATACAGTGTTTTTCTAGCCTGGTGCTGCGGTATGACTCTTATATACGTACAACTATTTTATAACCATAAAGGAGATAACATCTCAGTTTATGTGGATTTAGCTCTTATAATTACGTTATCCATGCTATTATTTATAACTTGGTATAAGAAGATCTGCCATTGGCGCTATTCCACAATGTTACACAATTACTCACCTTTCACCTGTTTCTTATTTAAAATCGCGGATAGTCTACAGCGCAGCCTCATCAAACGCATCGGTATATATATGTACTTCGTTATATCTTACTTTTGTATTATTGCTTTTATACTGGTTGGTAACCAAATATTTTGATTGGACAAAGGTTTATAACAATCAATTTATTTTAGAATGATTGTGATCGGGATGACTTCCAGCTAATGCATATCGAAAGCATACTCTACAGGTATGAGCCTGATTTTATTATGTGCTTTGCCCCGTGGACCTTGACGTGTATGGTGTGTCTTATTATAATGATGAGTATAATATTTACTCGAATTCCGTTTAACATGAAAATATTTATTGGCTTGCTAGAGGCTATCAGCTATTTAATCGTCATGTTGTATCAATATGATTATGTTATACACTCCAGTTTGACAACCAACCCATATTTTCTACCTGAATACGCACACTGCCTTTTGATTTTAATTACTCTGTTTGTTATATTTTTTAAAGAACGACAGATGGAATTCGATAATAAAATCAATTACAAGTGAGTCAAGAACTTAAATTCTGATTCCATAATACAAACATTTTATTTAGATGGAGTGTGGAACTAATAAAAAAACAGGATGATTCCCGTATAGCCGCCCAATCTATAACAATTTTATTGCACAACATTTTGCCAGCTCATGTTGGTAAGATAATTGCTTACTTCATTTTCATATTGAATAGTTATGAAACCTTCATTTGTTGTAGTCAATGTTTACCTGACTTCGTTAGCCAAACATGAGCTTTATTATGAGAGCTACGATATGGTGGCTGTTATGTTCGCTTCCCTCAAAAACTTCGAACTGACATTGCCTAATTTACGGGTTCTCAATGAGATTATTTTCGAATTTGACCGAATCGTAAGACATGTGAAATACCATTTCAATTGGCAGCTCTTGATATTTCTGTTCTAGCTCTCCTATTATAGAGACAAATATCGAGTAGAAAAAATCAAAATCGTGGGCTCTACGTATATGGCAGCCTGTGGGTTGGATGTACAGATTGGCCTAAATATAAAAAACGAAACACGGAGCCATGACTCTCTTATCCAGGAAGGTACATGATTAAGATATAGGGTCTATAGTTATTATTAAAGTATCTATTCTGTTGCAGTCCAACGCGCACGTCTCTTGCTCGCGGCTTTTCAAAAGAAACACTATTCCATAACTGACGAAAAGGAGGAAGTGGTCTTCGTGCTCACAACATTTGCATTGGATCTGATGCGAACGCTTTGGGTATGCAACAATGATTATAAGAACATTCCAATTGATCGTGATGTATTTAATGCTGACATGAGCATTGGGATATCTAGTGGAGAGGTGATGGCTGGGGTGGTGGGCGCTTCTCAGGTGCAGTACGACATTTGGGGCCATGCTGCTAACATGGCTTCGCGAATGGATTCAACCGGCGTTGCTGGTAAAATACACGTTACTCAGAATACGGCACTTATACTTCAGAAATATGGTATAGAATGCAATTACCGTGGTATGACCTACGTCAAGGGTCAAGGCATACTGCCAACTTATTTTGTAGACATCGATGAAAATTACGAATTCAGGTATACCCATGACAGTTATAATTCGATTGATGTCAAATCAGAATCCGATTAAGCCTTTTTAGGATTTTCCGATCAGCAAATATTTCAAAATCAAAATTATATTAGACTCGGAGATCATAACATTTTCCGTAAAGCTATAAATAAAATAAGTAATGACCGAAAAAATAAATAGATGATATTAATAGTATTTATGCAGTGTTTGATATGATATGAACTTTTTATCAGGATTGTGAACGCATCGGCCTCATCGAAAATCAGTTATATAATTATATCTCCAAATTTTAAATACAATAGAATCCGGTTATATATTCGGAAGACGCTCTAGCCATTTGAGTTTGCCTAGGGACCAGAATTTTCGGCGCAATAACAGTATGAAGTAAGTATTTACTATAAGCATTTCCTCTATTTCTTCCAAGTCTTTAATGCTGAGCTGAACAATCACAAACTTCACTTTATTGCACTGCACGACTGACCCCCATAAGGCTTGGGTGATTGGAGGAATGCAGGGGAAGCAGCAGCGGCTGCCCTTTATATAGGGCGACTTTCACTCATAGCCGAAGATGCGCTCAAATTTTGAAATTAATTGTAATGATACTATAATTATGATATAACAATTAAAATAATTCTGAATATAAAGATTATCAAGAAAAGGGCGATCAATAAAGAATAGCGAAAAGCAAGGATAGAATAGCAATAAGAGTATTCCTTCCCAGCCCCAACGCTTTTAGATCTACATCTAATTGATTTTAAACTGTCAATCCGAGCATATATGGCCAATCAGCACACACGTGGCAGGCATTTATTTGTTTATTCTATGCGTATAGTCAGAAGCGCGCCTTCTAGCATATTCTAAGAATTGCTATTGATTTGTGAATAAATAAAACTTGTAAAATGGGTGAAAAGCGTATAGCTTGAGATCTAGCTTGTTAATATGTATCTCAATCTCAATTTCGATTGCATTGTTTTTATACCCTAATCCATTTAAAAATGGGAAATCAGGGTATAATGGTTTTGTGAAAAGTATGTAACAGGCAGAAGGAGGCGTGGCAAACCCCATAAAGTATATATATTCTTGGTCAGGGCGACGAACTGAGTCGATTTAGCCCTGTCAGTCTGTCTGTGCTGAACTGGACTCTTGCATTTTTCTTCTTAGGTCGTGCATATCACGCGCACCCGGGTTTTTACTACGCCTTTAAAAACCTTATAGAGAAGCAATTATAAAATTGTATCGGGTACATCCTTAAGCCTAAAGTTTACAAATTTGAAATATAGATTCACATGCATTCATCAAATTTATAAATATTTTTTATGTTATCAACTCTTCAATTAACTCAATTAACTCCGAATCAACTCTTGTTTTTTTTTTTTTTTTTAAGTTCTTTAAAATTCTGTTGTTCTTCCGTCGTATTATTAATTATCAGCCTATTTTTATAAGTGAACACGCGTAACAAAAAGAATGCTGAGCTTGGCAAAAGGCCTGACGTTGAGTAGAGAAGTCGCTCCGCAAACCGAAACCATCATTTACTGATAACTGTTTGCTGAAGTCACGAGACGCTACGTCAGCTAACCTATCCTATCCAGTACCGCAGCACATCGCGTCGTCAAGAGGACCATTTTGGTAGTTTAAAATTATTTTAAGTTTAAGTGCACTGTGGGTAATATTATGAGAATTTGGTTGCTGAATAATTTCTCTTCATAATGTTCAAATGTATATATGTATATTCCAAAGCACAAGTCTGTTTTTTTGAAAATTGTGGCGAAGGGGGCGTGGTATCCAAAATCTTTAAATTTCAAAATTTTCGTATCGATCAGATGTATACACATAGTAAATCTGAAGTCTTCAGGTCTAAGAATATTAAATGTACGCAGAATAACCGAAAGCAATTTATCGATTATTTGCGATTTAAAAAATAAATCGTATGGTATACACGAGTATGCATGCAAACTCAAAGTCTCTAGCTCTTATATCTTCTGAAATCTAGGTGTTCATACGGACGAACGGGCGGACAGACGGACAGAAGGTAGATGGACAGGGCTATATCGACTCAGCTCGTCGCCCTGATCAAGAATATATATATATACTTTATGGGTTCTGCGATGCTTCCTTCTCCCTGTTACATACTTTTTACAAAACCATTATACCCTGATTTCCCATTTTTAATGGGATCCAGGCATAATAAAGTTATACTGCGTATGTTATGGTATTGTTGGTACTAGTCGTAAAAAGAATATATATTTCTTTTTGATTTACACGAATGTCAAAGATTTTTTATTTAAGAACGAATAATTTGGAATACTGCGAATTTTAATGGAGTGAAAAAATTTCTATTAATTGAGTGACCTTCGAGTATGAACTTTGCTTTCTCGACGACTATCCATGCTTCTTGCATAAGAAAAACGATCATTTCCAGAAATGCACGCTTCGACACATTCGATTAATTGTGGTGATTGAAGTTTCTGAGCAATTAAAAGCGCTTTTTTCAAAGCTTCGCTTATACCTTCAGTTTTATTTAAAGATGCATTCGACTTCACAGTGACAATAACGCTTAAGAAACTCCATATATTACTGTTGCATAGCTCTGCTTCTAAAAATAAATAGCGTTATAAGTTAAAACGTTGAAACAAAACATTGTTCAAACCCTGCAAGGCCTTGCGAGCAACAAAGCAACACTCGTCATAGCGATTTGACTGAAGATGAATGCATGCAATTTGATGCAGTAAATACGCTTTTTCAATCGAATATTTAGAAAATATCATTCGTTTCTCCAAGCGAGATATCAGTCGTCTATTGAAAAAAAAAAAAAAACAAATTACTGCTTATCAAAAACTGCTTATCAAAACTTACTTTGATTTTATAACTGTAGGGTCCACTGACTCCTGATCTTGATGTGTGGATCGATCTCCGAAAACAAATGCGTTTATATCTTTGACTTTATGCGGGTTATAATGCAATAATTGCAGAACTGGATTTTTGTCACCGATTCGAAAGTTTTTAGGTACAACATACTGTTCGGATAAAGCTAAGCCCAAAGTATTATAGACATCATTGATAAACTCAATCTTCCATGGCATAATTCGATTGGTTTTCAGTACTGTGTAATCTCCCATTACCTCCTCGATATAATTTGAAAGCCTCTGAAATAAAAATTAAAAATATTGCATATTCATTTTTGGTAATTCGCTTGCGTTATAAAATACGTATTTTAATTTTTAAGTTAATTTGCGTTCCTTGTTTAATAATAACCACTAATTGATAATAATTTTTCATGTAATTATGGGCAAAGCACGTGAAGAAAAAGAACATTAAAAATTAATTGATAATGCAGGAATTTTTATAGAATACCTTAGCTAATTATAATATGTACCTCTATATACAATTTACAGCCAAAGTAACAAAAATTAAAAAAATAATACAGTCAAAAAGAAGTGCAGATTGGGAAAACCATTTAAAACCAAACCTATAATATTGATAACATTCAAAGAAAATGTGCCGATTTCGCCAAAAGCACTATTACTTGAACTCAAAAACAATAACAAATTATCAATAAGTAGAAAAACTGTCCAAATATGCCAATGAAGGCTGCTTATTCTACCTTGTTACTCCTCCAATGTCATTAATATGAGTATAAAGTAAATCAAAAAGGTGAGGATTTACTAAATCCTTCGTAGTTAAGCCGCAATCATTCTAGAAACAAAAATTATGGACAGATGACAGCTCTTTTGAGTATCAAAGGATCAAAGACAAAGATAATCGTGTCTGTGCACGATATGGTGAAGAATCTGTAATGTTCTGCGGTTGCATGTACTTCAATAACTTATTCGATTCTATATGCATTAACGACCTGATATCCTAATGACCACGCATCGAAATCGGCTGATCGGCTTATTGAACAATCATTTGTACTGAAACCCACATGGAACACAGGAAATAAGCATTAGTACTGATGTCACAAAAAAAAAAAAAAAAAAAAAAAAAAAAAATCAAACAATTAAATACACCAAGCAAAAATAGTTTTTCTCATTGACCAAAAACATATGAAGATACGGCAAGAATCTGAAGAAGTAATGGTTACAGCTTCTGGACAAGTTATGCACTAAAGCACTACTTTCACCATATGCGAAACTATAGTAGCAGCTAGAATTCACGCATTTGTAGGGTCTGTCCCGCCTCCTACTGTCTGTTTCATACTTTTAACACCATACCCCGATTTCCTATTTTTAATGGGTTCAGGGTATAATCAGATACATTCAGATAATTCCCTTGTAGAAAGTGCTACTAGAGATAATTGAGCACAAAAATCAATTTAGCTATTTAGCTAGCAAGTGTATACGCATACATATGTATATATATTTTTTTTGTCTAACATTCAAATAACTTACCGTCAAATTTTTTTGATACCGAAGACGTCTAATAGTTTGTAAAACAGAAATCATGTTTCGTCGTGTTTGATACTGTATTCGATTGAGAAGAGCCTCTCTGAACTTGAGTAATCGATCTTTGTTAGAATACTTCTTATACCGCACGTAATACATTGGTGATCGAGCTTGTATTATTTTCTTGATTCGTTGAATATGATTGATTACACTATTAGACCATCAGTTCATTAATTTTAAAACATACCAAGAACTTCTTAACGACTTCATATTGCTTAGCCACCATTGTACCCAAAAAATCTTTGGACATCTTGCACTGGTCCAAAAGTAAACTTGGGTTCCTGAAACCGTTACGCATACAAAAGGAATCTTAATAAAATTACGCACAAAGAGCAGGAGCAGATACCATATATTCTTAATCAGGACTACGACCTGAGTTGAGGTTTTACATTAGCTCTTTTCGTCGGTTTGTATGTCCGTCCGAATGCGCTGATCTCAAAGCCTATAAGACATTTTTAGGTCCCTACATTCCACGCGGTATGCAGTATGATCTACAAGTATATTGTGTGTACTTTATTAGTTGAAGAATCCCTCTTACAAATTTGCCAATTCTAACTTTTAAGATGAACGAGATATAATATGATACATACTTATATTTTGAAGGGATTTCTCATCGATATCATTAAAGCCCACATATTTCTGTAAACAAACATAATCTGCGTGTGCTATACACAGACCTGCAAAAAAATGCAAGTCTCTACCTTTTATACTTTCTAAAATCGACGCACTCAAATATACGGACGAATATACGGACTGTTATTTCTGTAATGATGCATTTAACAAATATAAATAACGGTATCCCATTTTCAATACGTTAGCGCTTTAACACAGTGCTGGAGTGCAACTTTCTTACTTCTTTCGACTCAGTACTATGAAAAAGTCTTAAATTGATACTGCTTATTGACTTACAATGTAATTTTTTAGTAAATTCCAATCTACCAATTCCAATCTACATTTTCAATAAAAAACTTACTTTCTTAAATTCTTTAAAAAAAGAATGTCTATCCATGATCTGTCAATATAAACTTGGTAGCATATATCAAAAGCACGTTTTCGTCTTGCTATTTCTAGTGGACTCAGTAATTCCTCCTAAGAATATAAATAAATTACAATCGTTTCATTAAGTATTATATATATATATATATATTGACTAACTTTAGTTTCAGGAACGCTTAATATATCGCATTTATTTTGTTCTTTTAACATTTTCCATAATGGGCGATTGTCAACCTTCAATTTTTCGTTAAGCAAGTCTTTCACGTGGGACATTAAGCGTTCATTCTCCAATATAAATGGGCTTAAGCCATCCCCACATGCATCTTTTATATTTTCATCAACCTATTAAAACAATCTTGTATCAACTAACAAAACCTTTCATTGGTACATACCACGATCAGTCGGTCTTCAAAAGCTTTGGTCTTGTTACCAGTGAATATTCGTTTGTTATTATGAAGTTCAGCTTTAGCTTTTTCAAATTGATTTAACTCATATAATGCATCGCAAACTTCCAGATTAATTGGAGCATTCACCACAGACTTAACTTTTAAAATTCCTTCAAATGATCAAATATCACAATCAGATTAAGTCAAAAGTTACAAAAAATTCATCATCATTACATATACAACAGGCAAGAAAGCCCTAGTGGAGACTGCTCGACTAAAACTTCCCCTGAACCCTTCGAGGAACTCATACATACATACATATTTTAATAGTTCACACAAGAAAGACACACGCACCTAAGCAATCATGACCTACAGTGTGGGCTTATTATAGGTACTTAATTGTTGGATAACTTTTTTTATAGATGCACTAGCTCCATAAAAACTACAAATCTTGATGATATAAAAATGTGTGTATTTACCAAAGCAGAAGTCTCTAGTACTTAAAATACGCTTTTTGCTAATTTGAACTAAAATCGATACGGAAGTTGCTATCGGTTTTTTTGGCAACAGGATCGATCTGCGCGTGCAATACACGGTCCACTTATAGGTTATATGGACGGCAGCATAGCAAAAGGCTAATATGATGAATGTGTGCAAGCTCATAGGAAAATTGCTGTCCAGTACATTGCCAATCGTGACCTTCAAAAAAGAGTTAGGTCAAATTCTGAGCCGATATCCAAAATATAATCAAAAAATTGAAATTTTATAAAATTCATCTGAATATGCAACTATAGAGCCTCTAGCTTACAAAACTTAAAAAATCATATTTTATGTATATTTTTTAAAGGATAACACAATATCGGGAATAACTATCGTTTTCTTGCAATTTCCAAATGCAGTCTCTAACCCCATTCATTTTCGAAAATTGACATGTTCACACAGACCAGACAAACGGACAGGGCTAAATCGACCCAGTTCTTAACGCCTACCACGCGACTTCTGCCTTTTACATAGAAGATTCAAGATGACACCTCGTGAACTACATATACATATGTATGTTAGCTCCAATTAAACTAAATAATAAAATAAATTATAAATAAATAATAAAAAAATAAAAAAAAGGTAAATAAATAAATAAGTCTAAAGGTTGCGACCTATAAGGCCCCAAGGTAATTATTGAGCTTCCTTATTTTGTTGTCTGCAGCGCATAGGTCAGTGCCATTATCAAACTTCACATAGAGATAAAAAAAATGTCAAATGGTACCAAATCCGGGAAAGTAGTACACAGTCGTATTCGTCAACGTACAGTAGGTCAAAAAAGGATTGACACACTTGAAAAATAAAACTTCTATGTGCTGTATCTTTTTTTTTTGAACACAGCTATAAATAAATTAACAACCATATTTATTAAGACCATGTATTGTAATAATATTTAAAATTTTAATTTTTGCTTTGGTTCATTTGCATAGGACTAAAATATAAATATAGGCACAAATTTTCGTCAAAAAAGTATTGGCACACGCTATGTTCTAGCTTACGCTTTCGTTGCTACGATCGTAAACTCCCGTTATTTTTCCTTCCTTCTTTAAACCCTCGCTTCGTTTCGGTTATTGCGAGTGTTTGCGATTGCAAAATGATTACTTATAATCGGAAATTTAAGAGATCAAAAGCAAAATGGCGAGAGGTGCAGAAATTTCTTTGGAAATGCGGATATTCATCATTAAATTGTATTTAGAGAGTAATTCTTATCGTGAAATTGGTATTCTTGTAGACAGATCATGGTCTAGTGTGAGAAATATTATGCATTACACAGAAACGGGGAAAATAACTCCAGAGCGCAGATCAGGCCGGCCAAAAATATTGACAGAACGCCAGGAACGGATTGTGGTGTCCACAGTTGCACAAAATCCTCATACTTCGGCTGTGAAATTATGCGAGAGCCTACAAGAATCTTTTGATAGTAATTTCTCCACACAAACTGCTCGAAATACCCTCCATAAGGCCGGGTATCATGGTCGTGTTCCTAGGCGCAAGCCTTTAATTTCGAAGGTGAACAAGAAAAAGAGGCTGGAGTTCGCCAAACAGCACATAAACAAGCCGGATTCATTTTGGAACAAAATTATATTTAGTGACGAGTCTAAATTTAATCTATTTGGGTCTGATGGAGCGTAAAAAATTTGGCGGAAACCTAACAAAGAGCGTCAAGAAAATAATTTGCTCAAAACGGTTAAGAACGGTGGAGGTAATGTGATGGTTTGGGGGTGTTTTGCTGCTTCTGGAGTTGGAAATCTAGTATTTATTGATGCCACTATGGACAAACATGGTTATAGAGACATTTTCAAAGAGAGTTTAAGTCCAAGTGCTCAACAGCTGGGTCTCAGTGGCACTGATTGGCAGTTTCAGCAATATATGATCCAAAACATTCGTCTTATCTTGTGCAGGAGTGGCTCATATACCATTGCAAGCAGTTTAAAACACCTCCTCAATCACCGGATTTGAATCCCATCGAGCATGTGTGGCACCTACCGGAAATAAAAATCCGATCTCACCAAATAACCTCAAAGGATGGGCCAAAATCACCACTTATGAAAGGTCAAAACTAATAAAAAGCATGAAGAGACGTTTACAGGCGGTCATTCAGTCAAACGGAGGGCCAACAAAGTATTAGGGTGATTACGCCTTGTGTGCCAATACTTTTTTTGTTTGTTAAATATTATTAAAATACATGGTCTTAATAAATAGGGTTGTTAATTTATTTATAGCTGTGTTAAAAAAAAGTTACAGTACATAGAAGTTTGACTTTTCAAGTGTGCCAATACTTTTTTGACCCAATGTAGTATAAGAGTATTCCTGAATCTACATAACATTTCAGACAGTCGTATACCTAGAGAATAAAATTAAAATGGCACAGACAATTAAGATTACTGCACTATAATATATATTAATATATCTTAATGTTTTTCAAGCATTGAATACGTCAAGCTGTTTGCTGTACGATGTAACATCCCACTGTCACTGTATTGAGCAGCGCCGTGCTCGTGCCAACACTACGCCTTATTCATAGCTGACTCTTACAAGCAGATTAATATTTAAGATAATTAATGTAATTTTTGTTATATATACAAGTTAAAAGTCGAGTTAATGAAAAGCCCGCGCGGCTTTAAAGTTGCGTATGCAAAAGGATCCGGCGGGAGCAATGTATCGCAAGAGCCAAGCTATCCGAAGAATTAATGTAAATCGGCTTGCCAACTCATTGTATATCTCAAATGATGTACTTTTATATACTTCTTATGCCACTGATATACTTAAATATATATTCATTGTATCATTCATTCATTAAATCATTATTGTATCAAATGTAATACTTTGTTCCGGCTAAATCCGTGAAAAAAACATGACTTTTATTGCTAGGCCCGAAGCTAGCGATTGGCAACCAGTGTGATTTGGAGCATCTCTATAACCCAATCTACGTAGGACGTTTGGATTACCAAACAAACGCATAATCCACCGGATTGTGATTACCTACGTATGCAGAGGGCATAGATTGATTAGAAAAAATAAACTCGTGCAATTGGCATAAATAAATCTCTTGATATATAATTTAGCATTAGACATTCCTAATGTTTGATTATAATTATTCCAAGAAAACATTAGCTGTTGCAACTAATTTTTACTATAGAAAACTCATCGGAATAAAAATAGACGAGTCTAAAATCATAAGTATATCAATACGATAAAAATAATTGCAGTACTGTAAAGAAATCTAAGACCGCAAAAAAATAGATGATCTTTTCAACAGGCAGCTGTTTTACTTACTTTGAGCTTCAAGGCTGTCTTCAAGAGCACCCATAGTTTTAGCAGTTTTTCTTTTACTCTGACTACGATGATAAAGAGTCATATAATCATCATTAGAAAGTTGTAAAGCTTTATCATAATAGTGCATTGCAATATTTTCTCTGCGTCGTCGAGAATAATATTTTCCCCAATCCTTATAAATTTGCTGCTCAATTTCAGGAGTCCAATCTATTTTTTCCCATATTGGAATTTCCGCTTCCACTCCTTGTGCTTGTGGTACTGAAATTGGTAAAATGGACGTCATGACTTTTTCCTTTTTTTATAATATAATTATTTTTTATTTATTTATTTTTTTTTATTTTTTGTTCTTTTTTTAACGTTTGTGAACTACTTAACGTACTGAATAAATTTCGTTTTACATTAAATAGGGAATTTCGTTCAACTGACGTTAATTTAAATGGTCTATAGATTTTAAAATAATCTTTTTTTTCATAGCTTTCTAGTTGACACTGCTCGACTAGAAGATACCCTGGACCCTGCAAACAACTGATATTCCAATTATTCTGCACTTCTTTTATACATGCATACAAAAGCACATGCACACATACATTCACACGCACGTATAAGCACGAGCTCTGCTAACTGCGCAGTAAGCAGCGACTGCGCTCGGGCTGCAGTGTGGACAAGAATATGAGAATTTATTTGTTGAATAATACATCTTGTAGTGGGACTATCTTCATGAAACTTTCAGAACATAATCATAATGTTTAAATTTATATTCCACAGCACAAGTCTCTAGTACTTAAAATATGTCTTTTGCAAATTAGGGGCGAAAGTATCCAAAATCTGTAAATTACAAAGTCTTCGTATTGATCATATGTGTATGTACACAGTAAATCTGTAATCTATAGGTCTAAAAGTATTAAAATTACGCTGAATAAGCAAAATCAATTTAGCGATTGTTATCGATAAAAAATAAATCGGATGAGTTATCGAAAAAATATGATAAGATTGTACTGCGTATGGTATACAAGAGAATGCATGCAATCTTTCAAGTCTTCTGAAATCTCGGCGTTCATACGGACGGGCGGACGGTCAGGACTATATCGACTCAACTCGTCGCTCTGATCAAGAATATATATATACTTTATGAGGTCTGCGATGCTTCATACTATTCAGAAAAGCATTATACTCAGATTTCCCATTTTTAATAGGAAATTTACTGAAATCAACTGAAATTTTAATCAAATCTTTTTTGTTAAAATCAGTGGTAGTCTTTAAATAAATAACATATTTCTGAAATCTGTTACTCACACTTTGACAAATTCATTATAACCCGATTTGCATTTTTCATTTTAAATCTGAATATAAATCTAAATTCTTTTAGTATAAATCTAAATTATTTTAGTATTTTAGTAGTTCATTACTTTATAGCTATATTGATGCCTTCTTTAATGCAAAGTGAAAATACTTAATGTAAGGGTACAAAAATCAGCAGTGCACGACATCATATGACATTCCTATATTAAATTACACTTGAAACTCGTACTTTACACCTTTAATCAACATACTGTACTACTATAGCATACAATATAATTATATTAAATATGGTACGAAGTAACGGTCGGAATGACTAGTTATTTTTTGAGCACAAGGCATCGCTTAACTGGGCCATACTTGATTTGTCATAATTCTGTAGACTGTATTCAATTTATTCTATGAACGATTCTTGCCACTCATCTATACGATGTATCAATTACTATCTGTAACAAACCTTGCGCTTAATTTCTAATTCTGCTACGCACACCTGTGTATACGTGATCATTTTAATATAAGTACAAACGAATCAAAAGTAATCGCTTGATTAAGCACATATTGATTTTCAATCATATAAAAGATGTTCGTTCAAAATTATTTTTAGTTGGTCTCTCGATCGATAATATTCAAGAAAAAATAAGCGCAGACCAAGTCCCAGTTACAAAGGGCTTAAAGCGTGTGCCCTCATTATAGTTGGGATTTTTTAGATCAGCAGTTATTGATAAATACTATCGTGTCTCCTACTGGCCTACTAAGTCTCAATATAATGGGAGTAAATACCTCAGTTCAAATCAAGTGGATATTCATTTAATTTTAAAATAAATTAAAAACTTTAAATGAAAAATAATATACCATTAAAATAAAATTGTGGAGTTGCAAAAATCTTTTTATTATTTTATAACTTATAAAAATAAAGATATTTAAGTAATGTAAAACTTTGATATACGATATACGTAATCGTTCAAAACTATTCTCAGAGACCTCATTATCGGCAATAATAGAAAATGGTTGTAGAAAGTACATAGAACAAGTCGATTGATAAGCAAAAATAAAAGTAAATCACACGGGACATAATTACAATAAACTAGCTTAAAGGAAATACAACATCAGATTTAATAGATCCAGAATTATGAACAACTGACACGCATAAACGTTCATTGTAGTTCAAATCAAGTAGTAACTAAAAAATAGAGATTAGATGAAAATATTATAACATTTTACAATATAATACTTACCTTCGGAGTTACAAAAAGATATTGCGCCGACCCATCCTTAGTAGCTTCCCTTAAAAGTAAATTAAAAATGTGGCGCTCGTTTTTAGCGTCCATACCTTGATTAATCTCATCAACGCATCTAGAAAATATAAATATTATGTAAAAATATTATATGTAAAAATCTAAGCTTTATCGAATGTCAAATTTTGGATATAGAGAGACAAGCTCTAAAAATGTAGGAGATATAACTTTAAAACAGATTTCCGACAAGGTTTTTATTCGATAAAAAAATAACAGTAAGTCGCCCTGATAAGGAATAAATATACTTGATGGGGTCTGCCACGCCTCCTGCTGCCTGTTACATATATTAAAAAAAAAAAAAAAAAAAAAAAAAAAAAAATTATACCAAAATTCAATGGGTTCAGGGTATAAAAAAACATTAAGTACCTGTAAAATATAAATTAAAAGAGGTCAACAAAGTGTATTTATTTATTAATTAAATTTTTCAAACATTTTCCAATAATTTAAAATTTTAAAAGAAAAAGCATAAAAAAAAATCCACAGCTTATTTAAACCATTTTGCTATTACATTATTAAATCATTAAATCTAACCCTTTTAATCCACCGCAGAAATAACGGTAAATGATTATTTGGATAGTCCAAGCATAAATTTTCCAACATCAGTAGTTTTACATAATGGAGCTAGGCACAAGATTTCACTGCTCAATAGTAAAGAGCGGTCATATTTCATTAAATACAGTTCTTTGCAGGATGTGCTACCAAAATGCAGCAATTATTTATTTTATCCCTCTGCGGAAAAAATGACTAAAGCATAAAAAAGAAACTAATGGACCATGTTAACAATTTTACTTTTGTGCTGTTTTTTAGTTTTTAATTATAAAAAAATATTTGAGAAACATTTAAAATAAGATATTTTTTTGATAAGTTAAAAAATTAGATTAAATCTTCCGTTTAAATGTTGTTGATTTAATAGGTTCCCAAAAATTTTTTAGGGGTGGTTGAAATAAGCTGTCAACACTTCTATGTAACAGGGAGAAGGCGTATCAGTCTTAATTAGGGTGACGTGCTGTGTACAAATGCCGAGATCTCGTAAGCTAGAGTTATTATTTTACATGTATACCATACACAGTATGAGGAGTTAATCAATCATTTTTGTTAACTCATCACAATCCTTTGAGATCGATGATAATCGATAGTTTGACTTTGTATTTCCTCCAAGTAATGAAATGCAAAAATTTTAACATAAATTCGAAAAAAGTATTTGAAATACGAGAGACTTGTTCTATATTAAATACACACACATTTTAATTTTATTATCCAGCTTCAGAGCTGATGAAGATATATGATTCTATTGAATTTGATAAAAAATCAATTGAAGACATAAAAAATATAAACATATATAAACACCTCTGGGGAATGTACCTTTCATTCAGACGAAACAGATTAATCATTTGAAAAGCCTACCAATCAACAACATGGTGAGAATAATAGCTAAGTAGGTCCTCCTTAATGGGCAATTTCATATTACTAGTCTTCTACCGAAGAGCAGGAGGATGAAACACCACCAGATGACGAGACCTTCTCTTTACTATTTCCAATGTAAAACGAGAAATGATAATAGCAAAATCTTGCAGAAAACTAAAAGAGCATATTAATTGGACAGTCTTCAATTTTTTTTTTTTTTAGCTTTATACGCATATTTGTTGTTATTTAGATACCGGCTCTAAATATTAGCGGATTTATTAAATGTAAGGTCAGCTTCAATGTATAGTCCTACAAGAGTTGGAATAAAACTACAAATATTTAACAAAATATTAAGATCATGTGCTGAAAATTTAATTGAAATCCGAACAGTAACATTAAACAAAGCCTATGGCGAATTGGAAAAAGTAGAGCTTTCGTAATTGTTTATAAAAGAATAATTTACCTGAATGGTACTTGTGTAATATGCTGCAATGACAATGAATATATTGCGATGGCCACTGCACGTTCTCCACCAGACTGTATATATTTGTCCAGAGTTTGTAATTTTGCGTCCTTTCTATATTTGACCATTATTTGAATTCCATAAGAATCAAAATCGCTCTGAAAATTTAATATTGATATAAAAAATATATTTCATAATAAAGAGATATTTCGATATTATGCTCATTCAGGCATGTGAAATGAGTATATGCGTTTTGTGCGATGTCCGTCATGCTTCCCGTCCAAGAAGCTATGGCGGATATATCTACACCCACAGGGGTCGTGGCTAACCGTAAAAGTTTATATATCCTACAGTTTAATAGTTGAGCTACTGGTAACAAAATTTCAGTTATACTACAGTTAAATGTTTAGGTATCAGTGTAAGAAGAAGAAGTAGTAACAAGTAAGGAAGCTCTAGTCGAGACTGCTCGACTAGGAGATACCCTGATACCTACAAAGAGCTGGTATTCACGCACGCATAAGCACGCGCTCTGCTAACTGCGCAGTAAGCAGCGACTGCGCTTGGGCTGCGCTGCAGTGTGGGCAATACTATGAGAATTTTGTTGCTGAATAATTTATCTTGTAGTAGAACTATCTTCATGAAACATTCAGAACGTGATCGTAATGTGCAAATGTATATACATTCCAAAGTACAAGTTTCTAGTACTTAAAATATGTTTTTTACAAGTTGGGGGCGAAGGGGGCGTGGTATCCAAAATCTGTAAGTGACAAAATTTGCGTATTGATCAGGTGTATATACACACCAAATCTGAAGTCTCTATATCTTAAATTATCAAAATTAAGCTGAATAAACAAAATGAATTTATCGATTATTCTCGATAAAAAAGAAATCGGATGAGTTATCGAAAAAAAAGATAAACTTGTACTGCGTATGGTATACACGAGTATGCATACAAAATTTGAAGACTCTAGCTCTTATATCTTGTGAGATCTAGGCGTTCATACGGACGGACGGAAGGACAGACGGACAGGGCTATATCGACTCAGCTCCTCGTCCTGATCAAGAATATATATACTTTATGGGGTCTGCGATGCTTCCTTCTGCCTGTTACATACTTTTCACAAAACCATTATACCCTGATTTCCCATTTTTAATGGGATCAGGGTATACAAATGCAAAGTAGATGAACTACTTGAAGTAATAATATGAATAACTAAGTTTTCATTAAATAAGTTTTATACCTTTTCCTTTCTCGATAAAACCACTTCTCCAACATATGATAAAGAGTCCATAAACTCACTGAACTTGTTGTTTATTGCCTCAATCAATTTTGTGAGTTGTGGCTCCCACTTGTTAAATAATGTTATCATTACAGCATCTAAATTTTTTTCTTGGTTTGATTTGGCTTCAATGGCTTTTCTTAATTCCTCAACCTCGGCTTGGCGGTGTCGAAAATCTGCAATTGCCTGTAATACCATAAAATTTTTTAATTGAGTTCAATTTTTAACAGAATCTTTCGAATATCACCTCTGAATTTAAATTTTTCATGCAATCTAATCTAGCCTGAAGGTCAAGAATGGCTTCATAAATCTGTTCTAAGCTAAGATTTCTTATCTGATCAAAATCATTTTTAAATGGAAAATCAATGTTTGATGGCAGATTTCCATTACAGAGGCTCCGCATTTCCATAGCTTTAGCTTCGATCTGTTGTAATGTACTTTGTACTAATCCTGTCAACCTGTTGACTAAAGTCTGAAATCAAAATTGATAAATTTAAATATTTATTTATTTATTTATTTTTAAGTAAATATCACTTACAGAAGCTGTTGACAATTGATTTTCCCTCTCCTTTAGCTTATTAATTTGAGATGCATGTTGCTGTATATGAGCTCTTTCCATCATTTGATTGACTTTCTTTCCTTCAATTAATTTATCTATAACCTTTAAAGACTTAAGTAAGAGTTGCTCGATTTCAAACATTTTTCTTAAATCCGATAAAACAGTGTTTTGAAATTTTTGTTTGATCTGGTCCAAAGCTAAAAAGAAGAAAAATAGAGAGAAACAAATTAAATACATTTATCGCAAAATACATTTTTCTACATACTTACAAGCAAATGATTGATTGATAGTGTTCACTTTTGATTGAAGCTTTTTTATTTCATCGGTCAAATTACTAAAATGCGACAATTTCTGTTCAATTTTCTTTTTTTCATCTCCTTCTTGGCGGAGAACAATTTGCAGGCGATCGAATTCATTATCAATGTCTCTTAAAGTGTTCCTAATTTTATCCTTCTCTAATATAGCCTTCGCATGCCTGAAAGAGTTTTTTATCATATAATTATATATATATAGTTTATAATTATTAATTAAATTATTATATCATTAATTAATTATATTACATTATTATATTATGTCAAATATAATATTGAACTAGCTCTGCGCAAAAATAACATTCTAATTATTCGAAGATTGTTTTATGCATATATAAACAAGTAGAAGGCTCTAGTTGAGATTGTTCGGGAAATTTTGCAAAAAGCTAATATTCCATCAATTTTACTTTTCTTTAATACATATTATTATGTATGTTAATACTCCAATACTCCATCCAGACGCACTCATAAGCACGCGCTCATGGCTCGTCATCCTGACCAGGTCTGCCAAGCCTCAATTTTCACAAAAATATTATACCCTGACTTACCATTTTCAATGGGTGAAGGGAATACAAATTAAATAGTAGTTATTGTATTCAGTATACAGTAAAAAATGATAAATATGTAAATTTTCACATAACCACCCTGATTATCTATTCTGTCATTAACACGCAGGTTGGACAGAGTTCAGAGTATCTCATAGCACCTAAGACTCATAATTTAGACATATTTAACATACGTCAGGCATAATATTGCTCGGGCAATGAAGCTCCATTTTCTAAAAAATAATATGTTTTTGAAAGGTAAATATAATCAAATACTATGTATTAATTCTAAATAAAAGGCATGGCGGTTCATATCGACGATCAGTGCACCATTTCAATTAATCGCGAGATATATCTAAACAAGTAAGAAAGCTCTAGTCGAGACTGCTCGACTAGGAGATACCCTGATCCCTACAAAGAGCTGATATTCACGCACGCATAAGCACGCGCGCTGCTAACTGCGCAGTAAACAGCGACTGCGCTTGGGCTGCGCTGCTAAATAATTTCTCCTGTAGTAGGACTATATTCATGAAACTTTCAGAACGTGATCATAAATGTGCTCAAACGTGAGCAAATGTGTATACATTCCAAAGCACAAGTCTCTAGTACTTAAAATAAAAATATTTTTTGCAAATTGGGGGCGAAGGGGGCGTGGTATCCAAAATCTGTAAAAGACAAAATTTGCGTATTGATCAGATGTATATACACACCAAATCTGAAGTCTCCAGGTCTAAAAGTATTAAAATTACGGTGAACAAACAAAATCAATTTATCGATTATTCGCGATAAAAAAGTAATAGGATGAGTTATCGAAAAAAAGATAAACTTGTACTACGTATGGTATACATGAGTATGCATACAAAATTTTAAGTCTCTAGCTCTTATATCTTCTGAGATCTAGGCGTTCATACGGACGGACGGACAGACGGACGACTATATCGACTCAGCTCGTCGCCCTGATCAAGAATATATATACTTTATGGGGTATGCCACGCCTCCTTCTGCCTGTTACATACTTTTCACAAAACCATTATACCCTGATTTCCCATTTTTAATGGGATCAGGGTATAAAAATATTATGGATTAAATACGAACACAAATAAGTAAGCCTTACCTTTCCTTAAGAGAATTCAGTTGTTTTATATCAAGACTTATAAGTTGATTTTTTTTCTTTATTGTACTTTCAGTAAGCATAAGGTCCACACGGTATCGGGAAGACATCACAGAGTATTTTTTATTTCCTAATACAAAAAATAAATAAATGAAGCGCTATATTATCATGTTTATCATTACATTTAGTTAACTTACTTATGTTTTACATTGTATTCAGTTTTTAATACATATTTGAAGAAGACACAATGATGATATAATTAATCTTTAATATATATGTATTTATTATTTATTGTAAGTAATAATGTATATCACGGAGCCGCACGTCCAGTCTGGTCTTACCATGGGGAATGGAAAATGTTTCAAGCTATCTAAACGCATTTTGGAGCGGACTACTAGTAAAATTTTTAGTTTATATCTTTTTCAGGTTCCCAGATTCATATACGAACGGATAAGATTTAGCATCAACCTGAATCCATTGTATATGAATATTCAAGCATTAACAATTTCAAAATATGCAGCATTTTAAATAGTTTTGGAAATACTATTTTTATACCCTGATCTCATTAAAAATGGGAAATCAGGGTATAATAGTTTTTGTGAAAATGAATGTAACAGGAAGAAGGAAGCATCGCAGATCCCATAAAGTATATATTCTTGATCAGGGCGACGAGCGGAATCGATATAGCCCTGTCCGTATGTTCGTCCGTATGAACGCCTAAATCTCAAAAGATATAAGAGCTAGAGACTTTGAATGCATACTCGTGTATACTATATACAGTACGAGACAAGTTTATCCTATTTTTTCGATAACTCATCCGATTTCTTTTTACCGAGAATAATCGGTGAATTGATTTTGTTTACTCAGCGTAATTTGAATACTTTTAGACCTGGAGATTTCAGATTATAGTGTGTTCAGTGTGTATATACATCAGATCAATACGAAGATTTTTGTAATTTACAGATTTCGGATACCACGCCCCCTTCGCCACTAATTTGTAAGAAACGTATTTTGAGTATTAGAGACTTGTGCTTTGGAATATACACACATTTGAACATTATGATCACGTTCTTAAAGTTTTATGTATTATTCAGCATCTAAATTCTCATAATCGCTGTTAACTTCGAAGTTAAGAGCGTTTGCTTATGCGTGCGTGAATATCTCCTAGTCAAGCAGTCTCTTCTAAAGCACTTGTTTTATTTACAACAATAGTCTTTAAGAAACTTTTAACATTTTGGGACTAGACTAGACTTAAACTATTTCGGGGAGTGCTTCGAAGCACTAAAATATTTTCAATAAATGTTAAATAAATCAATAGGCAGACAGAGATAAATAACCGAGTAGAAGATAGAATGAAGAAATTCTTTAAATAATATTATCACAATAGCAAAGGATAAGCAAATCGAAACAAATCATCTCTATAACATCTCTACATAATACATAAATTTCGAAGAACTTTTTAACATAACTATATACGAATAGTATTACTCTTTTCATTTCATCACAAAATACTTCAACTTAATAAGAATGCTGTATTCGAGAGTGCTCCACTATACGATTCCATCAACCAAATAGCTGATATTCCTATTCTACGCATGCTTTACACACATAGGTACGCACGCATGAGCTCTGCTAATTGCGCAGCTTGCCCAGCGACTGCGACTTTACTTGTATACTTTCGTAATCAAACTTCCAGAATTTATATGTGTATTATTACATTTATACATATGTGCATATTTTCCATATTTTTCAATAATTATAAAGTATGTGATGTCAATAGCGTTAGCAGCGGCGCAGTTCTATTGACAGGAGTTTCATATCAGTATACTTATGTTGCTTTGCGTTGCGATGTGATTTTAACATTATAACACTGTAAAGCGTATCTTACACTCGGCATGTATCCGAAGCCGATTGTAAATATTCTTAGATAATCGCATAAAATAACTCCATTTATTGAAATAATATATTAGATATATATAAAATATTACAGAAATATATAAGTACAGTCGAGTCTCGATAGTTCGTACCCCGCCAAATCGAAAGCTAAATATTTCGTAAAAAACTGCTGGTCCCTTTAAAAAAAACTTCGTTAAATCGTAAAAATCCCACACATTTTGGTCCCCTCGTAAATTCTGAGTTTTTTTGGCTCCTCGGCGATAAGTATATCTTGCCTCTTATAATTCGTAATTTCGTTTCGGAACATATTGTAATTCGTAATGCTTGATTTTGCTGGAAGTTAAGCTACCGTTAGGTCTCGCAGACTATTATACATGACGTCTTTATGTCGCTTCATGTACATTAGTTTGCTTATTTTATTTGAAGCGTGAAGACAAAGTATGAGCATAAAATAATAAAAAAATTACAAGTTTTTTTAAGTCTAAATTTTTTATTAATATGATTTTGTTTATGTTTACTTTTGTTTTTAAATTCATAATATTGAAATGAATGTGTATTTTATTTATTTTTAATAAGTTAAAATTGTTGAAACGACGTGAAATATAAAATCCCCTTCAATTCGTAAATCGAAAACCTCTGTAATTCGTAAACAATTTTGTTCCCTTGCCGTTTCGAATTATCGAGACTCGACTGTATATGATAATAACATCATCAATTACTTACCTCCGAAATATATACGAATCGATTTCGGAACGCATGCTGTAAATTTACTAACTTCATCGTTGCCAATGAGAATATTATGAATTTGATAAGTTCCACATAACTTATTTATCAAAGGTATTGGCCCAGAAACGAGATCAACAAGGTACGCTTTGAATCCCAGTTGTCTGTAATAAGAAGAGATTATTTTAAATTTATTAAAGTACCTGGTTAAGAGAAACCTTAGGGCTCATTATAGCTTTTTATAAAACACAATACACGTACACAGATTTCGACTCTTCCGGCAAAACATGTTAATATTTCAATATTATTAGTCCTAATCTGATATGATATGGAGCTCTACAACTATATTAGACACTTTTAACCCATTTTCAAAGGATTAAATTTATAATGCAAAACGGATGCAAAAATATTAATAATACTTACGTGACTTCTGTTATTGGCACAGTAGATTTAAACAAACACTTCTCCGCTGGAGCACAGTAAATAACATTTACAGATAACTTTTGTTTTACACATAGCTCATTAATAAGATCAGACATATCATTTTTCTCTTCACATGCAAAAGCAAATAAGTCTCGCTGCCTAACCACATTTTCTAAATACATGGCTCCTTCCTCGCTTTTTATTGTCAACTGAAAAAATACGTATTTAGTATTACTTGACTAATAATTAACTCAAAAATTGTCCCCTTTCAAAAAGAATCATATTCTTACTTCAAATACCATTGGATCATAAATAGTACACGAATATTTATGCTTATTTTGTGCTACCCAGTTCATAGCTTTGACCAAGTTGGGGTTTCGAACGCGCAGCTCCTAAAAATTATTAAAAATAATTATAATTTATAAGTTTACTTTATTATTTATTTACCGTACTTCAATCTTTTGAGATTTAATGTTCTCTAATCTATCAATCTTGTGACATAGTGCTGCAATTTCAGGAATTTTTTCATCATTTAATTTTGTTTCAAGTTCCCTGCGCTTATTATAATGGCTCATTGTCGTTTCGCGAGTTTTTATTATAATTTTTTTTTTCGCCTCTAATTCATCTAAAACCTGAGACTTTGTGAGATTAAATATCTCCAGCTCATGTTGTTTAGTTTCCAGTAAATACTTTAGTTTTTCCACGTCGTTTATACTCTTGGTTGATTGTTGGATACTTCTCTGCAAAATACATTAAATACATCAAAGCACATAGCTGCTATCACAGTTGAATGTTCTTACCTCTAGTTCGCATTTACTTTCATTAACATTCCTTTTTATGACCTCTATCTGAGAACTTAACTTATTCATGGAAAACATGGTTTCATTTATTTGCCTATGCTGAAACGAAATAAATATAAATGTTATATCTTAAAATGTTAAATAAATATATCAAACTTTGACTAACTTGTTTAGCAGTTTTTTCCCGTAAGTTTGCATTTATTTTTGCTATTTCTTCTTGTGCACATTTTTCATCTTCAAATGCATTCTTTGAAACTTGATAATCTTCTTTCGCTTTATCCAGTTGACTTTTATAATTGTCAATTTTTTCCTCACAGTTTTTCAATTCAATCCACAGCTTCTTCGCTTTATAAATGTTTAACTTGTGTAATATTTCCTGACGTTCTTGGTATTGATCTACAGAAACCTGTAGCCTGTATTGTACGATTTGATAATATTTAATAAGGATTAGTGGTATAATAAACTCTTACTGCTCCAATCGTTTTTCCTCTTGTTGAAGTTTATCATTTTGCTTCTCTCGGTCGGTTTGAGCGGTCAGTTGTTTTAATCGCATTTCTTTAAGATCAGTGAAACTCTTAATTAACTGATTATCGCACACAGATGACATGGTGTTGACTAAAAGATCTTGTGGGTTCATTTTTGAAAAATCCTACAATTATGCAAATATACAATCTTTTAGATTCATATAAATTAAATATATAAACATTTTTAGCTATGCAGCAGTTTTAGCATGTTTCATCATCACACTGATTAGTAGATAAGAATGCTACATTGTAACACTATCGCCGTATCAACTAATTTTCAGCTAAAATGGCCATATATATTTTTTTTTTCTTATTATTCTTTGAGGCAAAAAGTGGTAATCTATGCGTTGCTTGCCACAGACTTAATTTGGAGCACATGATCATTGACATGACATTTTATTGATTATTAATTAATATTTAAAATAATTGTTCTGGGGCCAGTAGCTAAAATATAACTAAATTTAAAGTTGTAAATAAACATAAATCTAATTGAAAAGTTTGGAGGCTCTATTACTGTTGTAAGTCAAAGTTCTGTCATAGGAATGATTTATTGTGGTTCCAAAATATGTTCTTTGCCTAAGTACATAATGTTTACATAAAGAGTTTTGTCGATTAAAGCAGCAGCAGAACGGAAGTATTTAGCATGCCGTATATATGTATATATGTTTATATGTACATTTAGAAGGCATATACAATTGAATTCTTATTGAGCATTAAGCTACTGCTTGGACAAGAACGTCACAGTGCTTACGCTGCAGATCCCACGCTACAGGACAGTCCATGCATAACAAACTGATCGTATTACCTCACTTATGTATAGTTGTGTTGAGACAAAGTGAGACTATGCTCATGAACTAATACACTAGCTTCAGTTGGGCATATGCCACAAACAGTTATTGTATACACTACAATACGATTGGCATATGCTTATTTCATATACAACATACCACATTACTCTAAAGATGTGGAGATATAATTTTAAAACTGATTTTGGAAAAGGGCTTCACTCGATAACATTAAACCGAGAATAGCTATCGATTTTTAAAATCAAACCACTAACCATAGAACACATAGACTGGACACGCTGAAGAAAGATTTTGTCCAACTTTTTTTTGGGCCAGGTTACCCCACACAACTTCGTATTCGCTCGGCTCCTTACTTTTAGGTTCGGCGTACGAAAATTCACGACAGCACAATCATTGCGCTTCAAGCGTTCGACCGAGATGGTCTACATTTGAAATAAAGTGACTTTATGCTCAATTTTTTTTTCTTGCTCTCTCTGTGCTCTCTGCTCTCTCAAATATGTATATGTATGCATGCATACGAGCAGCAGCTCACAAAAATTGAAATTTCTTCGCAGCTAGACCCCTTGTGTTCTCTTCTAAGTGAAGAGTATACCGAACTCTTCAAATCGTTTGCCATGCTCATGCAAAATATTTGCGTTTTCGTTATTATTTATGGGAAGGGTATGAAAACGTTGGTGCGCATAGAGATCATTCTTCGCGACGACCATGCATACACACACTTACAGTCCCTTGCTACATGTATGATCATTTATATGCCTGTGTGCGAGTCTCTAGCTGCCTGTAGGAATTTGAAAGCCGAATATTTGCATTTGGTAGATCTTGTGAACTGCACACATCTACATACATGCGTTTGATTATCTGTACGTATGGAACGCGATGCTCACAAAAATTGTAGAAACATTTGTGAGCCTATGTGCCTGAATAAGTGTATGCATGCGACATGAACAATGGCGTTTGCCTACCACAACTTGGAATTGTGTGAACGATTTTGGGTTCAAATAGCTGAATCGTGTTTATATTTAAGTAGCTGATTTTGCTTGAATGATCGTTACTTTGCCTATCGGAATGAAATTTTATAAAAATTTAATAATTTAATAAATTTTTGGAGCTAAGGCAACTATAGAACTCCGCCCGTCAAGTACATATACATATATATATATATATATATATATATATATATATATATATATATATATATATATATATATATATATATATATATTTATTTATTTATTTACTTATAAACATGATATACAATGCGTTCAGGGTATAAAAATCGAAATTTATCGATTATGGTCGATAAAAAACAAATGGATGATTATGGGAAAAATATGATAAAATATAGTATGTGTATGATATCCAAAAGAAGAAAAAAAAGTTAGTTACCTGTACGCGATCCTGCGGTAAAAACTGGCATAAATTGCTGACTTGAATGTTATAGGCAGCAATAAAAGACAAAAACTTTGTCTTCGGCACTTCCTTCGCGTTCACAAAGAATTGAGATTCTCCATTATGATTTATTATACGCTTGAATGCTTCTGTACACTCACTATATCTTCCAAAAATTGTTATAATAATTGTTGCAGCGGTTTTACCGCTTTGGATGTAATCAGCGATACTAGAAGACCGATCCAGCAACTGTGGATCACCTCCCAATCCGAGCACAATAGCTGATACAATTGCTGACTTTCCTGTTCCATTGGGCCCTGTTAGCACATTAAAATATTCCTTCGGATAGAACGTAATTTCTGAATATGACCTAAAATTAAAAATTTATGATAGAACAGATGATAGACAAATAAAAAGTTTAACTTAACAAGTAGCCCTTGCGAGATTATCTAAAAGCTCGTGATCATGGTCTATTGCACCTAAAATATTATACTATCATGTGTCATCAAAACCGCTATTATATCAAATGATGTAAGTTTACTTTAAGTTCGCTAATAACTTGGTTTATAAAGAGTAAAGGAAACAAGTCAGAGTGATCTAGTTCGAGACCTTCGACTAGGAGATCCCCTGAACCCAGCCAACAATTCTACAATTCTTCTATGCGCACATACAAAAACACATGCGCACATTCACATTCACTCCTACTTGTTCATCTTTAATAAACATTTCAAGAGTATAGAACTTTATATGTGATATGGGACATTGTATTTGAACAATTCGCCGCGCCCCTAATGGTGGTAATTCCTGTATACATATGTACATGCATACAATGTAGGAATATTTCAATTTTCAAATCACTGGCTTCAATAGATGAATGGCTTGCTTTTTTGACGCTTATGGGTTACGGGATTTTAAATTGTCTTGTAATTAGGCATACAAGCAAAGACGTGCAAAATATATTATTAAATACATACGTATATTTATTTACATCAGCTGTAGTACACAAGTATGTACATACAAGCATACATGTGTATGTTTATTCTCTTACGTCTGTACACAAATTAGAAATTTACTTACACAAAGTCTTTACAGTAAACAGATTTAATTTTTCCAATCATTTCTGTATGTATAAATTTGTTGTATTATACACAAAGTAATTCATACATTTTATAGAAAATGTATAAAACTAAACAAGCACGCCGTAACAAGTATGCTTCCAAGTTAAAATTCGCGGTTAATTTCGGTAATAAGTCAGTAATCTGAGGTCAAGATAGCAAACATGTTTGTCATACGAATATGGAATAAAAAGAATATGCGCAATGGTTTCCAAAACTTCAATTACTTGTTCCATTCACTTTTGTTGGATTAAGCTAACATTACCTTTTTACAGTATAATATAAGTATATGTAATATCATAAAGAAATTATTTATTGAATTTGAAAACAACACAATGTTGAAATTACATGGGTATTACTTGTGATGATATATATATATATATATATATATATATATATATATATATATATTCGAAAAGCAGCCACTGTATTATGTTTACAAGTTAAAACGACCATATAGGCCGGATTGTGCCCAAATCCCCGTATTCAGCAGATGTACATACATATACATATGTATGTGCAGATGTCATGCTCATTAACGCGCATAATCAACTACATACAGTGGGTCAAAAAAGTATTGGCACACGTGAAAAATCAAACTTCTATGTGCTGTAACTTTTTTTGAATACAGCTATAAATATGTAAATTAAAAACCATATTTATTAAGACCATGTATTGTAATAATATTTAAAATAAACAAAATTTTAATTTTTGGTTTGGTTCATTTGCATAGGACTAAAATTTAAATATAGGCACAAATTTTCGTCAAAAAAGTATTGGCACACGCTATGTTCTAGTTTACGCTTTCGTTGCTACGATCGTAAACTCCCGTTATTTTTCCTTCCTTCTCTTAACCCCCGCTTCGTTTCGGTTGTTGCGAGTGTTGGCGATTGCAAAGTGATTACTTATAATCGGAAATTTAAGAGATCAAGAGCAAAATGGCAAGAGGTGCAGAAATTTCTTTGGAAATGCGGATATTCATCATTAAACTGTATTTAGAGAGTAATTCTTATCGTGAAATTGGTATTCTTGTAGACAGATTATGGTCTAGTGTGAGAAATATTATGCATTACACAGAAACGGGAAAAATAGCTCCAGAGCGCAGATCAGGCCGGCCAAAAATATTGACAGAACGCCAGGAACGGATTGTGGTGTCCACAGTTGCCCAAAATCCTCATATTTCGGCTGTGAAATTATGCGAGAGCCTACAAGAATCTTTTGACAGTAATTTCTCCACACAAACTGTTCGAAATACCCTCCATAAGGCCGGGTATCATGGTCGTGTTCCTAGGCGCAAGCCTTTAATTTCGAAGGTGAACAAGAAAAAGAGGCTGGAGTTCGCCAAACAGCACATAAACAAGCCGGATTCATTTTGGAACAAAATTATATTTAGTGACGAGTCTAAATTTAATCTATTTGGGTCTGATGGAGCGTAAAAAATTTGGCGGAAACCTAACAAAGAGCGTCAAGAAAATAATTTGCTCAAAACGGTTAAGCACGGTGGAGGTAATGTGATGGTTTGGGGGTGTTTTGCTGCTTCTGGAGTTGGAAACCTAGTATTTATTGATGACACTATGGACAAACATGGTTATAGAGACATTCTCAAAGAGAACTTAAGTCCATACGCAGTACAAGCTTATCATATTTTTCGATAACTCATCCGATTTATTTTTTTATCTAAAACAATCGATAAATTTGTTTTGGTTATTCAGCGTAAATTTAATACTTTTAGACCTGGAGACTTAAGATTTACAATGTATATATGTACATCTGATCGATGCGAAGATTTTGTAATTTACAGATTTTGGATACCACCCCTCCTTCGCCACCAATTTGCAAAAAACGTACTTTAAGTAGACTTGTGTTTTGGAATATACATACATATATTTTCAATGGGCTCAGGGTATAAAAACAACAACAATAAGTAAGTTCTAGTCGAGACTGCTCGACTACGAAATCCCCTGATCCCTTCCAGGAACTGATATTTCAACAATTCTTATCTCTTGTCTCTAGTATTTTAAATAAAACAAATATCGAAATTCTATAAAAATAATCTGAATTCATTTGGAGATTTTAGCCTTAAAGATGTAGGAGATATAATTTTATAACTGATTTTCGATAAGCTTTTTAATCGATAACAAACTAACGGGATGAGTTAACGTTTTTTAGAAATAAGCTTGATATACGTGCTCGTCGCCCTGATTAATAATGTATACATATATATATATATACATATATACATTACATACATAAAATATACATATATGGGGTCTGCCACGCCTCCTTCTGCCTGTTACACACAGTGGGGAGAATAGCGTGAATGGCCAAAATACACAAAAATAGGAAACCAACAAATTTTTAAGTGTAAACACGAGTGTAAAAAAAAAAAAACAAATTAAAATAACGAAATATATAAATAAAACATCCATCTGTCCGTGATACTAGAGACTTGTACTTTGGCAAATTCATGCATTTCGATTTTATAATCATACTATAAAAGTATGAAAATAGTCCATCGACAAGAAAAGATATAAAAAAATAAAGTTCCCATAGTAAGCCCACACTGCAGCTAATGCGTGTTTATGCGTGCGAGTTATGTATAAGTCCACTCCTTTCCCAGAATTACAGAAACTAAAAAACCAAATACAAAAACAAAAAGTACAAATTATTGAACGCTCTAAATACTAGAGATGACCAAGTTCATCAGAAATGTTAAGCATTCCGTCTCGCAACAGAAACACAAATGCAATAGCCCAAATTTCCAATTAATTTTAATCAACATATGTAAAGCCTCACCTAAAAAGATTTCAAATAAAGAGTTCAGTTGATGTTAACCACTGCAAGCATTCGCATCGTTTCTTTTTTTTTAAGAGAATAATTTTGAGTTAACAAAAGTGGCGTTGCCGGTAGGATCCTTTTTTGTTAAAAAGGATTCAGTGATAACATTCGAACCGAAAAAAAAGAATTTAATTAAACTAAACTGAAAAAAAATAATAATAAATCCGTTTTTTTTTATATAATCAGTGCAGTGCGGTGTACATAAAGCTCAACTACAGATAAGTTGAGAAGTGTAACTGTGGTTAATTCTAAATCGAACTGATATCAATTCAGTTCAGTGTTCAACTACAAATAAGTTGACAAGCGAAGAAGATCAACTCAATCTGACCTTAAGAAAACAACAGAGGACAATCAAGTACGACGAGGCAATGATGACGACTGATAACACCGAAATGCTACAGGCGGAGTTAGTGGAACAATTGCCCATTAGAGAACGCCAACTGGAACAACTCCAGCAAGTTTATGTGCAGCTCCAAGCTAACACCAGCAACACAGCACAACACGAGCGTTTATTTAACAAGTAAGGAAGCTCTAGTCGAGACTGCTCGACTAAGAGATACCCTGATCCCTACAAAGAGCTGATATTCACGCACGCATAAGCACGCGCTCTGCTAACTGCGCAGTAAGCAGCGACTGCGCTTGGGCTGCGCTGCAGTGTGGACAATACTATGAGAATTTTGTTGCTGAATAATTTCTCCTGTAATAGGACTATCTTCATGAAACTTTCAGAATGTAATCACAATGTGCAAATGTGTGTACATTCCAAAGCACAAGTCTCTAGTACTTAAAATACGTTTTTTGCAAATTGTGGGCGAAGGGGGCGTGGTATCCAAAATCTGTAAATGACAAAATCTGCGCATTGATCAGATGTATATACACACCAAATCTGAAGTCTCCAGGTCTAAAAGTATTGAAATTACGGTGAATAAACAAAATCAATTTATCGATTATTCGCGATAAAAAAGTAATCGCTCGAGTTATCGAAAAAAAAAGATAAACTTGTACTGCGTATGGTATACATGAGTATGCATACAAAATTTGAAGTCTCTAGCTCTTATATCTTCTGAAATCTAGGCGTTCATACGGACGGACGGACGGACGGACGGACAGACGGACAGGGCTATATCGACTCAGCTCGTCGCCCTGATCAAGAATATATATACTTTATGGGGTCTGCCACGCCTCCTTCTGCCTGTTACATACTTTTCACAAAACCATTATACCCTGATTTCCCATTTTTAATGGGATCAGGGTATAACAAGTAAGGAAGCTCTAGTCGAGACTGCTCGACTAGGAGATACCCTGATCCCTACAAAGAGCTGATATTCACGCACGCATAAGCACGCGCTCTGCTAACTGCGCAGTAAGCAGCGACTGCGCTTGGGCTGCGCTGCAGTGTGGGCAATACTATGAGAATTTTGTTGCTGAATAATTTCTCCTGTAATAAAACTATCTTCATGAAACTTTCAGAATGTGATAACAATGTGCAAATGTGTGTACATTCCAAAGCAGAAGTCTCTAGTACTTAAAATACGTTTTTTGCAAATTGGGGGCGAAGGGGGCGTGGTATCCAAAATCTGTAAATGACAAAATCTGCGTATTGATTAGATGTATATATACACCAAATCTGAAGTCTCCAGGTCTAAAAGTATTGAAATTACTGTGAATAAACAAAATCAATTTATCGATTATTCGCGATCAAAAAGTAATCGGAGGGGTTATCGAAAAAAAAAGATAAACTTGTACTGCGTATGGTATACATGAGTATGCATACAAAATTTGAAGTCTCTAGCTCTTATATCTTCTGAGATCTAGGCGTTCATACGGACGGACGGACGGACGGACGGACGGACGGACGGACGGACGGACAGACGGACAGGGCTATATCGACTCAGCTCGTCGCCCTGATCAAGAATATATATACTTTATGGGGTCTGCCACGCCTCCTTCTGCCTGTTACATACTTTTCACAAAACCATTATACCCTGATTTCCCATTTTTAATGGGATCAGGGTATAAAAACATAGCCCATCTCGCAACGTTCACCGGGACAGGGGACATCTCGATAAACTCATTCTTCAGCAGCGTGGAGTACTTGCTCATGTCAATACAGGACCCAGAACTGAAGCGAGAGGTCACCAGGACGATATTCTACAGGACGATTCAAGGACAAGCAAAGGATGTGGTGATCAACGTACCGGAACACGACAACTGGGAGCTGATCAAAGCAACTTTAAAACTGAGATATAGACCGGACACCGAACCACACCAGATTTATCGAAGAATCTGCAATCTAAGAGTAAACACAGTGAGCGAACTCGCTGTAGAAATACAAAACATAAAATATAAAACTGATGAACTAATAGTTTATCATAAAAATGACAACTTCATAGATTTAAGTAATGTTGAAAGCTTATTAGTAAACACAGTTAAAGAGATGACACAAGGCACTTTGCTAGATAAAATATATGAAGAAAAGGAATTAGGAGCAATATTAAAAATAATGATGTTGTGCAGATATGAGAACAGTTGTATTAGATATCAATATAGAAAAGTCAGAACTAACAGAAACAATCTAGAGGCAGTGCCTAGCAGTAAAAGTCAAGGAAATCAAAATAATCAAATTGAACAACAGAACTATAGGAATTGTAGTCAAAACAATACACAGTTGAACAATCAGCAATCTTTTAAAAAAACAGATTGGAGCCAAAATACTAGAAACCAATAACAGAACTACAGGAATAACAATTCAGGACAATATAGACAAAATAATGTACAACTAAATATGAAAAGTAATAACTCAGGGCAAAGCAGACAAAATCAAAACTATCAACAATCAGGTTTACAACAATCCAGACAGTATAGACCAGGACATGCAGAACCGATGGAAATCGACAATTTAGAAACCGACCAACACAGGAACAATGACAATGACCAGTATCAGAATGACGACTACAACGGTAATAACAATTCAAACGATCGGTGCGATCACCAGACAGAGGTTAATAATACTGTTTTTTTATGAAGCAGCCTCGGAAGGCTTACCATTAATAGTATATATATGTAGTATATGTAGCACTAATAGATACCGGAGCTACTTTAAGCCATTAACCATTATTCGACGTTTTAGCAAATTATTTTTCAAGGAAGGAGACGTATTGACTAGTACAGCGGAGATACAGCACGAAATAAGGACAAGCACAAATGAACAATTAAACTCAAAACAATATAGATATCCACCACAACATGAGGAAGAAGTAAGGAGACAAATAAAAGAAATGACAGAGCGAGGTATAATAAGGAAAAGTAATTCTAGATATTCAAGCCCTTTAATAGTAATACCAAAGAAAATAGACAATTCAGGAAAAGAAAAATATAGAATAGTAATTGACTATAGAAAGCTGAATGAAATTATAATACATGACAAGTTTCCGATCCCAAATATCGATCGAGCAATCAACGAAATTTTCCAAATTCTAGAAGGAAAAAATTTAAAGATTCAGATAGATAAGTGCAGTTTTATGAAAAAAGAAACATAATTCTTAGGACACATCTTGACAAACGAAGGTATTAAACCAAATTCGAATAAAATAGCCATAATAGAAAAATTAGTATTGCCTCGAACAGAAAAACAGATAAAAAGTTTTCTAGGTATAACAGGCTATTATAGAAAATTTATTAAAGATTATGCGAAAGTAGCACAACCAATAACAAAATATTAAAAAAAAACAAATGTGAAAATTAATATAAAGAATCCAGCTTATGTAGAAGCATTCGAAAAATTGAAACATGATCAGTTCACACCCCATTCTTAGATTTCCCTATTTTCATAAAACATTTACACTCACGACTGACGCGTCGAATTATGCAATAGGTGCAGTATTATCCCAAGAGGGCCATCCAGTATGCTTTGCATCTAGAACCCTTAATAATCATGAAAAGAATTATTCGGCTACCGATAAAGAATTTCTAGCAATCCTTTGGGGCGATAATTACTTTAGACCCTATTTGTATGGAAGACAGTTCAAGATACTGACCGACCACCAACCCATAAAATTATTGCATTCAAAGCATAAAGGAAAGGACATTTCACCCAGACATCAAAGATGGTTATTGAAACTAGGAGAGTACCAATTCGAAATTGATTATTTAAAAGGAAAAGAAAATAGAGTAGCGGACGTTTTGAGCAGACTCCAAGACAATGACTATATACATGATAAAAAAGATGACACAAAACGAAAATAACGACAATGTATCAGATGCAAATATGATAGCAAATGTAGAGGACAAAGAAGATGATACGTCTATGGCAACAGTACATTCAGCAGAAGAAAATTTACACAATCATTTTTTTATAAAGGACGAAATAGTTAATAAATATAAAACACAGATAATCATTACAGACTGTAAAACAGAGGAAATTAAAATAGTAAATGGTAAAAGAATAATTTTTATAGCAAAATATGATTTTCCAACAATGGATGAGATTTTCAGGAAATATATAAACAAGGGTAAAATTGGGATTTACTCGGAACTACCATACCATGAATACAATATAGTACAAGAAAAATTAATAATTATGTTTTCAAACGACAAACAAATAGAATTTATAAAATGTACACTTAGAGCTCAAGACATTGAATACGAGACAGAGGTAGTGAAACAACTATCGTTCTACCACGTAAGAGAAAGCATGCATTCAGGGATTCAGGAGACTTACAACCAATTAAAAAACAGAATTTACTATCCAAAACTACTAGAACTGGTGCAAATGGTTATTAACCAATGTGACCTATGCAAAGAAATTAAATATGATAGGAGACCTATAAAAAACCAATTCGAGAAATCAGAAACCCCTTCTGATAAGAATCAAATTGTTCATATAGACACATACGTAATAAAAAATACACATTTTTTAACGATCATAGACAAGTTTTCCAAGTTTGCAGCAGCATATTCATTGAATGATAGAAATCACTTGACAATAGTAGAGCAATTGGAGGAACATTTCACAAAAATAGGAAGGCCTGATAAAATCATAGCGGATAATGAATTTAACTCACTCAGAATTAAGGAATTAATAATGCAAGAAGGAATTGAGCTACATCTAACTAAGCCAAATAGTCACATGGGAAATTCAGACATCGAAAGACTACAAAATTCATTGGCAGAAATATTGAGGGTAGCACTTAAAACAGACACATCAAACATGACAATAAAACAGATAATGCAAAGAGCCGTAAGAAATTATAATAACAGATACCACTCTACAATTATATGCACTCCTAACGAAGCTCATAACAATAAGGTAGACTTGAAAAAAATTAAAGAAAATATAGAAAAAGCCAAGAATAAAATGCTAGAAAAAAACAACAGTAACAGAGAAAATTATAAAGAAAAACGACAAGAAGGATTTATAAAGAACTATAAGGCAGTCAGGCACAAAGAAGCCCCAAAGTATAAAAAAGCTAAACTAAAAAACATTGACCCAACGAATATTAAACGAGCTTACAAATTTACAGAAGATGCTATTAATTCTGACGACATTGAAGACATTACCAGAAACGTTGACCACGCATCAAATACTTGACCAGGACCGGTACGCACCAATAGATACAGAAAGCGGAGATATAGTTAAAACAATAGACATTGTAGTACACATAATCAGTTTAAAAGACATTGACGTCATTTTAAGTAACTTAGAAAGCAACATAAAAATGATAAACAAATTTATATAAAACATATTACAATGATACAATCAATTATGTATATCAATCATATAATTAAGGCAGATAGAAAATCAATAGAAGATCATGTTGGGCCAAATCACTCAAATTTGTATACTTTTCTTCTTAAATTTGGGACCACCCTAATTACGTGACTGTCTTGTAATGTATCAATCTTCTTTTTCACTCATTCGCCAAACTGTAAGCAAGCTGCGCTTGCTCATCCGCTTCTGTAATTAGTCTATAGCGAGAGCTCTGAATAAACGCTTGCACCTAGGTTGTGTAGAAATTTATACGCGACTCATTTTATTCGTGGAAGAGCACCCCCATACTCTAGAAACTCATGCTGGACGGGAAAACGCTCCTGATCCTACATTTTTTGGCGCCCAACGTGGGGCTCTGCTATTCAAAGTTCCGTGCATCGTTTTAATTTGTTCTAATTTGGCTTATGTACATATATATTCTGCATATACTTATGTACATAAGCGAGAATGTTCCAGCATACAAGGTGTTAACTGTGCATACATTCGCTTGCCTTGCTCTTCGCACCGCCGAGACACCGTTTATTCGCTTTGGTTGACTTCGCTGTCGCTCTGTGACCCCCCGCCGTCGCATCACCGAGTCATCTCTATCGCTTCGTCGATCGTTCGCAGCAACAGCTTCTGCTTGCAATCTTCGTGCTCAACGTCACTTCGCTCTCCCCACGATCCCCGCGCGATCACAGCAGCAAGTTACCGGCACTGCGCTTTGTCATCATTTTCGTCAATCGTTTGGACAATCATATTCGTCTAAGCAGCAATAAGTGCAGCTGCTCACAAGCGCACTCACATACAAGTTAACAATAATTATGTTTCAATATTTATTGTCAACTTTGCCATTATGAGTTCACGATAATTATGTTGCAATATTGTCATTTCTCAACTTTGCAACTGCGCCGTCTGGAAACATCCACCACAAGCAATGCAGAAAAACCTACTCTGCATTTCTGCCGCCGCCGCTACAATCCAGAAATGCTCACATAAACATCCGCCACGTGCAGTTCAGGAGAACTGACTCTGCATTTCTGCCGCTGCCGATCCAAGCGAGCGTCGAATTACACCGGCCACTTCAACAACTTGAGCAACAGTATAAATTAAGCAGATTAAGTATTGTAAAGGGCAGTCCCAAATAAGAACTTGAATAAAACGGTTCGAAGTAAATAAATCGTGATTTTTATTTAAACAATAATAAAAATTAACTGGCGCCCGAGCAGGGACCCGCAAACATAACCAATAGAGCAAAACAGTTTCTACGGTTATGCGAAAGAACTAACAAGTGACCAAAAGAGCAAAAGAGCATTCGAGAAGTAACTAAAAGAACAAAACGATTTCTACAGTTACGCGAAATGTTCAATAGTGATCAATAGTGCAAAACGGTATCTACGATCACGCAAAAAAACTTTCATCGCTGGTCAAAGTGAAAATCGAGGGACTCCCGTATAAACGGTCGATTCACTATAAAATTCTATGCACGATAACGGAAAACATTGTTAAGTGCGGAAAAAAGCAGTGTATCAAAGTTGTAAGATCCGCTCCCAGCTTTGCCTCCATCAAAGTGAACACCAAGAGCCTTCGTAGGGGCTATTAGAAGAAGTCGCCAAACCGGACCCACTCGACGATTCCAGGAGGAATGATCACCGCAGGATTTATGTAAGCTAAGTTAAGATAATTAAGAGAAAAAAAAACACACCAACACAGCAAATAAATAAAAAAAAAAAATAAATAAAAAAAAAAATAAAATAAAAAATAAAACAAACAAAACAAAATACAAATATAAAAATAAGAGAACATACTAAATATTAATTAAGATAACACAAAAGTTTTAAGAAAACACAATACAACCTATCTAAACTTAAGTAAAATGGCAAATCAAAACAACTTAGTAAGACCTTCAGTCTTAGGTAATAATAGTGACGCTAATAATAATAGTGACCCAACATAACATTAGAACAACTAAAAGAAATCATAAATAATATCGTAGTCGAGAACCTAAACAAAACCGTAACCCAATCTATCGACAATCCATTCAACTACTCTGACGTTACCATCAACCCAGACCAAAGACATAGAATTGACGATTTAGATAAAGTACCCGACGTAGTGAAAGGACTAAGGGAATTTTCAGGAAACCATGCAGAATTTAGTTTTTGGAAAAAGAGCGTAGACTGCTGTCTGTCTGCTTATTCTGACCTAATAGGAACACCCAAGTACTTTGGCATAATAAACACAATTCGAAACAAAATTGTCGGCATGGCCGATACAGCACTCGAGTCTTACAACACTCCACTTGAATGGAATGCTATTTCAAAATGCTTAACTCTGCATTACGCAGACAAGAGGGATATAAACACACTTGAATACCAGATGTCAACCTTAAGGCAACACATTCATAAGAGGACTACGAGGTGACCTCCCCAGACTACTAGGAGTTAAAGAACCAACCGATCTTCCTCAAGCATTACATCTGTTCTTGAAACTCGAAAATCAGAGTTACGTTGCCTCTCAGGCGACTAATAAACCACAACCCTCGACCTTCAGGGCAGGACGCATGACAGAAAAACCCCCACAAAGACCAACTCAGAACCAATACAGTTACGCACAACAACACTACCAACACGGTAACGCACAACAACAACCACGCCCCACCATGTTCCAACCACGTTTCATATCCAATGTCCCACAAAGACCTAATCAGACAACGTACTTTAGACCTCAAATGAACCAACAGATAAACCGACCACAATACCAAACTTTGCCTATTCCGCCACCTACTGGTCCAAAACCTCTTCAAAATCCAGTACCAATGGACTCAACCGTACAAACTCGGCAGGTTAACTACATGAACCGGCCACAACTTAACCAAATAGACAAAAGACAGCACAACTACAATATTCAATCAGAAGAATTAAATGACTCAACACAACCAACAGACGAGATTTCCCAACAACAGAACTACGAACAAATTCAGCAAATGGCTGCTAACGATGGACAAACCGAGACACTAACAGAATACATCGAACAATACTCTGACCTCACATACGCACCGGAACATTCAGATCTCCATTTTTTAGAATAAAAAACTCTGCACTTCCCTATTTCGAATGCAGAGTTAACAATGAAAAAATAATTTCATCCAATCAATCAATAATAATTTCATCCAATCAGCTTTAGTGTCCAACTCCATTCAAAATGAAAAACCATTCGAAGCAGTCTGGGAGGCAACAATTCAATAACCCATCATAAAATGGCCAATCTATTTGTAATAACAGACGTTAATATAAAATTCTTCCTCTTACCAAATTTAAAGTCTTTCGATGCAATCCTAGGCAATGACACGCTAAAACAGCTCAACGCTGTCATTCACACCAATAAAAATTTCATGCTTATTAGAAACTCTATAAGAATTCCAATCAAAGAAAAACTGCTTCACTCTGTCAATAACATTAATATTCGAGCAAGCCATATGACAGATTCACAAATAACAGAGCTTGACAAGCTAATAAATCTCTATCCTGGACTATTTTCCGACCCCAATGAAAAGCTTACGTACTGTAAGGCGGCTTGCCCGCGCACCGCCTCACAGCTGATGATTTTGTAGTGTGTAAGCTAGGATAGGTAATTTTGTAGTGTGTAAGCTAGGATAGGTGATTTTGTAGTGTGTACGCTAGGATAGGTAATTTTGTAGCGTATAAGCTAGAATAAGTGATTTTGTAGCACATAAGAAATTTTGAAATTTGAATTTTGAATTGCTCACGGGCGCGCGCCGCCGGTGATCGGCAATGCAACTCTGCCCGGCTTGGAGAGTCGGTGTGGGGAGTTGCATTGCCGACGCCGCGGTGAATTGGACGGTCACGCACGCGAGCGGCCGGAAGCGGCGAGGCAATCGGTTTTTGAAAGTGAAAGGAGACGGACGCGAATTTGAATTTTTCGTTAGAGTTAAAAGAAGATAGTTTTGTTTTGAGTTTGTGAAGAAAAGGTTATAATAAGTTTTGATTGTTTTAAAGTGAAGTGAATAAAGCATAAAGAAATTGAAAGTAAGTTGCATCTTTCATCTGCCCCGCCCACTCATCTTTAATCCATACCTTACACCTTTAACCTATATCTCCCACGTGTTCTTCGTGTGCGGCTCTGCCCCTCCGAAGACACGTGCCCCCTTCCCCTCCTGACCTCCGCCTACGCGCGAAGCTTTGAGCGCGTCTCTCGGCGCCACTCAGCTTCAGCCGCTTTGCGAGCACGCGCGTGGGCGCGACGGTTTGCTGGCGAATCTTCGGGCGTGGCTCCGTCCCTCCGAAGGCACGTCTTCCTCCCCCCTTCTCCTCCCACCTCCGTCCACGTGCGAAGCGTTGAGTGCGCCGCGCAGCGCCACTCAGCTTCCGCCGCTCCGCTGGCACGTGCGTGGACGCGACGGCCACGATCCCCACACCTTGCCGGATCCTTCTTCTACCCGCCCCACTCCCACCTGCGTCTCAAAACAGAATAAATTTCTCGTGAGTGAACCCTGGGCAGACTGAGTCTGTCCCAGCTGAAAATCGTAACCTTACAAGTGGCGCCCGAGCAGGGACGCGGGTCAGAGTGCGGCAGTATGAAATCGAAAAAGTGAAACGGCAAAGAAGTGAAAAAAAAAAGAAACCCACGCGCGCAGATTAAAAGAGACCCGCGTCGAAAGTTCTTGAATATAACCCCCCCCCCCCCCCCTTCGGTGCAGATGCAGTCTTAACGAACATTCGCGAAACTCGCGAGAGATTGTATTTTGGCGCGGCTGTACGCGAGCGCGCCAAAACACAGCGTCGGTATAGCGGTTGCGCTGATCCCGTTAGCGCAGCCGTCGTGGGTGAGAACAGCAAGAAGCAGCACTTTGGCGCAGGCTGTACGCGAGCGCGCCGAAAACACAGCGTCGGTGTAGCGGTTGTGCAAGTTCCGTTAGCGTAGCCGTTGTCTGGCGTCGGCGAGCCGAAAAGGTAGGGTATGCGCGGGCATAGCCGAAACGCGAGGGCGGCTGAATAAGCGCCAACGGCAGTTTACGCGTGTGTCGAATGTACCCTAGGAAGGGTATCGTGGAATGAACATAGCGGCCAAGGGCCATAAAAGTCAAAGCGGACAGTGGGCCGCAGAAAATAAAAGGGAATATAATAAAATGAAGTGCAGCGTCGGTGTAGCGGTTGTGTTGCGTCAATGAGTCGAAACGTAGAGTATGCGCGGGCATAGCCGAAACGCGACGGCGGCTGAATAAGTGCCAACGGCAGTTTACGCGGGTGTCGGATATACCCTAGGAAGGGTATCGTGAATATAGTGGACAGTGGGCAAAATAAAATAAAATAAAATAAAATAAAATAAAATAAAATAAAATAAAGTAAAATAAAATAAAATAAAATAAAATAAAATAAAATAAAATAAAATAAAATAAAAGAAAATAAAATAAAATAAAATAAAATAAAATAAAATAAAATAAAATAAAATAAAATAAAATAAAATAAAATGAAATAAAATAAAATAAAGTAAAATCAAATAAGTTGAAAAGAGAAGGAAAAAAAGGAGAAAGAGAAAGAGTTGAGCGAGAAGCTCGAGGCAAGACAAGGCCAATAAATAAAGATAAAAAAAAAAAAAAAAAAGGAGATAAGAGGTAAAAAAAAAAGAAGAAGAAGAATATATATATATATATATATATATATATATATATATATATATATATATATATATGTATATAAAAGTAGACTAACAAATAAATACTATGTTAAGAGTAAAAGAAGCCGGAAGAAGATAATAAATAAAGATTTAAAAAAAAAAAAAAAAAGGAAAACCTAACAAGTAAATATTATTTTAAGGATAAAAGAGAGAAGAGCTGAAGAAGAATAATAAATAAACGTATTTGGGAAAAAAAAAACAAAAAAAAAAAAAAAAAACCGAGTGGGAAGCTCGTGAGGAAAGTTGACAAGCATATAAATACTATTTTAAGAATAAGAAGAACTAAAGAAAAATAATAAATAAACATATTGGAAAAAAAAAGGAAAACCAGCAAATAAATACTTTTTTTTAGAATAAAAGGAGGGAAAAGAGTAATAAGCCTTGTATGTTTAAGAGAAGAAAGTAAAGAGCGAGTTATAATAATAAGTTAAATAAGTAGTTTAAGCGAATCGGAGATCGAGGACATAAGGATGGAAGGGACCGAGCGTTGTCACTCGGGGCTGAGCGTCGGTTGGATCTACCAGCGGAGTAAGGAAGAGTTGATCGCCGTAGCCCGCGAGCTCGGACTGGACAGCGAAGGACGCGTGGAGGACCTGAGGAAGCGCCTATCCTCGTTCGTGCTGGGGGCGACTACTCTGCGGAGGTTAAGGCGCGCTTGGCCGAGCTGGAGGCGCGGTTCGCGAAGGCAGCCGAATTCGCTGCGGCAAGCGCGACGCTGAGTATGGGCGGCCGCGCATACCAAAAATCAGAGCCCGATTTGCGGAAAGTCCAGGAGCATGGGCCCATCCCAACGTCATCGCTGAGGCTGAGCGTGCCGTTGGTGGACAGCGGGACAGGAACACGGAGAGGCGACAGGAAGATCGGCGATAGCGTTGAGGGCAAGACACCGCCCGTGGAGCCGAGAACTGACCACCGGATTCCCATGCCCCCGCTGCCACATGAGAGGCAGCCGCCTTGGTGTGTGGCCGAGCAAGTGAGAAGGTGGGGCATGAGGTACGACGGCCGTACGGACCCACTGGGATTTGTGGAGACAGTGGAGGAGCGTGCCATCACGTACGGGATGGAACTGGACCGGATGCCGAGGGCGATGAGCGAGATCTTCACGGACGGGGCGGCGAAGTGGTTCTTGACCAGCGGGTTAAGAGACGCAACCTGGACCGAGTTCAAGAGAGAGTTTTTGGACTTCTTCTTACCGCCCCAATACTTCGAGCGCTTGGAGGACCAGATAAGGGCGCGCCGTCAACGAGGAGGCGAAAAATTTAAAGACTATCTCGTCGAACTCAGGCTGCTGATGCGTCAGGCGAGCTACAGCGCAGCGCAGGAGTTGTACCGGGCGTATGAGAACGCCGCGCCGGAGTATAGGTTGTACGTGAGGCGTCACGACTTTTCGACGTTGACGCAGTTGACGCAGATGGCGACGGAATACGAGAACGTACAAGGGCAGTGTAAGGATCAGCAAAGGACGGCAGCGGCGGCCCGGCCGAAGGCTGCCTGGTCTAAGCCGCCAGAGCACCGGCCTGGCAACCCGTTCCGCCAGCCCGCGCAGGAGTCCCGGCCTGAGGGCCAGGCGGTCGACCGCGCGGCTGCGCCGGCAGCAGCGTCAGGAGAGGCGGTCCACAGGATGGTGACTCAGGAGACAGGGTCCGGAGCTGGATCGCGGCGGGTCTGTTTCCGATGCGCGCAGGCGGGACATTTCGCGAGAGAGTGCCGAAATGAGCAGGTTTTATTCTGCCGACGTTGCGGAGAAACGGGCAAGAGCACACGAGATTGCTGTGGAGGAGACGACGCGGGAAACGGACAGGGGCGCCCTCCGCAAGGGCAGGGCGGCGCCGTTTAGACAACAAGAGGGAAGCGAGGGGTCCGCTGATGATGGACGACGGGAGGATCGTGGCAGCGGTGCAGATCGGGGGTCGGAAGATGACGGCCACGATCGACACCGGGGCCACACGCAGTTTCATGAGCGAGGATTGCGTGCGCCGGCACACGATTCGAGGTGAGCGACAAGGAGTGCAGTCTCGTATTAGGTTGGCTGACGGATCTGCACTAGAGGTGAAGGAGACGATGAAGGTGGAGGTGAATCTCGCAGGGAAGGTGGTGCGAATGACGATGCTCGTCATGCCAACCATGCTGGACCATCTCATTCTGGGGATGGACTTCCTGTGCGCGATGGGTACCACTATGCGCTGTGGCAAAGCGGAGCTCACGGTGAAGGTGGAGGAAGAGCCGATGAGGGAAGCACCGCAGTTACTCGGACAGGACGCGTCGATAGAGAGCAGTCGGGCAGAAGGCCAGGATTTGCTCGCTCGACCAACGGCCTGTGGAGGCGAGGAGAGTGTGGACCCCAAGGCGCCGTGCTGTTTCCCAGCGCTGAAAGGAAGCGCGGTGGTGACAGATGGAAGCTCGCCGGTCGACGGACGGGACATGTCGAGTGGAGAGTGGAGACGCGTCGTTCGGCCAGGCGAAGGACAAGAGGCGCAGTAGGCAGGCTCGGAGACGCGGCAGGTGTCGTACAGCGGCAGGAATAGAGAGTCAGACGAAAGGGTCGGAGGAGCGGCCGCAGAGGTCAAAGGACGTTGAGGCAGAGGTCGCAGGTGAATTAAGAGGTAGCCTAGCGACGCGAAGAGCACTCGATGCGGAGGAGGATGGTGAATCTAGGGGTAGCCCGCCGACGCAAGGAGTACCGGAGAAGAAGGAGCAGAGAAAAGCAGAGCCTTCCCCCGGCGACACAGGGTGGCCGGAGGATGCTAAAGACGAGCCCGAGGGGCGTCCGCCAGAGATAAGAAGGATAGAGTCAGAGACGGGTGAATCCAGGGGTAGCCCGCCGGTGCAAGAAGCACGAGAAGCAGAAGAAGAAAGCATGGAAGCCATCCCCGGCAACGCAGGGTGGCCGGAGGACTTAGATGACGAGCTGGAGGACTTCGTGGGAGCAGAATCGACACATTTTGAGAGCCTGGGAGAAGTGTCCAAAGTAGCCGAGCATAGCATCAGCACGCGGGATGATAGGCCTAGCAAGCAAAGTTATCATCCGAAGAATCCGGCTAGGCGAGAGGTGATCGACGAACAGATAGACAAATTGATTCGAGTTGGGGTCATTGAGCCATTACGGAGCCTGTACAGCGCGCCCATTGCCAAGAAGAAGACCGGAGGATGGCGTATGTGCGTGTATTACCGGCCGCTTAATGCACACTCGATCCCGGATGCCCACCCTGTTCCAAAGATCGACCACATCACTAAGAAGCTACGACACGCGCGAAACATATCCACCACAGCCTTGGAAAGATGTCAGCAAGCGGTGGAGGTCAGTCCCTTTCGCAAGTGGCTGGCGTGGAAGCACGGCAGGATCAAGGAGGACTGTAGGACTACGTCGAGGGAAGCGGACAACGATGTCGACACGCGTGCCTTCGAAACGGACGAGGAGGAAGGTCGGCGTTTACGACTGGCGGCACTGGCGGCACTGGCGGACCAGGTACGGCCGACGGGGCCGTTTTCAACATCACGGTGGCGGCCACAGGAGCCGTAGACGTCTCCCGGTGAAGTAAGGGGGGGGGGGCGGTGTAAGGCGGCTTGCCAGCGCACCACCTTACATTTGTTTGTAGCATGTCAGCTAGGTTAGATTTGTAGCGTAGGTTGGTAGTACGTAAGTTAGTATAAGTTTGTTAGTAGTACGTAAGTAAGTATAAGTTTGTTAGTAGTGGATAAGTTTTCAAATGAGATGAGCGCGCGCGCCGTCGGCGATCGGCGATGCAACTCTGCCCAGCGTGAAGAGCCGGCGAGAGCAGAGAATGGAGAGTTGCATTGCCGACGCCGAGGTGAATTGGGTGGCGGCGTACGAGGAGATGCCGAGGAGATGCTAGGGAGTCGAAGTTAGAGAGCGCTAGGGATTAGCTCGGGGGAAGCGAATGAGAGATCGCGGTGATGAGCACGTGCGAAAACGTGCGGAAAAACTCTAGAAGACGCGGCGACTAGTTGAGTACAGTGCTTAAGCGGAGTGTAGAAAAAGTTAAAAACGAATAAAGTTTGTGAAGTAATTTGAAAGAAAGAAATGTGAGTTTGATCTTGCTCGCTTTTACCATCCTTTTGCTCCCCACTCCCCGCCCGTGTCTCAGAAGTTATAAATTTCTTGTGAGCAAACCCTGGGCAGACTGAGTCTGCCCCAGCTGAAAAATCGTAACCTTACAGTACGTCACAAATATTAGAGCAGGAATCAGAACAAATTCGGACATCCCCGTCTATTCTAAGTACTACCAGTACCCAATGTCTCTAAAAGAAGAGGTAGACACACAAATTCAACAAATGCTAGAAGATGATATTATTAGACCATCCAGATCACCTTATAATTCACCCGTTTGGGTTGTCCCAAAGAAGCTAGACGCTTCTGGGAAAAGGAAATACCGAGTAGTCATAGACTACAGGAAACTAAATTCAATCACAATAACTGATAAATACCCAATACCTGAAATAAATGAAGTACTTTCCCAGTTGGGTAAAAACAAATTTTTCTCTGTACTAGATCTGAAAAGCGGATTCCACCAAATCCTTTTAAAGGAATCAGACATCGAAAAAACTGCCTTCTCCATAAACAATGGAAAATATGAGTTTACACGACTCCCCTTTGGTCTTAAAAACGCGCCATCTATCTTCCAGCGTACTCTAGATGACATATTAAGGAAACATATTGGTAAAATCTGCTACATTTACATCGATGACATAATAATCTTTAGTAAAGATGAAAAGTCACATGTTCAAAATCTCAACTCTATTTTCAATACCCTTTATGACGCAAATATTAAATGCCAATTGGACAAATGCGAATTTTTCAAAACTAAAGTGGAATTTCTAGGGTTCATAGTATCAGACAGGGGAATAGAAACTAACCCAATTAAGGTTACCGCCATAGCTAACTATCCTGTACCCAAAACTTTAAAAGAGCTCAGATCTTTCTTGGGTCTATCTGGTTATTACAGACGATTTATTAGAGACTACGCCAAATTGGCAAAACCACTAACAACTCTACTTAGAGGAGAAGATGGAAGAATCTCGAAACATAGGTCTGCCACAAAACCAATAAACATGGACAAAGAATCTTTAGAAGCATTTCGTAAACTCAAAAATTCATTAATCTCAGAAGAAGTCATACTTAGCTACCCCGATTTTAACAAAGAATTCCACCTGACTACAGACGCATCTAATTTCGCCATTGGTGCTGTACTTTGCCAAGATAATAAACCTATTACTTTCCTCTCAAGAACCTTATCTAAAGCAGAAGAAATCTACGCCATAAATGAAAAAGAAATGTTGACAATTATTTGGGCTATTAAATCCCTACGTAATTACCTTTACGGTAGAGCAAAAGTAAAAATTTATACTGATCACCAACCTCTAACACACTCACTAAGCAATTGGAATGACAACTCTAGGGTTAAAAGGTGGAAAGCTCTCCTCGAGGAATATGATTACCAACTTATTTACAAACCAGGTAAAGATAACATAATCGCACACACTATCCAGAATTTCGTCAAACCAAATAAACTCAGTAATTTCTACAGCACATAGTGCTAATAGCTCCTCACATTACCTAATCCCAAGCGTAGATGCTCCAATCAATTCATTTAGAAATCAAATAATCCTTTCGGTCTCAGATGAGCCAAACTACACATTTGAAATACCCTTTCAGTGTTTTCATAGACACACCTTCTCAAGGAAATCCTATTCCGACGATGAATTGATAAAAATACTAAAAAAACACTTAAACCCTTCAATCATCAATGTCATACTAACAACAGAAAACATAATGGTTCGACCCATTCAAGCATTTTATCCACAACATTTCAAAACCTTTAAAACGAGATTTACCCAAATCAGAGTTACAGATCTTATCAAAGATTCAGATCAGGATGAAGAAATCCTAAAAGTGCATAATAGAGCTCACCGTAACGCAGACGAAAACAAAATTCAGATATCTTCTAAATATTATTTTCCTAAAATGAAAAGTAAAATAGCCACCATTCTAAAACAATGTCAAATCTGTAAAGAGGAAAAATACGATAGGCATCCAACCAATCCCCAAATCAAAGAAACCCCAATTCCGGAATACCCCGGACACATCATTCACGTCGACATCTACTCTACAGAAGGGAAGTTAGTTTTGACAGCAATAGACAAATTTTCAAAATTGGCACAAGCAATAAACATAAAATCAAAATCAATAGAAGACATCAGACTACCTTTAAGAAATATAATATTCTATTTCGGCGTTCCAAAATTTATAGTAATGGACAATGAAAAATCACTGAATTCCGCATCCATCACTTTTATGCTCAGAGATCAGCTCGGCATCGAAATTTATAAAGCCCCTCCATACAAAAGCACGGTAAACGGCCAAATAGAAAGATTTCACTCTACCCTATCCGAAATAATGAGAGTTCTAAAGAGATCCAATGTTCATCGAAACTTCGAAGAACTACTAGACAGAGCAGTGTATGAATACAACTATACTTTCCACTCTGTCACTAACAGACGACCTTTAGAAGTATTCTTTGGCAGAACTGTAACCACGACCCCAGAACAATACGAAACAGCTAGACTGGATAACATAACTCGACTGAAACAAAAACAAGATCAAGATCTACAATACCACAATAAAGACAGACTACCCTTAAAAACATATAAACCAGCTGACACAATTTTCGTGAAAATAAACAATAGATTAGGATCGAAACTTTCACCAAGATTCAAAAAGGAAGTAGTAAAAGTAGACCATGGTACAACCATTATAACGCAAACAAATAAAACAGTTCACAAAAGTAATATCAAAAATGTATAATTACAGTCTACTTCTGACATGGCTCATAAACACAGCAAGCGGAGAGCTCGCCATAACAAACTATACGGACGCACAAACCATTACTATCTACAAAGGTCTGGGGAAAATTCAAACAACTACTACTAGAATTATCCATGTAATTGACATTAAGAAAATAGAAGAAACACTGGACATACTTATTTCTCATACCGAACAATCACTGAAACACAGTATACTTTATCACACCATAAATCATGAAATTAACCAAACAAACTCCATACTCTCATCAATAACCTCTTCTTATAGGAACAGCCTGGAAAGATATTGCCGGAAGCCCAGATCATGACGATTTCGTACAAATAGAAGAACACCTCAATAAATTAATTACAAACAACAGCAAACAAGTAATTATAAATACACAATTAGAGGACAGACTAAATAAATTAACAGCCGTCACAAATAGTTTAACAAATACACTTAAAAAGGATAGCATGTTCAGCGATGACATTGCCATTAGCATTCAAAACCAGATCAGACTTATTAAAGAGGAAATAGTTAACATAAAATATGCAATTCAATGGGCCAAGGTTAATATCATAAACTCGTTTTTGTTAAGAGACAACGAACTACAAGAGACAAATAGAATCTTCAAAGCAGGGAAAATGCCCCAACTGTCAATAGAAGAAATGTTAGAATTTGCCGATGTCTCAATCTTGCACAACAAAACAATATTATTGTATGTAATAAAAATACCCAATTTAGAAGAAACTAACTACGAAAATATCATACTAAAACCCGTAATTAAAAATAACCTAATTGTCAATATAGATTTTAAAGAAATACTGATAAGTAAAACACAATATTATGGTATTATAAAAGATTGTAAAAATTTCAATAACATCAAAATTTGTAATAAGAATGAGATCATAAGTCTTAGAGACAACACATGTTTGCCCAGGCTCCTTAATGGAGAAAGATCAATGTGTAAATTTAGTAATGCAGACCACATCAACGAAATAGAAGAAATTAACAGCGGACTCATCCTACTACAAAACTTCAACGGGACCATATCGCGACGAAATAACACCACGAAGCTCAGAGGCACCTATTTGATAAACTTCTGGAACGAGACCATCGACGTCAATGACAGGAGTTTCAGCAACATCGAAACCACTCTGTTGAAGCCGGTAGCCCCGATAATCCAAATCACCCCCGAAGAAACAAAGCGAGTATCTACTCTCCCTAGTGGCTCTTCAAACTCTCCACATAAACAACACACAGAAAATCGAACAACTACAAATAGAAACCTATGGAGCCACGGCAGTCATCGCCCTCTGCATTATGGTAATGGTTGCCTTTATACTCTACTTGTATAAAGGCAAAGAAGAAAAAATCATATTGCAACTAGCTCCCCCCACTACTAAAGACAATATCAAAAACCAAAACCCCCAACTTCAATTCAATAACATACCGTTCTTTTAAGTCGCTTGAGGACAAGCTTGGAATTACGCGGGAAGAGTTAACAATGATTATGTTTCAATATTTATTGTCAACCTTGCCATTATGAGTTCACAATAATTATGTTGCAATATTGTAATATTTCAACTTTGCAACTACGCCGTCTGGAAACATCCACCACAAGCAATGCAGAAAAACCTACTCTGCATTTCTGCCGCCGCCGCTACAATCCAGAAATGCTCACATAAACATCCGCCACGTGCAGTTCAGGAGAACTGACTCTGCATTTCTGCCGCCGCCGATCCAAGCGAGCATCGAATTACACCGGCCACTTCAACAACTTGAGCAACAGTATAAATTAAGCAGATTAAGTATTGTAAAGGGCAGTCCCAAGTAAGAACTTGAATAAAACGGTTCGAAGTAAATAAATCGTGATTTTTATTTAAACAATAATAAAAATTAACTGGCGCCCGAGCAGGGACCCGCAAACATAACCAATAGAGCAAAACAGTTTCTACGGTTATGCGAAAGAACTAACAAGTGACCAAAAGAGCAAAAGAGCATTCGAGAAGTAACTAAAAGAACAAAACGATTTCTACAGTTACGCGAAATGTTCAATAGTGATCAATAGTGCAAAACGGTATCTACGATCACGCAAAAAAACTTTCATCGCTGGTCAAAGTGAAGTGCAGACAAGAGGGATATAAACACACTTGAATACCAGATGTCAACCTTAAGGCAACACATTCATAAGAGGACTACGAGGTGACCTCCCCAGACTACTAGGAGTTAAAGAACCAACCGATCTTCCTCAAGCATTACATCTGTTCTTGAAACTCGAAAATCAGAGTTACGTTGCCTCTCAGACGACTAATAAACCACAACCCTCGACCTTCAGGGCAGGACGCATGACAGAAAAACCCCCACAAAGACCAACTCAGAACCAATACAGTTACGCACAACAACACTACCAACACGGTAACGCACAACAACAACCACGCCCCACCATGTTCCAACCACGTTTCATATCCAATGTCCCACAAAGACCTAATCAGACAACGTACTTTAGACCTCAAATGAACCAACAGATAAACCGACCACAATACCAAACTTTGCCTATTCCGCCACCTACTGGTCCAAAACCTCTTCAAAATCCAGTACCAATGGACTCAACCGTACAAACTCGGCAGGTTAACTACATGAACCGGCCACAACTTAACCAAATAGACAAAAGACAGCACAACTACAATATTCAATCAGAAGAATTAAATGACTCAACACAACCAACAGACGAGATTTCCCAACAACAGAACTACGAACAAATTCAGCAAATGGCTGCTAACGATGGACAAACCGAGACACTAACAGAATACATCGAACAATACTCTGACCTCACATACGCACCGGAACATTCAGATCTCCATTTTTTAGAATAAAAAACTCTGCACTTCCCTATTTCGAATGCAGAGTTAACAATGCAAAAATAATTTCATCCAATCAATCAATAATAATTTCATCCAATCAGCTTTAGTGTCCAACTCCATTCAAAATGAAAAACCATTCGAAGCAGTCTGGGAGGCAACAATTCAATAACCCATCATAAAATGGCCAATCTATTTGTAATAACAGACGTTAATATAAAATTCTTCCTCTTACCAAATTTAAAGTCTTTCGATGCAATCCTAGGCAATGACACGCTAAAACAGCTCAACGCTGTCATTCACACCAATAAAAATTTCATGCTTATTAGAAACTCTATAAGAATTCCAATCAAAGAAAAACTGCTTCACTCTGTCAATAACATTAATATTCGAGCAAGCCATATGACAGATTCACAAATAACAGAGCTTGACAAGCTAATAAATCTCTATCCTGGACTATTTTCCGACCCCAATGAAAAGCTTACGTACGTCACAAATATTAGAGCAGGAATCAGAACAAATTCGGACATCCCCGTCTATTCTAAGTACTACCAGTACCCAATGTCTCTAAAAGAAGAGGTAGACACACAAATTCAACAAATGCTAGAAGACGGTATTATTAGACCATCCAGATCACCTTATAATTCACCCGTTTGGGTTGTCCCAAAGAAGCTAGACGCTTCTGGGAAAAGGAAATACCGAGTAGTCATAGACTACAGGAAACTAAATTCAATCACAATAGCTGATAAATACCCAATACCTGAAATAAATGAAGTACTTTCCCAGTTGGGTAAAAACAAATTTTTCTCTGTACTAGATCTGAAAAGCGGATTCCACCAAATCCTTTTAAAGGAATCAGACATCGAAAAAACTGCCTTCTCCATAAACAATGGAAAATATGAGTTTACACGACTCCCCTTTGGTCTTAAAAACGCGCCATCTATCTTCCAGCGTACTCTAGATGACATATTAAGAAAACATATTGGTAAAATCTGCTACATTTACATCGATGACATAATAATCTTTAGTAAAGATGAAAAGTCACATGTTCAAAATCTCAACTCTATTTTCAATACCCTTTATGACGCAAATATTAAATGCCAATTGGACAAATGCGAATTTTTCAAAACTAAAGTGGAATTTCTAGGGTTCATAGTAACAGACAGGGGAATAGAAACTAACCCAATTAAGGTTACCGCCATAGCTAACTATCCTGTACCCAAAACTTTAAAAGAGCTCAGATCTTTCTTGGGTCTATCTGGTTATTACAGACGATTTATTAGAGACTACGCCAAATTGGCAAAACCACTAACAACTCTACTTAGAGGAGAAGATGGAAGAATCTCGAAACATAGGTCTGCCACAAAACCAATAAACATGGACAAAGAATCTTTAGAAGCATTTCGTAAACTCAAAAATTCATTAATCTCAGAAGAAGTCATACTTAGCTACCCCGATTTGAACAAAGAATTCCACCTGACTACAGACGCATCTAATTTCGCCATTGTTGCTGTACTTTGTCAAGATAATAAACCTATTACTTTCCTCTCAAGAACCTTATCTAAAGCAGAAGAAAACTACGCCATAAATGAAAAAGAAATGTTGACAATTATTTGGGCTATTAAATCCCTACGTAATTACCTTTACGGTAGAGCAAAAGTAAAAATTTATACTGATCACCAACCTCTAACACACTCACTAAGCAATTGGAATGACAACTCTAGGGTTAAAAGGTGAAAAGCTCTCCTCGAGGAATATGATTACCAACTTATTTACAAACCAGGTAAAGATAACATAATCGCACACACTATCCAGAATTTCGTCAAACCAAATAAACTCAGTAATTTCTACAGCACATAGTGCTAAAGCTCCTCACATTACCTAATCCCAAGCGTAGATGCTCCAATCAAATCATTTAGAAATCAAATAATCCTTTCGGTCTCAGATGAGCCAAACTACACATTTGAAATACCCTTTCAGTGTTTTCATAGACACACCTTCTCAAGGAAATCCTATTCCGACGATGAATTGATAGAAATACTAAAAAAACACTTAAACCCTTCAATCATCAATGTCATACTAACAACAGAAAACATAATGGTTCGACCCATTCAAGCATTTTATCCACAACATTTCAAAACCTTTAAAACGAGATTTACCCAACTCAGAGTTACAGATCTTATCAAAGATTCAGATCAGGATGAAGAAATCCTAAAAGTGCATAATAGAGCTCACCGTAACGCAGACGAAAACAAAATTCAGATATCTTCTAAATATTATTTTCCTAAAATGAAAAGGAAAATAGCCACCATTCTAAAACAATGTCAAATCTGTAAAGAGGAAAAATACGATAGGCATCCAACCAATCCCCAAATCAAAGAAACCCCAATTCCGGAATACCCCGGACACATCATTCACGTCGACATCTACTCTACAGAAGGGAAGTTAGTTTTGACAGCAATAGACAAATTTTCAAAATTGGCACAAGCAATAAACATAAAATCAAAATCAATAGAAGACATCAGACTACCTTTAAGAAATATAATATTCTATTTCGGCGTTCCAAAATTTATAGTAATGGACAATGAAAAATCACTGAATTCCGCATCCATCACTTTTATGCTCAGAGATCAGCTCGGCATCGAAATTTATAAAGCCCCTCCATACAAAAGCACGGTAAACGGCCAAATAGAAAGATTTCACTCTACCCTATCCGAAATAATGAGAGTTCTAAAGAGATCCAATGTTCATCGAAACTTCGAAGAACTACTAGACAGAGCAGTGTATGAATACAACTATACTTTCCACTCTGTCACTAACAGACGACCTTTAGAAGTATTCTTTGGCAGAACTGTAACCACGACCCCAGAACAATACGAAACAGCTAGACTGGATAACATAACTCGACTGAAACAAAAACAAGATCAAGATCTACAATACCACAATAAAGACAGTCTACCCTTAAAAACATATAAACCAGCTGACACAATTTTCGTGAAAATAAACAATAGATTAGGATCGAAACTTTCACCAAGATTCAAAAAGGAAGTAGTAAAAGTAGACCATGGTACAACCATTATAACGCAAACAAATAAAACAGTTCACAAAAGTAATATCAAAAATGTATAATTACAGTCTACTTCTGACATGGCTCATAAACACAGCAAGCGGAGAGCTCGCCATAACAAACTATACGGACGCACAAACCATTACTATCTACAAAGGTCTGGGGAAAATTCAAACAACTACTACTAGAATTATCCATGTAATTGACATTAAGAAAATAGAAGAAACACTGGACATACTTATTTCTCATACCGAACAATCACTGAAACACAGTATACTTTATCACACCATAAATCATGAAATTAACCAAACAAACTCCATACTCTCATCAATAACCTCTTCTTATAGGAACAGCCTGGAAAGATATTGCCGGAAGCCCAGATCATGACGATTTCGTACAAATAGAAGAACACCTCAATAAATTAATTACAAACAACAGCAAACAAGTAATTATAAATACACAATTAGAGGACAGACTAAATAAATTAACAGCCGTCACAAATAGTTTAACAAATACACTTAAAAAGGATAGCATGTTCAGCGATGACATTGCCATTAGCATTCAAAACCAGATCAGACTTATTAAAGAGGAAATAGTTAACATAAAATATGCAATTCAATGGGCCAAGGTTAATATCATAAACTCGTTTTTGTTAAGAGACAACGAACTACAAGAGACAAATAGAATCTTCAAAGCAGGGAAAATGCCCCAACTGTCAATAGAAGAAATGTTAGAATTTGCCGATGTCTCAATCTTGCACAACAAAACAATATTATTGTATGTAATAAAAATACCCAATTTAGAAGAAACTAACTACGAAAATATCATACTAAAACCCGTAATTAAAAATAACCTAATTGTCAATATAGATTTTAAAGAAATACTGATAAGTAAAACACAATATTATGGTATTATAAAAGATTGTAAAAATTTCAATAACATCAAAATTTGTAATAAGAATGAGATCATAAGTCTTAGAGACAACACATGTTTGCCCAGGCTCCTTAATGGAGAAAGATCAATGTGTAAATTTAGTAATGCAGACCACATCAACGAAATAGAAGAAATTAACAACGGACTCATCCTACTACAAAACTTCAACGGGACCATATCGCGACGAAATAACACCACGAAGCTCAGAGGCACCTATTTGATAAACTTCTGGAACGAGACCACGTTTGTTCCAACCATGTTCCAACCATGTTCCAACCACGTTTCATATCCACAATACCAAACCACGTTTCATATCCACAATACCAAACTTTGCCTATTCCGCCACCTACTGGTCCAAAACCTCTTCAAAATCCAGTACCAATGGACTCAACCGTACAAACTCGGCAGGTTAACTACATGAACCGGCCACAACTTAACCAAATAGACAAAAGACAGCACAACTACAATATTCAATCAGAAGAATTAAATGACTCAACACAACCAACAGACGAGATTTCCCAACAACAGAACTACGAACAAATTCAGCAAATGGCTGCTAACGATGGACAAACCGAGACACTAACAGAATACATCGAACAATACTCTGACCTCACATACGCACCGGAACATTCAGATCTCCATTTTTTAGAATAAAAAACTCTGCACTTCTCTATTTCGAATGCAGAGTTAACAATGAAAAAATAATTTCATCCAATCAATCAATAATAATTTCATCCAATCAGCTTTAGTGTCCAACTCCATTCAAAATGAAAAACCATTCGAAGCAGTCTGGGAGGCAACAATTCAATAACCCATCATAAAATGGCCAATCTATTTGTAATAACAGACGTTAATATAAAATTCTTCCTCTTACCAAATTTAAAGTCTTTCGATGCAATCCTAGGCAATGACACGCTAAAACAGCTCAACGCTGTCATTCACACCAATAAAAATTTCATGCTTATTAGAAACTCTATAAGAATTCCAATCAAAGAAAAACTGCTTCACTCTGTCAATAACATTAATATTCGAGCAAGCCATATGACAGATTCACAAATAACAGAGCTTGACAAGCTAATAAATCTCTATCCTGGACTATTTTCCGACCCCAATGAAAAGCTTACGTACGTCACAAATATTAGAGCAGGAATCAGAACAAATTCGGACATCCCCGTCTATTCTAAGTACTACCAGTACCCAATGTCTCTAAAAGAAGAGGTAGACACACAAATTCAACAAATGCTAGAAGACGGTATTATTAGACCATCCAGATCACCTTATAATTCACCCGTTTGGGTTGTCCCAAAGAAGCTAGACGCTTCTGGGAAAAGGAAATACCGAGTAGTCATAGACTACAGGAAACTAAATTCAATCACAATAGCTGATAAATACCCAATACCTGAAATAAATGAAGTACTTTCCCAGTTGGGTAAAAACAAATTTTTCTCTGTACTAGATCTGAAAAGCGGATTCCACCAAATCCTTTTAAAGGAATCAGACATCGAAAAAACTGCCTTCTCCATAAACAATGGAAAATATGAGTTTACACGACTCCCCTTTGGTCTTAAAAACGCGCCATCTATCTTCCAGCGTACTCTAGATGACATATTAAGGAAACATATTGGTAAAATCTGCTACATTTACATCGATGACATAATAATCTTTAGTAAAGATGAAAAGTCACATGTTCAAAATCTCAACTCTATTTTCAATACCCTTTATGACGCAAATATTAAATGCCAATTGGACAAATGCGAATTTTTCAAAACTAAAGTGGAATTTCTAGGGTTCATAGTATCAGACAGGGGAATAGAAACTAACCCAATTAAGGTTACCGCCATAGCTAACTATCCTGTACCCAAAACTTTTAAAGAGCTCAGATCTTTCTTGGGTCTATCTGGTTATTACAGACGATTTATTAGAGACTACGCCAAATTGGCAAAACCACTAACAACTCTACTTAGAGGAGAAGATGGAAGAATCTCGAAACATAGGTCTGCCACAAAACCAATAAACATGGACAAAGAATCTTTAGAAGCATTTCGTAAACTCAAAAATTCATTAATCTCAGAAGAAGTCATACTTAGCTACCCCGATTTTAACAAAGAATTCCACCTGACTACAGACGCATCTAATTTCGCCATTGGTGCTGTACTTTGCCAAGATAATAAACCTATTACTTTCCTCTCAAGAACCTTATCTAAAGCAGAAGAAAACTACGCCATAAATGAAAAAGAAATGTTGACAATTATTTGGGCTATTAAATCCCTACGTAATTACCTTTACGGTAGAGCAAAAGTAAAAATTTATACTGATCACCAACCTCTAACACACTCACTAAGCAATTGGAATGACAACTCTAGGGTTAAAAGGTGAAAAGCTCTCCTCGAGGAATATGATTACCAACTTATTTACAAACCAGGTAAAGATAACATAATCGCACACACTATCCAGAATTTCGTCAAACCAAATAAACTCAGTAATTTCTACAGCACATAGTGCTAAAGCTCCTCACATTACCTAATCCCAAGCGTAGATGCTCCAATCAAATCATTTAGAAATCAAATAATCCTTTCGGTCTCAGATGAGCCAAACTACACATTTGAAATACCCTTTCAGTGTTTTCATAGACACACCTTCTCAAGGAAATCCTATTCCGACGATGAATTGATAGAAATACTAAAAAAACACTTAAACCCTTCAATCATCAATGTCATACTAACAACAGAAAACATAATGGTTCGACCCATTCAAGCATTTTATCCACAACATTTCAAAACCTTTAAAACGAGATTTACCCAACTCAGAGTTACAGATCTTATCAAAGATTCAGATCAGGATGAAGAAATCCTAAAAGTGCATAATAGAGCTCACCGTAACGCAGACGAAAACAAAATTCAGATATCTTCTAAATATTATTTTCCTAAAATGAAAAGTAAAATAGCCACCATTCTAAAACAATGTCAAATCTGTAAAGAGGAAAAATACGATAGGCATCCAACCAATCCCCAAATCAAAGAAACCCCAATTCCGGAATACCCCGGACACATCATTCACGTCGACATCTACTCTACAGAAGGGAAGTTAGTTTTGACAGCAATAGACAAATTTTCAAAATTGGCACAAGCAATAAACATAAAATCAAAATCAATAGAAGACATCAGACTACCTTTAAGAAATATAATATTCTATTTCGGCGTTCCAAAATTTATAGTAATGGACAATGAAAAATCACTGAATTCCGCATCCATCACTTTTATGCTCAGAGATCAGCTCGGCATCGAAATTTATAAAGCCCCTCCATACAAAAGCACGGTAAACGGCCAAATAGAAAGATTTCACTCTACCCTATCCGAAATAATGAGAGTTCTAAAGAGATCCAATGTTCATCGAAACTTCGAAGAACTACTAGACAGAGCAGTGTATGAATACAACTATACTTTCCACTCTGTCACTAACAGACGACCTTTAGAAGTATTCTTTGGCAGAACTGTAACCACGACCCCAGAACAATACGAAACAGCTAGACTGGATAACATAACTCGACTGAAACAAAAACAAGATCAAGATCTACAATACCACAATAAAGACAGACTACCCTTAAAAACATATAAACCAGCTGACACAATTTTCGTGAAAATAAACAATAGATTAGGATCGAAACTTTCACCAAGATTCAAAAAGGAAGTAGTAAAAGTAGACCATGGTACAACCATTATAACGCAAACAAATAAAACAGTTCACAAAAGTAATATCAAAAATGTATAATTACAGTCTACTTCTGACATGGCTCATAAACACAGCAAGCGGAGAGCTCGCCATAACAAACTATACGGACGCACAAACCATTACTATCTACAAAGGTCTGGGGAAAATTCAAACAACTACTACTAGAATTATCCATGTAATTGACATTAAGAAAATAGAAGAAACACTGGACATACTTATTTCTCATACCGAACAATCACTGAAACACAGTATACTTTATCACACCATAAATCATGAAATTAACCAAACAAACTCCATACTCTCATCAATAACCTCTTCTTATAGGAACAGCCTGGAAAGATATTGCCGGAAGCCCAGATCATGACGATTTCGTACAAATAGAAGAACACCTCAATAAATTAATTACAAACAACAGCAAACAAGTAATTATAAATACACAATTAGAGGACAGACTAAATAAATTAACAGCCGTCACAAATAGTTTAACAAATACACTTAAAAAGGATAGCATGTTCAGCGATGACATTGCCATTAGCATTCAAAACCAGATCAGACTTATTAAAGAGGAAATAGTTAACATAAAATATGCAATTCAATGGGCCAAGGTTAATATCATAAACTCGTTTTTGTTAAGAGACAACGAACTACAAGAGACAAATAGAATCTTCAAAGCAGGGAAAATGCCCCAACTGTCAATAGAAGAAATGTTAGAATTTGCCGATGTCTCAATCTTGCACAACAAAACAATATTATTGTATGTAATAAAAATACCCAATTTAGAAGAAACTAACTACGAAAATATCATACTAAAACCCGTAATTAAAAATAACCTAATTGTCAATATAGATTTTAAAGAAATACTGATAAGTAAAACACAATATTATGGTATTATAAAAGATTGTAAAAATTTCAATAACATCAAAATTTGTAATAAGAATGAGATCATAAGTCTTAGAGACAACACATGTTTGCCCAGGCTCCTTAATGGAGAAAGATCAATGTGTAAATTTAGTAATGCAGACCACATCAACGAAATAGAAGAAATTAACAGCGGACTCATCCTACTACAAAACTTCAACGGGACCATATCGCGACGAAATAACACCACGAAGCTCAGAGGCACCTATTTGATAAACTTCTGGAACGAGACCATCGACGTCAATGACAGGAGTTTCAGCAACATCGAAACCACTCTGTTGAAGCCGGTAGCCCCGATAATCCAAATCACCCCCGAAGAAACAAAGCGAGTATCTACTCTCCCTAGTGGCTCTTCAAACTCTCCACATAAACAACACACAGAAAATCGAACAACTACAAATAGAAACCTATGGAGCCACGGCAGTCATCGCCCTCTGCATTATGGTAATGGTTGCCTTTATACTCTACTTGTATAAAGGCAAAGAAGAAAAAATCATATTGCAACTAGCTCCCCCCACTACTAAAGACAATATCAAAAACCAAAACCCCCAACTTCAATTCAATAACATACCGTTCTTTTAAGTCGCTTGAGGACAAGCTTGGAATTACGCGGGAAGAGTTAACAATGATTATGTTTCAATATTTATTGTCAACCTTGCCATTATGAGTTCACAATAATTATGTTGCAATATTGTAATATTTCAACTTTGCAACTACGCCGTCTGGAAACATCCACCACAAGCAATGCAGAAAAACCTACTCTGCATTTCTGCCGCCGCCGCTACAATCCAGAAATGCTCACATAAACATCCGCCACGTGCAGTTCAGGAGAACTGACTCTGCATTTCTGCCGCCGCCGATCCAAGCGAGCATCGAATTACACCGGCCACTTCAACAACTTGAGCAACAGTATAAATTAAGCAGATTAAGTATTGTAAAGGGCAGTCCCAAGTAAGAACTTGAATAAAACGGTTCGAAGTAAATAAATCGTGATTTTTATTTAAACAATAATAAAAATTAACTGGCGCCCGAGCAGGGACCCGCAAACATAACCAATAGAGCAAAACAGTTTCTACGGTTATGCGAAAGAACTAACAAGTGACCAAAAGAGCAAAAGAGCATTCGAGAAGTAACTAAAAGAACAAAACGATTTCTACAGTTACGCGAAATGTTCAATAGTGATCAATAGTGCAAAACGGTATCTACGATCACGCAAAAAAACTTTCATCGCTGGTCAAAGTGAAGTGCAGACAAGAGGGATATAAACACACTTGAATACCAGATGTCAACCTTAAGGCAACACATTCATAAGAGGACTACGAGGTGACCTCCCCAGACTACTAGGAGTTAAAGAACCAACCGATCTTCCTCAAGCATTACATCTGTTCTTGAAACTCGAAAATCAGAGTTACGTTGCCTCTCAGGCGACTAATAAACCACAACCCTCGACCTTCAGGGCAGGACGCATGACAGAAAAACCCCCACAAAGACCAACTCAGAACCAATACAGTTACGCACAACAACACTACCAACACGGTAACGCACAACAACAACCACGCCCCACCATATTCCAACCACGTTTCATATCCAATGTCCCACAAAGACCTAATCAGACAACGTACTTTAGACCTCAAATGAACCAACAGATAAACCGACCACAATACCAAACTTTGCCTATTCCGCCACCTACTGGTCCAAAACCTCTTCAAAATCCAGTACCAATGGACTCAACCGTACAAACTCGGCAGGTTAACTACATGAACCGGCCACAACTTAACCAAATAGACAAAAGACAGCACAACTACAATATTCAATCAGAAGAATTAAATGACTCAACACAATCAACAGACGAGATTTCCCAACAACAGAACTACGAACAAATTCAGCAAATGGCTGCTAACGATGGACAAACCGAGACACTAACAGAATACATCGAACAATACTCTGACCTCACATACGCACCGGAACATTCAGATCTCCATTTTTTAGAATAAAAAACTCTGCACTTCCCTATTTCGAATGCAGGGTTAACAATGAAAAAATAATTTCATCCAATCAATCAATAATAATTTCATCCAATCAGCTTTAGTGTCCAACTCCATTCAAAATGAAAAACCATTCGAAGCAGTCTGGGAGGCAACAATTCAATAACCCATCATAAAATGGCCAATCTATTTGGAATAACAGACGTTAATATAAAATTCTTCCTCTTACCAAATTTAAAGTCTTTCGATGCAATCCTAGGCAATGACACGCTAAAACAGCTCAACGCTGTCATTCACACCAATAAAAATTTCATGCTTATTAGAAACTCTATAAGAATTCCAATCAAAGAAAAACTGCTTCACTCTGTCAATAACATTAATATTCGAGCAAGCCATATGACAGATTCACAAATAACAGAGCTTGACAAGCTAATAAATCTCTATCCTGGACTATTTTCCGACCCCAATGAAAAGCTTACGTACGTCACAAATATTAGAGCAGGAATCAGAACAAATTCGGACATCCCCGTCTATTCTAAGTACTACCAGTACCCAATGTCTCTAAAAGAAGAGGTAGACACACAAATTCAACAAATGCTAGAAGACGGTATTATTAGACCATCCAGATCACCTTATAATTCACCCGTTTGGGTTGTCCCAAAGAAGCTAGACGCTTCTGGGAAAAGGAAATACCGAGTAGTCATAGACTACAGGAAACTAAATTCAATCACAATAGCTGATAAATACCCAATACCTGAAATAAATGAAGTACTTTCCCAGTTGGGTAAAAACAAATTTTTCTCTGTACTAGATCTGAAAAGCGGATTCCACCAAATCCTTTTAAAGGAATCAGACATCGAAAAAACTGCCTTCTCCATAAACAATGGAAAATATGAGTTTACACGACTCCCCTTTGGTCTTAAAAACGCGCCATCTATCTTCCAGCGTACTCTAGATGACATATTAAGGAAACATATTGGTAAAATCTGCTACATTTACATCGATGACATAATAATCTTTAGTAAAGATGAAAAGTCACATGTTCAAAATCTCAACTCTATTTTCAATACCCTTTATGACGCAAATATTAAATGCCAATTGGACAAATGCGAATTTTTCAAAACTAAAGTGGAATTTCTAGGGTTCATAGTATCAGACAGGGGAATAGAAACTAACCCAATTAAGGTTACCGCCATAGCTAACTATCCTGTACCCAAAACTTTAAAAGAGCTCAGATCTTTCTTGGGTCTATCTGGTTATTACAGACGATTTATTAGAGACTACGCCAAATTGGCAAAACCACTAACAACTCTACTTAGAGGAGAAGATGGAAGAATCTCGAAACATAGGTCTGCCACAAAACCAATAAACATGGACAAAGAATCTTTAGAAGCATTTCGTAAACTCAAAAATTCATTAATCTCAGAAGAAGTCATACTTAGCTACCCCGATTTTAACAAAGAATTCCACCTGACTACAGACGCATCTAATTTCGCCATTGGTGCTGTACTTTGCCAAGATAATAAACCTATTACTTTCCTCTCAAGAACCTTATCTAAAGCAGAAGAAAACTACGCCATAAATGAAAAAGAAATGTTGACAATTATTTGGGCTATTAAATCCCTACGTAATTACCTTTACGGTAGAGCAAAAGTAAAAATTTATACTGATCACCAACCTCTAACACACTCACTAAGCAATTGGAATGACAACTCTAGGGTTAAAAGGTGAAAAGCTCTCCTCGAGGAATATGATTACCAACTTATTTACAAACCAGGTAAAGATAACATAATCGCACACACTATCCAGAATTTCGTCAAACCAAATAAACTCAGTAATTTCTACAGCACATAGTGCTAAAGCTCCTCACATTACCTAATCCCAAGCGTAGATGCTCCAACCAAATCATTTAGAAATCAAATAATCCTTTCGGTCTCAGATGAGCCAAACTACACATTTGAAATACCCTTTCAGTGTTTTCATAGACACACCTTCTCAAGGAAATCCTATTCCGACGATGAATTGATAGAAATACTAAAAAAACACTTAAACCCTTCAATCATCAATGTCATACTAACAACAGAAAACATAATGGTTCGACCCATTCAAGCATTTTATCCACAACATTTCAAAACCTTTAAAACGAGATTTACCCAACTCAGAGTTACAGATCTTATCAAAGATTCAGATCAGGATGAAGAAATCCTAAAAGTGCATAATAGAGCTCACCGTAACGCAGACGAAAACAAAATTCAGATATCTTCTAAATATTATTTTCCTAAAATGAAAAGTAAAATAGCCACCATTCTAAAACAATGTCAAATCTGTAAAGAGGAAAAATACGATAGGCATCCAACCAATCCCCAAATCAAAGAAACCCCAATTCCGGAATACCCCGGACACATCATTCACGTCGACATCTACTCTACAGAAGGGAAGTTAGTTTTGACAGCAATAGACAAATTTTCAAAATTGGCACAAGCAATAAACATAAAATCAAAATCAATAGAAGACATCAGACTACCTTTAAGAAATATAATATTCTATTTCGGCGTTCCAAAATTTATAGTAATGGACAATGAAAAATCACTGAATTCCGCATCCATCACTTTTATGCTCAGAGATCAGCTCGGCATCGAAATTTATAAAGCCCCTCCATACAAAAGCACGGTAAACGGCCAAATAGAAAGATTTCACTCTACCCTATCCGAAATAATGAGAGTTCTAAAGAGATCCAATGTTCATCGAAACTTCGAAGAACTACTAGACAGAGCAGTGTATGAATACAACTATACTTTCCACTCTGTCACTAACAGACGACCTTTAGAAGTATTCTTTGGCAGAACTGTAACCACGACCCCAGAACAATACGAAACAGCTAGACTGGATAACATAACTCGACTGAAACAAAAACAAGATCAAGATCTACAATACCACAATAAAGACAGACTACCCTTAAAAACATATAAACCAGCTGACACAATTTTCGTGAAAATAAACAATAGATTAGGATCGAAACTTTCACCAAGATTCAAAAAGGAAGTAGTAAAAGTAGACCATGGTACAACCATTATAACGCAAACAAATAAAACAGTTCACAAAAGTAATATCAACAAGTAAGGAAGCTCTAGTCGAGACTGCTCGACTAGGAGATACCCTGATCCCTACAAAGAGCTGATATTCACGCACGCATAAGCACGCGCTCTGCTAACTGCGCAGTAAGCAGCGACTGCGCTTGGGCTGCGCTGCTGTGTGGGCAATACTATGAGAATTTTGTTGCTGAATAATTTCTCCTGTAATAGGACTATCTTCATGATGTGATCATCTTTCAGAATGTGATCACAATGTGCAAATGTGTGTACATTCCAAAGCACAAGTCTCTAGTACTTAAAATACGTTTTTTGCAAATTGGGGGCGAAGGGGGCGTGGTATCCAAAATCTGTAAATGACAAAATCTGCGTATTGATCAGATGTATATACACACCAAATCTGAAGTCTCCAGGTCTAAAAGTATTGAAATTACGGTGAATAAACAAAATCAATTTATCGATTATTCGCGATAAAAAAGTAATCGGATGAGTTATCGAAAAAAAAAGATAAACTTGTACTGCGTATGGTATACAAGAGTATGCATACAAAATTTGAAGTCTCTAGCTCTTATATCTTCTGAGATCTAGGCGTTCATACGGACGGACGGACGGACGGACAGACGGACAGGGCTATATCGACTCAGCTCATCGCCCTGATCAAGAATATATATACTTTATGGGGTCTGCCACGCCTCCTTCTGCCTGTTACATACTTTTCACAAAACCATTATACCCTGATTTCCCATTTTTAATGGGATCAGGGTATAAAAATGTATAATTACAGTCTACTTCTGACATGGCTCATAAACACAGCAAGCGGAGAGCTCGCCATAACAAACTATACGGACGCACAAACCATTACTATCTACAAAGGTCTGGGGAAAATTCAAACAACTACTACTAGAATTATCCATGTAATTGACATTAAGAAAATAGAAGAAACACTGGACATACTTATTTCTCATACCGAACAATCACTGAAACACAGTATACTTTATCACACCATAAATCATGAAATTAACCAAACAAACTCCATACTCTCATCAATAACCTCTTCTTATAGGAACAGCCTGGAAAGATATTGCCGGAAGCCCAGATCATGACGATTTCGTACAAATAGAAGAACACCTCAATAAATTAATTACAAACAACAGCAAACAAGTAATTATAAATACACAATTAGAGGACAGACTAAATAAATTAACAGCCGTCACAAATAGTTTAACAAATACACTTAAAAAGGATAGCATGTTCAGCGATGACATTGCCATTAGCATTCAAAACCAGATCAGACTTATTAAAGAGGAAATAGTTAACATAAAATATGCAATTCAATGGGCCAAGGTTAATATCATAAACTCGTTTTTGTTAAGAGACAACGAACTACAAGAGACAAATAGAATCTTCAAAGCAGGGAAAATGCCCCAACTGTCAATAGAAGAAATGTTAGAATTTGCCGATGTCTCAATCTTGCACAACAAAACAATATTATTGTATGTAATAAAAATACCCAATTTAGAAGAAACTAACTACGAAAATATCATACTAAAACCCGTAATTAAAAATAACCTAATTGTCAATATAGATTTTAAAGAAATACTGATAAGTAAAACACAATATTATGGTATTATAAAAGATTGTAAAAATTTCAATAACATCAAAATTTGTAATAAGAATGAGATCATAAGTCTTAGAGACAACACATGTTTGCCCAGGCTCCTTAATGGAGAAAGATCAATGTGTAAATTTAGTAATGCAGACCACATCAACGAAATAGAAGAAATTAACAGCGGACTCATCCTACTACAAAACTTCAACGGGACCATATCGCGACGAAATAACACCACGAAGCTCAGAGGCACCTATTTGATAAACTTCTGGAACGAGACCATCGACGTCAATGACAGGAGTTTCAGCAACATCGAAACCACTCTGTTGAAGCCGGTAGCCCCGATAATCCAAATCACCCCCGAAGAAACAAAGCGAGTATCTACTCTCCCTAGTGGCTCTTCAAACTCTCCACATAAACAACACACAGAAAATCGAACAACTACAAATAGAAACCTATGGAGCCACGGCAGTCATCGCCCTCTGCATTATGGTAATGGTTGCCTTTATACTCTACTTGTATAAAGGCAAAGAAGAAAAAATCATATTGCAACTAGCTCCCCCCACTACTAAAGACAATATCAACAAGTAAGGAAGCTATAGTCGAGAGTGCTCGACTAGAAGATACCCTGATCCCTACAAAGAGCTGATATTCACGCACGCATAAGCACGCGCTCTGCTAACTGCGCAGTAAGCAGCGACTGCGCTTGGGCTGCGCTGCAGTGTGGGCAATACTATGAGAATTTTGTTGCTGAATAATTTCTCCTGTAGTAGGACTATCCTTATGAAACTTTCAGAACGTGATCACAATGTGCAAATGTGTGTACATTTTAAAGCACAAGTCTCTAGTATTTGAAATACGTTTTTTGCAAATTGGGGGCGAAGGGGGCGTGGTATCCAAAATCTGGAAATGACAAAATCTGCGTATTGATCAGGTGTATATACACACCAAATCTGAAGTCTCCAGGTCTAAAAGTATTGAAATTACGGTGAATAAACAAAATCAATTTATCGATTATTCGCGATAAAAAAGTAATCGGACGAGTTATCGAAAAAAAAGGCAAACTTGTACTGCGTATAGTATACATGAGTATGCATACAAAATTTGAAGTCTCTAGCTCTTATATCTTCTGAGATCTAGGCGTTCATACGGACGGACGGACGGACGGACGGACGGACAGACGGACAGGGCTATATCGACTCAGCTCATCGCCCTGATCAAGAATATATATACTTTATGGGGTCTGCCACGCCTCCTTCTGCCTGTTACATACTTTTCACAAAACCATTATACCCTGATTTCCCATTTTTAATGGGATCAGGGTATAAAAACCAAAACCCCCAACTTCAATTCAATAACATACCGTTCTTTTAAGTCGCTTGAGGACAAGCTTGGAATTACGCGGGAAGAGTTAACAATGATTATGTTTCAATATTTATTATCAACCTTGCCATTATGAGTTCACAATAATTATGTTGCAATATTGTAATATTTCAACTTTGCAACTACGCCGTCTGGAAACATCCACCACAAGCAATGCAGAAAAACCTACTCTGCATTTCTGCCGCCGCCGCTACAATCCAGAAATGCTCACATAAACATCCGCCACGTGCAGTTCAGGAGAACTGACTCTGCATTTCTGCCGCCGCCGATCCAAGCGAGCGTCGAATTACACCGGCCACTTCAACAACTTGAGCAACAGTATAAATTAAGCAGATTAAGTATTGTAAAGGGCAGTCCCAAATAAGAACTTGATTAAAACGGTTCGAAGTAAATAAATCGTGATTTTTATTTAAACAATAATAACAAGTAAGAACGTTGCAGTTGGGCGTTACCAACTGCGGAATACTCATTCACATTCCGGCTCTAGCATGTACAATTTTCAATATGACACGACACAAAAAGTGGCCTACAAATTATTTTTATACCCTGAACCCATTGAAAATGGGAAATCAGGGTATAATGTTTTTGTTAACATGTATGTAACAGGTAGAAGGAGGCGTGGCAGACTCCATAAAGTATATATAATCTTGATCAGGGCGACGAGCTGAGTCGATTTCGCCATGTCCGTCTGTCCGTGATACTTGAGACATGTACTTTGGCAAATTCATGCATTTCAATTTTATAATCACGATATAAAAGTTTCATGAAAATAGTCCATCGACAAGAAAAGTTATTAAACAATTAAGTTCCCATAGTAAGCCCACACTGCAGTTAATGCGTGTTTATGCGTGCGTGCCTCTGTGTGTTTATGTTTCTTTTGAAGCAGAAAAAGCGAAGAATTCTTGAAATATCAGTTCCTGGAAGGGATCAGGGGATTTCGTAGTCGAGCAGTCTACAGACAAAAGTGCGCCTTCTAGCCTATTCTAGGAATTGCGATTGATTTGTGAATTTTTCAGTCGTTATTTTAGTTTTGTGATATGACGCTCTAACACTGAAGTTATATATATAATTTTTCGCTACTAGATAACCAACCGGAGCAGTGGTGCCGATGGTTGAGGCAACTCAAGTCGTGTTAGGTGTCGTGGGTTCAAGACGTATTCGATCACATTTTCATTTTCATAAATTCGATATTTTATTGGGAGGGTGCGAGCTTGAATTAATAGCACTTAATACTTTTCATTTTCTTAGTCGAAAATTGTTGTAAGTTTAAATTTGTTTCTTCTTAGATAGCTCTCAAATGCTTATACGTAGATATATACATACATATATAAAATAGGTACATATACAAACAAGTAAGGAAGCTCTAGTCGAGACTGCTCGACTAGGAGATACCCTGATCCCTACAAAGAGCTGATATTCACGCACGCATAAGCACGCGCTCTGCTAACTGCGCAGTAAGCAGCGACTGCACTTGGGCTGCGCTGCAGTGTGGGCAATACTATGAGAATTTTGTTGCTGAATAATTTCTCCTGTAATAAGACTAACTTCATGAAACTTTCAGAATGTGATCACAATGTGCAAATGTGTGTACATTCCAAAGCACAAGTCTCTAGTACCTTAAATACGTTTTTTGCAAATTGGGGGCGAAGGGGGCGTGGTATCAAAAATCTGTAAATGACAAAATCTGCGTATTGATCAGATGTATATACACACCAAATCTGAAGTCTCCAGGTCTAAAACTATTAAAATTACGGTGAATAAACAAAATCAATTTATCGATTATTCGCGATAAAAAAGTAGTCGGACGAGTTATCGAAAAAAAAAGATAAACTTGTACTGCGTATGGTATACATGAGTATGCATACAAAATTTGAAGTCTCTAGCTCTTATATCTTCTGAGATCTAGGCGTTCATACGGACGGACGGACGGACGGACGGACGGACAGACGGACAGACGGACAGGGCTATATCGACTCAGCTCGTCGCCCTGATCAAGAATATATATAGTTTATGGGGTCTGCCACGCCTCCTTCTGCCTGTTACATACTTTTCACAAAACCATTATACCCTGATTTCCCATTTTTAATGGGATCAGGGTATAAAAAGTCTGCATACACAATTTCAGCACGTTCTCATTGGTATGTGTGTATGTACAGTATGTCCATTAATTGTTTGCAAAACGAAAAAAGGCATACAAATTCAACTGTATGTACATATAATACGTACTTTAGCATTTTCTAAGAATCTCAATTGCGATTGATTTGTCTTTGCATAGTTTTTGAATTCCTAGCCGCTACTTTGGCTTTTCTTTGCTATATGGCGACCTACGAATAATGTCATTTTGTTTTAATTGTTATTACTGTGAGTGCCTCGGTGGCGCTGTAGGCAAAGGCGCGGAATGCTTTTATTTTAGCTATTTTGTTGAGGTGCGAGTTCAAATCCCGCAGAAAACTTTTTTAAAAATTGAAATTTTATGTTATTATCATTTTGTTTATATTTTTTCAATTTCATAAAAATGTTTCCTTCCGTCTTATGAATATCTACAAAGCTTATTTATATATATAAGTGACGCACGCATATAAATTTCTTAGTTGGCTGCTACAAATGACGATTCGCCACGCCTCTAGTGGGATGGTTGTGCTTCGAACCCGGAGGAAAACTTTTAATTTTTTTAAGATTTATAATTTAATTTTTATTTTTTAAATCCCACAAAAATGTTTTCTTCCGTGCTATCAATGCCTATTAAGTCTAATTATATATATATAGATGGCTCACGCATATAAATGTCGCAATTTGACACTAGAAATGGCGATTGCCACGCCCCTAGTGGACGTAGGCACATCATTTTTGGCCAGTTCTTAGAACAAGCTAATGGTAACCCAACTGCAAAATTTGAATACTTACGCTCAAAAAATGTGAAAATTACAGGGTATTTTTTGATATGCCACGCCCCTAAAAAGGCGTAACAACTATTTTTGGGTAATCGATAGAGGAGGCTACCAGTAACTTATTATGCAAATTTGAAGCTTCTAGCTCTATAATTGTAGGAGATATAAACTTTTTCGGTTTGCCACGCCCCCTGTGGGCGGAAATATATCCACTATAGCTTTTTGGTCTTGGGTGATCAACCCGAGTATATATACCAAATTTCAGGTCTCTAGCATCAATAGTGCCCAAAATATAGCAGAATTTGAAAAATCACTATGTCTTCAGATCCGATTAGCCACGCCCTTAGTGGGCGTAGACATATAATTTTTCAACCAATCTTTATAGAATTGTAGCATTAGCTCACATGCAAAATTTGAGTGTTCTAGCTTTAAAACTCTAGGAGATACAGTTTTACCCGATTTTCCACGCCCCCAATGGGCGTAGATATATCCGCCATAGCTTTTGATTTTGGGTGGTCAACACGAAGCTACGTTCTAAATCTCAGCGCTCTAGCTCTTCAACTAACATGATTTCTGGCATATCGGAAAATGCATTTTCCGATTTGCCACGCCCCTAGTGGGCGGATCAGGAAAATTTTAACACTTTATAAATCGGAGATATACACGAGTATGTGTTCCAAATTTCAAGTCTCTAGCTCTAATAGCGCCGAAATAGATTGCGTTCATACGGACAGACGGACAGACGGACGGACGGACGGACGGACAGACGGACGGACAGCAAGACGGACATGCACAAAACCAATATACTAATTCACTTCGTGAATTCGTATAAAAATTAACTTACATAAGCAACAACTGCGCTGCATAACATAAACACAACAAGTTGAGTGGAATTTGTTCTAAAATATTCTGCACGCTCAGTTGAGTGAAACTCGGCTCGTACATTGCACTTCTTCGCCTAATATTTTGCACACGAAATTGAGTGAAATTTGTGACTTGTATTACTCATTGCTCTAATAAATATTTTGCGTAATTTAAATTTAACTCTGGCAGTTAATTTGATCACTTTAAATTTAAATTAAAAATTATCTCAATTTATTCAAATATAAACATAAAGTTGTTATTGGTCTAATAATGTCTTTGGAGAGCCTTAAAACACAGCGTGCGAATACTCGCCGGAATATTACCCGCATTCACAATGTCGTTGATCCCAAGCTGAGAGAAGGGAAGTCTGCGCCAACTCAAGCTGAATTAAAGTGTCGCTTGGAAATTATGGAAGCTTACTTTAAGCAAGTAATGGCCTTGCAGACGAACATTGAAAAGGAATGTCCGACTGATTCAACACGTGCCGAACTGGAGGAGCTGTATGTAGACATAAAAGTTTGCATTACAGAACAACTTACGGATATGCATGAATCAACATTTGCTGCGACATCTGGGCCTACATTCTTATCGTCAGCCAAGCTGCCCAGACTTACGCGACCTACATTTGATGGCAATTATGCGGACTACAAGAATTTTAGTGCATTATTCACTCAAATGGTGGATCAGCAGAACAGCTTATCAAACATCGAGAAGTTTAATCAGCTGATAAGCTGTTTAAAGGGACCAGCATTGGAAACAGTAAAGGCATTTCAGATCACACCTGAAAACTATCGGAAGGCACTTGCTCGTTTGAATCAGCGCTACGACAATCCAACATTAGTGTTCTTGGACAATATCTCGTCGTTGTTTATGCTCAAGAGTGTGTCGAGAGCAAATAGTCAAGAAATTCGAAGTTTGATTGACAACTCTACAGCATTGTACAACTCACTAACTTCATTAGACAACGAGTCACAAATTGCACAGGCAATGTTAATAGCCATTGTCATGGATAAGATGGATATGGAAACTAAACGCAAATGGAACGAATCATTGGATTATTCAAAGTTACCTACGTGGGATTTGTGTGTACAGGTAGTTGAAAGGCATTGTCAATATTTGGAATCATGCGGTAAGTCCGAATCGAGCCAGGCTCGAACTGCGACTATTAGCAAACCACGAAGCCAGACGACCACGCGACATGGTTTGTCTTTTAATTGTTCGACTAATTCATGTCCTATTTGTCTTAGTTCAGAACATCGAGTATCACGTTGCAGTCGGCTTCAGGAGATGTCTATTACAGATCGCTATGAAGCAGCAAAACGACATGCTCTGTGCCTAAACTGCCTTGGCAAGGGTCACCAGGCATCCAAGTGTCCCTCTGCCCAAAGATGTCGATTCTGTTCGAGACTTCATCACAGCTTACTACATCGAGAGACAGCTGCGACTAGATCGGCATCTACGTTACCCATCGTTTCCAATTCAAACGAAGTTGTCACACATACACACACCAATCGAACAGACCAAGTCATTTTAGCAACGGCCATCGTCGAGGTCATGGATACATCTGGAACTTACAGGATCGGTCGTGCTCTATTGGATTCTTGCTCCCAGGTGAACTTCATCTGCGAATATCTAGCATTGGCGAGTCACATACACACATCAAGTTTGGCACTTCGGCCACAATCAGGTCACGTTTGGAGGATTTCAAGATGCCCATTGATTTCTGTGTGACGTCACACATTGCATATCAGCCGGATTCGGACATCGACATTTCATCTTGGAATATACCGAAGAACACACCACTAGCAGATGAGCAGTTTCACAAAACTCGTCATATCGATTTACTCATTGGAACTGAAACATTTTTTGAAATTCTTGCAGTGGGACAAATCAAATTGGGTCCCTGCCTTCCTACGCTTCAGAAAACGTTACTTGGATGGATTGTGTCTGGACGCTATAAAGGCACACAGAGACCGGCACACTGCTACTCGCTTTCACAGGAGGAGTCAATCAACAACAATTTGGAAAGGCTCTGGCATATCGAAGATTTGAGTAAGCCAATCGAAAGGCTCACACCTGAGCAACTGCAGTGCGAACAAATGTTTAGTCGATATGTACGTCAACAAGCGGACGGTAGAATTATTGTTCGGCTACCATTTAAGGATGATCTCACAATACGCAGTATGACATATTTGGCTGATCTACACATACAAACTCACAAACTTGGAGCACAAGCTATAAATTCATCATTCTACGTGGATGACTTTCTGTGTGGGCATGACACATCGGAAGGCCTACTACAACTCAAGGCAGAGGTCATCGAGGTACTTGGCAAAGGCAAATTTGAATTGGCAAAATGGCATTCAAACCACCCGGACTTCGTCGACGATAACACTATCAAGGAGTTGAATCTAGAGGATGGTTCCGTTACAAGCACATTGGGCTTAACCTGGAATCAACGTCAAGACGTATTGCTTTTTGCTTTTCGACCCAAATGCTCCGTTGATGCAATCACCAAGAGGACAATTTTATCAGTTGCGTCTTCACTCCTCGATCCATTGGGACTAGTAGCGCCAGTCATTGTGACAGCAAAGATCATTCTACAGGAGTTGTGGATACTGAAATTGCATTGGGATGAATCTGTGCCGCAAACACTTTGTCTAGCTTGGAAATCGTTTGCTTCATCGCTTCCATCTCTGGAGTCGCTGACAATACCTCGATTCTGTATGCAGCCGAACATCAAGGAGTTGCAGTTGCATGGATTTTGTGACGCTTCTATTCGGGCGTACGGATGCTGCATCTACGCACGCACAGTTGCAGCGGACGGCAACGTTCAAGTCCACCTGATCACGTCAAAGTGCAGAGTAGCACCAACTCGAAAGCTATCGCTACCAAAACTGGAGCTCGCGGCTTCCCACCTGCTGGCACAGCTCTACGTGAAAATCAAGGGGATTTTCACATTGAACCAACAAACCTATCTGTGGACCGACTCGTCGATAGTTCTTCATTGGATACAGCAACATTCTGCGACACTATCAACCTTTGTTGGAAACCGCGTTTCTGACATCCAAGAAGCCACACCGGACTGTCATTGGAGGCACGTCCCAACACAATTAAATCCCGCCGATCTGATTTCAAGGGGATGTAAACCCATGGAATTGAAAGAATCTATCTGGTTTATGGGGCCGGCATATCTGAAGCAGAGCCCGCACGCTTGGCCAAAGGACAAACGTCACGAACCAGATCCTGAGGTCATAACACTTGAGATGCGCAAGTCAGCTTTCAAGGTTACGACGGATAGCAACTATCTACTCGACACACTTAGAAGCATAAGTTCGCATCGTCGTTGCTTGTGAATTGTTGCTTGGATGCTGCGCTTCACACACGCGCTTCGGAGACCAGTTGAGCTGTCTACGCCCTCGCCGACACCTCAAGAACTTCAGCGTGCATTTAATTGCATTGTTTGGAATCTACAGCAACAGCACTTTGCAGATGAAATCCACGCTTTGCAGAAAAACAGGCAAATATCAAGTCACATAAAGTTTCTAAATCCATTTTTGCAGGTTACAGACGGATACCTACTATTGAAGGTTGGCGGCCGTCTCAAATTGGCAAATTCACCAGACGCTCAGAAACATCCGATTCTACTCCCCAGCAAAGATGACCTCGTTCGTCACTACGTACAGTTTCTTCATGTGCAACACTACCATGCTGGCTCAAAGGCACTTGTTGCACTACTTCGTCTGCAATTCTGGATCGTAAATGCTCGACACCTGGCTCGCTCCATCGTCAGGAAATGCGTGCACTGTGTGCGCTACAAGCCAAGGCTGCAACAGCAACTCATGGGAAATCTGCCTGTCGAACGATTCACTCCATCGCGACTTTTCGCTCATTGTGGAGTGGACTTTTGCGGACCAGTCAACGTATATCTTCGCATTCAGGGCAAGGCTCCTCGTAAAGCCTACATTGCCATATTCGTATGCTTCGCAACCAAGGCTGTGCATATCGAGGTAGTATCTGATCTCTCAACGGATGCCTTCTTAGCCGCTTTGAGGCGCATGATTGCACGACGTGGATTGTCTGTGGATATATTTTGCGATAACGCGACGAATTTCACTGGAGCAAGCAATCAATTAAAGGAACTACGGAACTACTTCTTCAAGCAAGAAAATCAACAATCAATTATTAGTTTTTGCGCAAATGAATTGTAAGGCGGCTTGCCAGCGCACCACCTTACATTTGTTTGTAGCATGTCAGCTAGGTTAGATTTGTAGCGTAGGTTGGTAGTACGTAAGTTAGTATAAGTTTGTTAGTAGTACGTAAGTTAGTATAAGTTTGTTAGTAGTGGATAAGTTTTCAAATGAGATGAGCGCGCGCGCCGTCGGCGATCGGCGATGCAACTCTGCCCAGCGTGGAGAGCCGGCGAGAGCAGAGAATGGAGAGTTGCATTGCCGACGCCGAGGTGAATTGGGTGGCGGCGTACGCGAGCGGCCGAAGAGATGCTAGGGAGTCGAAGTTAGAGAGCGCTAGGGATTAGCTCGGGGAAGCGAGTGAGAGATCGCGGTGATGAGCACGTGTGAAAACGTGCGGAAAAATTCTAGAAGATGCGGCGACTAGTTGAGTACAGTGCTTAAGCGGAGTGTAGAAAAAGTTAAAAACGAATAAAGTTTGTGAAGTAATTTAAAAGAAAGAAATGTGAGTTTGATCTTGCTCGCTTTTACCATCCTTTTGCTCCCCACTCCTCGCCCGTGTCTCAGAAGTTATAAATTTCTTGTGAGCAAACCCTGGGCAGACTGAGTCTGCCCCAGCTGAAAAATTGTAACCTTACAAGTGGCGCCCGAGCAGGGACCGGGCTGGAGTGGAGTGAAAAAAAAAAAAAAAAAAAAAAAAAGAGACAAGATCAGACGAGTGAGTCGCAGTAAAACGCGCGCATCAACGCAGTGCAAGTTCGAAAGTTCTCGAGTGTAACCCCCCCCCCCCCCCCACCCCCTCCGCTGCTGGCACAAGCTTACAGAATGTTCGCGAAGCTCGCGAGAACGTAGCATGTTGGCGCAGCTGTACGCAAGCGCGCTGAAATCTAGCGCCGATCCCGTTGCCGTAACCGTTACGTTTCTGTCAGAGAGTCGTGGAGGTAGGGTATGCGCGGGCATAGCCGAAACGCGGTGAAGCCGCAAGTGGAGAAAAGAAAAAAAATAAAGGTGATCGAGCGAGTGCGGATATATCCTGGGAAGGGTATAGTGAAACAGCATAGCGGGCCAAGGGCCATAAAACTTCGAATGCACAGTGGGCCGAGGGCCATAGAAAACGGACAATGCAAAGTGAGTTTATGTGTTGGCGGGTCGGACATACCTTGCAGCACGGTGTAATAAAGTAGAGTAACGAACCAGAGGCCATAAAGCTAAAGTGCACAGTGGATCAAAAATAAAATAAAATGAAATAAAATAAAATATCGAAGAATAATAATAATAATAAAGTAAAATAAAATATAAAGTGGAATAAAGTGAAATAAACTGAAATAAAGCTATATACAATAAAATAGAATAAAATAAAGTTATATAAAACTAGACAAGAGGAAAGCTGATAAAGAGATAAAGAGAATTGTGAAGCAAGGATAAGAAAAAAAAAATGAATAAAAATAAAATAAAATAAATAAATAAAAAAAATAAAATAAATAAAATAAATAAATATATAAATAAAATAAAAGGAAATAGAATGATAAATTACAAAAAAAAAAAAAAGAGAAGAGAAGAGATAAAGTAAAGTGAAAACAAAAAAAAAAGAAATAAAAGGAGAATAAAATAAAATAAAAAAATAAAATAGAAAGTAGAACAAGAGTCAAGTAAAAAAAAATAAATAAATAAATAAATAAAATAAATAAATAAATAAAATAAAATAAAATAGAAAGTAAAACAAGAATCAAGAAGTAAAAAAAAAAAAAAAAAGAGAAAATTAAAAAAAAAAAGGGAAATATATGAAGAATATGAAGAGAAGATTTATTTAAAAAAAAAAAGATGATATATGTATGTAGATGTAAGAAAAATTGAGAAAATGAAGAAAATAAAAGACAACTAAGTAGTATAAGCTAGAAATACATTGATTAAGCGAAGCAAGAACGAGAGTGGAGAAATGGTAAATGAAGAATCATAACACCAGAATGGAGAGAGGCGGGCGTCATCATCTGGGGCTGAGTATGGGCGGCCGCGCCTATCAGAATTCGGAGCCAGTCCTGCGAAAAGCCCAAGAGTATGGGCCCATCCCGGTGTCATCGCTGGAACTGAACGTGCCAATGGTAGGCAGTGGGACTGGGGTTAGAAGAAGTGAAAGGCAGGGGGAGGTCGACGATAGCTATGAGTCCAAGACACTGCCAGCGGAGCCGAAGACCGACCGTCGGAGTCCCGTGCCCCCGCTGCCACTTGAGAGGCAGCCGCCTTGGTGTGTGGCCGAGCAAGTGAGAAGGTGGGGCATGAGGTACGACGGCCGGACGGACCCGTTAGGATTCATAGAGATAGTAGAGCAGCGAGCTCTAACATACGGCATAGAGTTTGACCAGATACCGAGGGCGATGAGCGAGATATTCACGGACAGAGCAGCAAAGTGGTTCTTGACCAGTGGGTTGAGAGACGCACCCTGGGCTGAGTTTAGGAGTGCGTTCTTGGAGGTTTTCTTGCCGCCTCAGTATTTCGAGCGCCTAGAGGATCAGATACAAGCTCGTCATCAGCGAGAGGGTGAGAATTTTAAAGACTACTTGATCGAGCTCAGGGTATTGATGCGACGGGCGAGTTATAACGCGGCGCAGGAGTTATACAGGGCTTATGAGAACGCCGCGCCGGAGTATAGGTTGTACGTGAGGCGGCATGACTTCACAACGCTGACGCAACTGACTCAGATGGCGGCGGAGTATGAGTATGTGCAGGGGCAGCGGAGAGATCAGGAGAGGAGGGCCGCGTCGATCCGGTTGGAGGCTGCCTGGCCGAAGCCGGCAGAAGACCGACCTGGCAACCGAATGGGCCGAATGGAAGGCCGCTCGGCGGCACCGGCTGTAGGAGAGGCGGGGCATTTGATGGCGATGCAGAAGGCAGGATCTGGAGTAGTGTCGCGGCGGGTATGCTACAGGTGCGCGCAGGCAGGGCATATCGCGAGAAAGTGCAATGAGTGCAAATTGCGGGAAGAAGGGGAAGAGCACACGAGATTGTTGTGAAACAGACGACGTGGGGCGGCGTCGTGTAGACAGCAAGAATGAAGTAAGACCAATAGTAGTAGAAGATAGGAGGATCGTCGAGACGATGCCGATCAGGGGTCAGAAGATGACGGCTACGATAGACGCCGGGACCATGCGCAGCGTTATGAGCGAGGGTTGCGTACGCCGGCAGACGATTCGATGCGAGCCGATGAGAGAAGCGCCGCTGTCACTTGGGCAGGGCGTGTCGATAGAGAGCAGCCAGGCTAGAGGCCAGGAATCGCTCGCTCGACCAGTGGCTCGTGGATGCGAGAAGAGATTTGACGCCGAGGCGTCGCGTTGGTCCCCAGCGCCAAAGGAGCGCGCGGTGGTGACGGATGGGAGATCGCCAGTCGGCGGACGGGGCGTGTCAAGCGAAAGCGCGCCGTCCGGCTGGGCGAAGGAAATGAGTCGTAGTAGGCCGACAGGGGAACGCGGAGAGTGTTCTCTGGCGGTGAAGACAAAGAGTTGGGAGGAAGGGCCGAAGGAGCGTCCTCCGGAAGTAAAGAGGTTAGAATTGGAGGTCGAAAGTGAAGCTAGAGGTAGCCTATCGACGCGAGGAGAGCTGGATGCAGAAGTCATAGGTGAATCTAGAGGTAGCCTATCGACGCGAGGAGTACTGGATGCGGAGAAGGATGGTGAATCTAGGGGTAGCCCGCCGACGCAAGGAGTACCGGAGAAGAAGGAACAGAGAAAAGCAGAGCCTTCCCCCGGCGACACAGGGTGGCCGGAGGATGCTAAAGACGAGCCCGAGGGGCGTCCGCCAGAGATAAGAAGGATAGAGTCAGAGACGGGTTAATCCAGAAGTAGCCCGCCGGTGCAAGAAGCACGAGAAGCAGAAGAAGAAAGCATGGAAGCCTTCCCCGGCAACGCAGGGTGGCCGGAGGATTTAGATGACGAGCTGGAGGACTTCGTGGGAGCAGAATCGACGCATTTTGAGAGCCTGGGAGAAGTGTCCAAAGTAGCCGAGCATAGCATCAGGACGCGGGATGATAGGCCTAGCAAGCAAAGTTATCATCCGAAGAATCCGGCTAGGCGAGAGGTGATCGACGAACAGATAGACAAATTGATTCGAGTTGGGGTCATTGAGCCATTACGGAGCCCGTACAGCGCGCCCATTGCCAAGAAGAAGACCGGAGGATGGCGTATGTGCGTGTATTACCGGCCGCTTAATGCACACTCGATCCCGGATGCCTACCCTGTTCCAAAGATCGACCACATCACTAAGAAGCTACGACACGCGCGAAACATATCCACCACAGCCTTGGAAAGTTGTCAGCAAGCGGTGAAGGTCAGTCCCTTTCGCAAGTGGCTGGGGAGGAAGCACGGCAGGATCAAGGAGGACTGGAGGACTACGTCGAGGGAAGCGGACAGCGATGTCGACACGCGTGCCTTCGAAACGGACGAGGAGGAAGGTCGGCGTTTACGACTGGCGGCACTGGCGGCACTGGCGGCACTGGCGGCACTGGCGGACCAGGTACGGCCGACGGGGCCGTTTTCAACATCACGGTGGCGGCCCCAGGAGCCGTGGACGTCTCCCGGTGAAGTAAGGGGGGGGGGGTGTAAGGCGGCTTGCCAGCGCACCACCTTACATTTGTTTGTAGCATGTCAGCTAGGTTAGATTTGTAGCGTAGGTTGGTAGTACGTAAGTTAGTATAAGTTTGTTAGTAGTACGTAAGTTAGTATAAGTTTGTTAGTAGTGGATAAGTTTTCAAATGAGATGAGCGCGCGCGCCGTCGGCGATCGGCGATGCAACTCGGCCCAGCGTGAAGAGCCGGCGAGAGCAGAGAATGGAGAGTTGCATTGCCGACGCCGAGGTGAATTGGGTGGCGGCGTACGCGAGCGGCCGAAGAGATGCTAGGGAGTCGAAGTTAGAGAGCGCTAGGGATTAGCTCGGGGAAGCGAGTGAGAGATCGCGGTGATGAGCACGTGCGAAAACGTGCGGAAAAATTCTAGAAGATGCGGCGACTAGTTGAGTACAGTGCTTAAGCGGAGTGTAGAAAAAGTTAAAAACGAATAAAGTTTGTGAAGTAATTTGAAAGAAAGAAATGTGAGTTTGATCTTGTTTGCTTTTACCATCCTTTTGCTCCCCACTCCTCGCCCGTGTCTCAGAAGTTATAAATTTCTTGTGACCAAACCCTGGGCAGACTGAGTCTGCCCCAGCTGAAAAATTGTAACCTTACAGAATTCATAAACTTTCGCTTTATCCCACCCAGAGCACCACACTTCGGCGGCCTCTGGGAGGCGGCAGTCAAAAGCGCCAAGGGACTCATGACGCGCAGCCTAATGAATGCCCGCTGCACGTTTGAGGAATTGGCCACAACCACAGCGGAAGTAGAAGCCATTCTCAACTCGCGCCCGCTCACTCCACTGTCATCAGATCCAAGCGACTTGGGTGCTCTGACACCTGGTCACTTCCTTGTTGGAGACTCCTTGCAAGCATTGCCTGAACAACCTATAGAAGATGAACAGCTGAAATCTTTGGACCGCTGGCGTTTGATAACTGGTATCAAACAACACTTTTGGCGACGCTGGTCAGCAGACTACTTCAACGAGTTGAACGTACGCTCCAAGTGGACTAAACCAGCATCTAGTATCTCTAGCGGAGACATGGTTCTCATACATGAGGACAACATACCTTCGCATAAGTGGATAATGGGTCGCATTACAGCTACAATTCCTGGACGAGATCATTGAGTACGAGTTGTAGATGTACGCACTGCCAAGGGCATAATCCGGAGACCAATTCACAAAATATCTATTCTTCCTGTTCATTCAATGGGGCCGGGATAATGGGCCAAATCACTCAAATTTGTATACTTTTCTTCTTAAATTTGGGACCACCCTAATTATGTAGCTCTCTTGTAATGTATCACTCTTCTATTTCACTCATTCGCCAAACTGTAAGCAAGCTGCGCTTGCTCATCCGCCTCTGTAATTAGTCTATAGCGAGAACTCTGAATAAACGCTTGCACCGAGGTTGTGTAGAAATTTATATACAACTCATTTTATTCGTGGAATAGCACCCCCATACTGTAGAAACTCATGCTGGACGGGAAAACGCTCTTGTTCCTACACATACAAAATATTAATTAAGATAAAACAATAGTTTTTAAGGAAACACAGTACAACCTATCTAAATTTAAGTAAAATGGCAAATCAAAACAACTTAGTAACACTTCAGTCTTAGGTAATAATAATTCACCCCAATCCCACAACCAGCTAATAGTGACGCTACTAGAGCACCCAACATAACATTAGAACAACTAAAAGAAATCATAAATAATATCGAAGTCGAGAACCTAAACAAAACCGTAACCCAATCTATCGACAATCCATTTAATTTTTACTCTGACGTTACCATCAACCCAGACCAAAGACATAGTATTGACGATTTAGATAAAGTACCCGACGTAGTGAAAGGACTAAGGGAATTTTCAGGAAAGCATACAGAATTTAGTTCTTGGAAAAAGAGCGTAGACCGCTGTCTGTCCGCTTATTCTGACTTAACAGGAACACCCCAATACTTTGGTATAATAAACACAATTCGAAACAAAATTGTCGGCATGGCCGATACAGCACTCGAGTCCTACAACACTCCACTTGAATGAAATGCTATTTCAAAATGGTTGACTCTGCATTACGCAGACAAGAGGGATATAAACACACTTGAATACCAGATGTCAACCTTAAGGCAGTGATCACAATCAACGGATTGTGACTTCCATTCCTCAATTTACAATCATCTGTCTCTCATACTTAACAAAATAGGGGTTATGGGATTGTCTAAAGATCAAGAAATACTACTGACAAATGTGCACCGCGAAAAGGCCCTTAACACATTCATAAGAGGACTACGAGGTGACCTCCCCAGACTACTAGGAGTTAAAGAACCAACCGATCTTCCTCAAGCATTACATCTGTGCTTGAAACTCGAAAATCAGAGTTACGTTGCCTCTCAGGCGATTAATAAACCACAACCCTCGATCTTCAGGGCAGGACGCATGACAGAAAAAACCCCACAAAGACCGACTCAGAACCAATACAGTTACGCAAAAAACTACTCTACCAACACGGTAACGCACAACAACAACCACGCCCCACCATGTTCCAACCACGTTTCATATCCAATGTCCCACAAAGACCTAATCAGACAACATACTTTAGACCTCAAATGAACCAACAGATAAACGACCACAATACCAAACCTTGCCTATTCCGCCACCTACTGGTCCAAAACCTCTTCGAAATCCAGTACCAATGGAAGTCGACTCAACCGTACAAACTCGGCAGGTTAACTACATGAACCGGCCACAACTTAACCAAATAGACAAAAGACAGCACAACTACAATATTCAATCAGAAGAATTAAATGACTCAACACAACCAACAGACGACATTTCCCAACAACACAACTACGAACAAATTCAGCAAACACCTGCTAACGATGGACAAACCGAGACGCTAACAGAATACATCGAACAATACTCTGACCTCACATACGCACCAGAACATTCAGATCTCCATTTTTTAGAATAAAAACTTTGCACTTCCCTATTTCGAATGCAGAGTTAACAATGACAAAATTTTAAAAATTCTAATAGATACAGGATCCAATAATAATTTCATCCAATCAGCTTTAGTGTCCAACTCCATTCAGAATGAAAAACCATTCGAAGCAGTCTCCGTGGGAGGCAACAATTCAATAACCCATCATAAAATGGCCAATCTATTTGGAATAACAGACGTTAATATAAAATTCTTCCTCTTACCAAATTTAAAGTCTTTCGATGCAATCCTAGGCAATGACACGCTAAAACAACTCAACGCTGTCATTCACACCAATAAAAATTTCATGCTTATTAGAAACTCTATAAGAATTCCAATCAAAGAAAAACTGCTTCACTCTGTCAATAACATTAATATTCGAGCAAGCCATATGACAGATTCACAAATAACAGAGCTTGACAAGCTAATAAATCTCTATCCTGGACTATTTTCCGACCCCAATGAAAAGCTTACGTACGTCACAAATATTAGAGCAGGAATCAGAACAAATTCGGACATCCCCGTCTATTCTAAGTACTACCAGTACCCAATGTCTCTAAAAGAAGAGGTAGACACACAAATTCAACAAATGCTAGAAGATGATATTATTAGACCATCCAGATCACCTTATAATTCACCCGTTTGGGTTGTCCCAAAGAAGCTAGACGCTTCTGGAAAAAGGAAATACCGAGTAGTCATAGACTACAGAAAACTAAATTCAATCACAATAGCTGATAAATACCCAATACCTGAAATAAATGAAGTACTTTCCCAATTGGGTAAAAACAAATTGGTAAAAACAAGTACTAGATCTGAAAAGTGGATTTCACCAAATCCTTTTAAAAGAATCAGACATTGAAAAAACTGCCTTCTCCATAAATAATGGAAAATATGAGTTTACACGACTCCCCTTTGGTCTTAAAAACGCGCCATCTATCTTCCAGCGTACTCTAGATGACATATTAAGGCAACATATTGGTTAAAATCTGCTACATTTACATCGATGACACAATAATCTTTAGTAAAGATGAAAAGTCACATGTTCAAAATCTCAACTCTATTTTCAAAACTCTTTATGACGCAAATGTTAAATGCCAATTGGACAAATGCGAATTTTTTAAAACTAAAGTCAGACAGGGGAATAGAAACTAACCCAATTAAGGTTACCGCCATAGCTAACTATCCTGTACCCAAAACTTTAAAAGAGTTCAGATCTTTCTTGGGTCTATCCGGCTTTACAGACGATTTATTAGAGATTACGCCAAATTGGCAAAACCACTAACAACTCTACTTAGAGGAGAGGATGGAAGAATCTCGAAACTTAGGTCTGCTACAAAACCAATGGACATGGACATGGACAAAGAGTCTTTAGAAGCATTTCGTAAACTCAAAAATTCATTAATCTCAGAAGAAGTCATACTTAGCTACCCCGATTTTAACAAAGAATTCCACCTGACTACAGACACATCTAATTTCGCTATTGGTGCTGTACTTTGTCAAGATAACAAACCTATCACTTTTCTCTCAAGAACCTTATCAAAAGCAGAAGAAAACTACGCCACAAATGAAAAAGAAAAGAATTATTTGGGCTATTAAATCCCTTAGTAACTACCTTTACGGTAGAGCAAAAGTAAAAATTTATACTGATCACCAACCTCTAACACACTCACTAATCAATTGGAATGGCAACTCTAGGGTTAAAAGGTGGAAAGCTCTCTTGATGAGATTGATATGATTACCAGCTTTTCTACAAACCAGGGATACATAACATAGTCGAAGATACACTATCCAGAATTATATGAAACCAAATAAACTAGCTAATTTCTACAGCACATAGTGCTAATAGCTCCTCACATTACTAAATCCCAAATGTCGAGGCTCCAATCAATTAATTTTGAAATAAAATAGTTCTTTCAGTCTCCGATGAGCCAAACTACACATTTGAAATACCCTTGCAGTGTTTTCATAAACACACCTTTTCAAGGAAATCATATTCCGACGACGAATTGATAGAAATACTAAAAAAACATTTAAACCCTTCAATCATCAATGGCATACTAACAACAGAAGACATAATGGGTCGAGCATTTTATTCACAACATTTCAAAATCTATAAAACGAGATTTACCCAAATCACAGTCATCTTATCAAAGATTCAGATCAGGATGAAGAAATCCTAAAAGTGCATAATAGAGTTCACTGTAACGCAGATGAAAACAAAATTCAGATATCTTCTAAATTTTATTTCCCTAAAATGAAAAGCAAAATAGCCACCATTCTAAAACAATGTCAAATCTGTAAAGAGGAAAAATACGATAGGCATCCAACCAATCCCCAAATCAAAAAAACCCCAATTCCAGAATACCCCGGACACATTATTCACGTTGACATCTACTCTACAGAAGGGAAGTTAGTTTTGACAGCAATAGATTTTCAAAATTGGCACAAGCAATAAACATAAAATCAAAATCAATAGAAGATATCAGACTACCTTTAAGAAACATAATATTCTATTTCGGCGTTCCAAAATTTATAGTAATGGACAATGAAAAATCACTGAATTCCGCATCCATCACTTTTATGCTCAGAGATCAGCTCGGCATCGAAATTTATAAAGCCCCTCCATACAAAAGCACGGTAAACGGCCAAATAGAAGGATTTCACTCTACCCTATCCGAAATAATGAGAGTTCTAAAGAGATCCAATGTTCATCGAAACTTCGAAGAACTCCTAGACAGAGCCATGTACGAATACAACCATACTTTCCACTCTACCACGAACAGACGATCTTTAGAAGTATTCTTTGGCAGAACTGTAACCATGACCCGAGAACAATACGAAACAGCTAGACTGGATAACATAACTCGACTGAAACAAAAACAAGATCAAGATCTACAATACCACAACAAAGACAGACTACCCTTAAAAACATATAAACCAGGTGACACAATTTTCGTGAAAATAAACAATAGATTAGGATCAAAACTTTCACCAAGATTCAAAAAGGAAGTAGTAAAACTAGATCATGGTACAACCATTATTACCCAAACAAATAAAACAGTTCACAAAAGTAATATCAAAAATGTATAATTACAGTCTACTTCTGACATGGCTTATAAACACAACAAGCGGAGAGCTCGCCATAACAAACTATACGGACGCACAAACCATCACTATCTACAAAGGTCTGGGGAAAATTCAAACAACTACTACTAAAATTATTCATGTGATTGACATTAAGAAAATAGAAGAAACACTGGATATACTTACTTCTCATACCGAACAATCACTGAAACACAGTATACTTCATCACACCATAAATCATGAAATTAACCAAACATACTCCATACTCTCATCAATAACCTCTTCCATAAATAGACGAGCCACTAGATCTATTAATCTTATAGGAACAGCCTGGAAATATATTGCCGGAAGCCCAGATCATGACGATTTCGTACGAATAGAAGAACACCTTAATAAATTAACTACAAACAATAACAAACAAGTAATTATAAATACACAATTAGAGGACAGATTAAATAAATTAACAGCCGTCACAAATAGTTTAACAAATACAATTAAAAAGGATAGTATAGTATATTGGATACCCCCTTCGCCCCTACGTTGTCTGGAAAACATCCCCCACCAACAACCCAGAAATGCTCACATCAACATCCGCCACGCGCAATACAGAAAAACCTACTCTGCATTTCTGCCGCCGCCGCTCCAAGCGAGCGTCGAATTACCCCAGCCACTTGGACAACTCGAGCAGCGAACGACGCATAGTATAAATTAGCAGAATAAGTATTGTCAAACTCAGTCCCAAACAAGAAATTGAATAAAACGATTCAAAGAAAACAAATCGTAATTTTGTTTATTTAAAAAAATCCAATTTAAATAAAAATAAAATTAACTGGCGCCCGAGCAGGGACCAGCGAACATAACCAATAGAGCAAAACAGTTTCTACAGTTATGCGAAAGAACTAACAAGTGACCAAAAGAGCAAAACAGTTTCTACGGTCGCGAAAGCATTCGAGAAGTAACTAAAAGAACAAAACGATTTCTACAGTTAGGCGAAATATTTAATAGTGATCAATAGTGCAAAACAGTATCTACGATCACGCCAAAACTTTCATCGCTGGTCAAAGTGAAAATCGAGGGACTCTCGTATAAACTTAAACGCTCGATTCACTATAAAATTCTACGCACGATAACGGAAAACATTGTTAAGTGCGGAAAAAACAGTGTATCAAAAGTTGTAAGATCCGCTGCCAGCTTTGCCTCCATCGAAGTGAATTCCGAGAGCCTTAGTAGGAGCTATTAAAGGAAGTCGCCAAACCGGACCCACTCAAGGATCCCAGGAGGAATGATCACCGCAGGATTTATGTAAGCTAGTTAAGATAATTAAGAAACACAGCAAATAAAAAAAAATAAAATAAAAAATAATAATAATACACAAATACAACAAATAAATAAAACAAACACAACACAAATACAACGAATAAAAATAGGAAAACATACTGTTGGGCCAAATCACTCAAATTTGTATACTTTTCTTCTTAAATTTGGGACCACCCTAATTACGTAGCTCTCTTGTAATGTATCACTCTTCTATTTCACTCATTCGCCAAACTGTAAGCAAGCTGCGCTTGCTCATCCGCCTCTGTAATTAGTCTATAGCGAGAACTCTGAATAAACGCTTGCACCGAGGTTGTGTAGAAATTTATATACAACTCATTTTATTCGTGGAATAGCACCCCCATACTGTAGAAACTCATGCTGGACGGGAAAACGCTCTTGTTCCTACACATACAAAATATTAATTAAGATAAAACAATAGTTTTTAAGGAAACACAGTACAACCTATCTAAATTTAAGTAAAATGGCAAATCAAAACAACTTAGTAACACTTCAGTCTTAGGTAATAATAATTCACCCCAATCCCACAACCAGCTAATAGTGACGCTACTAGAGCACCCAACATAACATTAGAACAACTAAAAGAAATCATAAATAATATCGAAGTCGAGAACCTAAACAAAACCGTAACCCAATCTATCGACAATCCATTTAATTTTTACTCTGACGTTACCATCAACCCAGACCAAAGACATAGTATTGACGATTTAGATAAAGTACCCGACGTAGTGAAAGGACTAAGGGAATTTTCAGGAAAGCATACAGAATTTAGTTCTTAGAAAAAGAGCGTAGACCGCTGTCTGTCCGCTTATTCTGACTTAACAGGAACACCCCAATACTTTGGTATAATAAACACAATTCGAAACAAAATTGTCGGCATGGCCGATACAGCACTCGAGTCCTACAACACTCCACTTGAATGAAATGCTATTTCAAAATGGTTGACTCTGCATTACGCAGACAAGAGGGATATAAACACACTTGAATACCAGATGTCAACCTTAAGGCAGTGATCACAATCAACGGATTGTGACTTCCATTCCTCAATTTACAATCATCTGTCTCTCATACTTAACAAAATAGGGGTTATGGGATTGTCTAAAGATCAAGAAATAATACTGACAAATATGCACCGCGAAAAGGCCCTTAATACATTCATAAGAGGACTACGAGGTGACCTCCCCAGACTACTAGGAGTTAAAGAACCAACCGATCTTCCTCAAGCATTACATCTGTGGTTGAAACTCGAAAATCAGAGTTACGTTGCCTCTCAGGCGACTAATAAACCACAACCCTCGATCTTCAGGGCAGGACGCATGACAGAAAAACCCCCACAAAGACCGACTCAGAACCAATACAGTTACGCAAAACAACACTACCAACACGGTAACGCACAACAACAACCACGCCCCACCATGTTCCAACCACGTTTCATATCCAATGTCCCACAAAGACCTAATCAGACAACGTACTTTAGACCTCAAATGAACCAACAGATAAACGACCACAATACCAAACCTTGCCTATTCCGCCACCTACTGGTCCAAAACCTCTTCGAAATCCAGTACCAATGGAAGTCGACTCAACCGTACAAACTCGGCAGGTTAACTACATGAACCGGCCACAACTTAACCAAATAGACAAAAGACAGCACAACTACAATATTCAATCAGAAGAATTAAATGACTCAACACAACCAACAGACGACATTTCCCAACAACACAACTACTAACAAATTCAACAAACACCTGCTAACGATGGACAAACCGAGACGCTAACAGAATACATCGAACAATACTCTGACCTCACATACGCACCAGAACATTCAGATCTCCATTTTTTAGAATAAAAACTCTGCACTTCCCTATTTCGAATGCAGAGTTAACAATGACAAAATTTTAAAAATTCTAATAGATACAGGATCCAATAATAATTTCATCCAATCAGCTTTAGTGTCCAACTCCATTCAGAATGAAAAACCATTCGAAGCAGTCTCCGTGGGAGGCAACAATTCAATAACCCATCATAAAATGGCCAATCTATTTGGAATAACAGACGTTAATATAAAATTCTTCCTCTTACCAAATTTAAAGTCTTTCGATGCAATCCTAGGCAATGACACGCTAAAACAACTCAACGCTGTCATTCACACCAATAAAAATTTCATGCTTATTAGAAACTCTATAAGAATTCCAATCAAAGAAAAACTGCTTCACTCTGCCAATAACATTAATATTAGAGCAAGCCATATGACAGATTCACAAATAACAGAGCTTGACAAGCTAATAAATCTCTATCCTGGACTATTTTCCGACCCCAATGAAAAGCTTACGTACGTCACAAATATTAGAGCAGGAATCAGAACAAATTCGGACATCCCCGTATATTCTAAGTACTACCAGTACCCAATGTCTCTAAAAGAAGAGGTAGACACACAAATTCAACAAATGCTAGAAGATGATATTATTAGACCATCCAGATCACCTTATAATTCACCCGTTTGGGTTGTCCCAAAGAAGCTAGACGCTTCTGGAAAAAGGAAATACCGAGTAGTCATAGACCACAGAAAACTAAATTCAATCACAATAGCTGATAAATACCCAATACCTGAAATAAATGAAGTACTTTCCCAATTGGGTAAAAACAAATTGGTAAAAACAAGTACTAGATCTGAAAAGTGGATTTCACCAAATCCTTTTAAAAGAATCAGACATTGAAAAAACTGCCTTCTCCATTAACAATGAAAAATATGAGTTTACACGACTCCCCTTTGGTCTTAAAAACGCGCCATCTATCTTCCAGCGTACTCTAGATGACATATTAAGGCAACATATTGGTAAAATCTGCTACATTTACATCGATGACACAATAATCTTTAGTAAAGATGAAAAGTCACATGTTCAAAATCTCAACTCTATTTTCAAAACTCTTTATGACGCAATGGAAGAATCTCGAAACTTAGGTCTGCTACAAAACCAATTGACATGGACATGGACAAAGAGTCTTTAGAAGCATTTCGTAAACTTAAAAATTCATTAATCTCAGAAGAAGTCATACTTAACTATCCCGATTTTAACAAAGAATTCCACCTGACTACAGACACATCTAATTTCGCTATTGGTGCTGTACTTTGTCAAGATAACAAACCTATCACTTTTCTCTCAAGAACCTTATCAAAAGCAGAAGAAAACTACGCCACAAATGAAAAAGAAAAGAATTATTTGGGCTATTAAATCCCTTAGTAACTACCTTTACGGTAGAGCAAAAGTAAAAATTTATACTGATCACCAACCTCTAACACACTCACTAATCAATTGGAATGGCAACTCTAGGGTTAAAAGGTGGAAAGCTCTCCTGATGAGATTGATATGATTACCAGCTTTTCTACAAACCAGGGATACATAACATAGTCGAAGATACACTATCCAGAATTATATGAAACCAAATAAACTAGGTAATTTCTACAGAACATAGTGCTAATAGCTCCTCACATTACTAAATCCCAAATGTCGAGGCTCCAATCAATTAATTTTGAAATAAAATAGTTCTTTCAGTCTCCGATGAGCCAAACTACACATTTGAAATACCCTTGCAGTGTTTTCATAAACACACCTTTTCAAGGAAATCATATTCCGACGACGAATTGATAGAAATACTAAAAAAACATTTAAACCCTTCAATCATCAATGGCATACTAACAACAGAAGACATAATGGGTCGAGCATTTTATTCGCAACATTTCAAAATCTATAAAACGAGATTTACCCAAATCACAGTCATCTTATCAAAGATTCAGATCAGGATGAAGAAATCCTAAAAGTGCATAATAGAGTTCACTGTAACGCAGATGAAAACAAAATTCAGATATCTTCTAAATTTTATTTCCCTAAAATGAAAAGCAAAATAGCCACCATTCTAAAACAATGTCAAATCTGTAAAGAGGAAAAATACGATAGGCATCCAACCAATCCCCAAATCAAAAAAACCCCAATTCCAGAATACCCCGGACACATTATTCACGTTGACATCTACTCTACAGAAGGGAAGTTAGTTTTGACAGCAATAGATTTTCAAAATTGGCACAAGCAATAAACATAAAATCAAAATCAATAGAAGATATCAGACTACCTTTAAGAAACATAATATTCTATTTCGGCGTTCCAAAATTTATAGTAATGGACAATGAAAAATCACTGAATTCCGCATCCATCACTTTTATGCTCAGAGATCAGCTCGGCATCGAAATTTATAAAGCCCCTCCATACAAAAGCACGGTAAACGGCCAAATAGAAGGATTTCACTCTACCCTATCCGAAATAATGAGAGTTCTAAAGAGATCCAATGTTCATCGAAACTTCGAAGAACTCCTAGACAGAGCCATGTACGAATACAACCATACTTTCCACTCTACCACGAACAGACGATCTTTAGAAGTATTCTTTGGCAGAACTGTAACCATGACCCGAGAACAATACGAAACAGCTAGACTGGATAACATAACTCGACTGAAACAAAAACAAGATCAAGATCTACAATACCACAACAAAGACAGACTACCCTTAAAAACATATAAACCAGGTGACACAATTTTCGTGAAAATAAACAATAGATTAGGATCAAAACTTTCACCAAGATTCAAAAAGGAAGTAGTAAAACTAGATCATGGTACAACCATTATTACCCAAACAAATAAAACAGTTCACAAAAGTAATATCAAAAATGTATAATTACAGTCTACTTCTGACATGGCTTATAAACACAACAAGCGGAGAGCTCGCCATAACAAACTATACGGACGCACAAACCATCACTATCTACAAAGGTCTGGGGAAAATTCAAACAACTACTACTAAAATTATTCATGTGATTGACATTAAGAAAATAGAAGAAACACTGGATATACTTACTTCTCATACCGAACAATCACTGAAACACAGTATACTTCATCACACCATAAATCATGAAATTAACCAAACATACTCCATACTCTCATCAATAACCTCTTCCATAAATAGACGAGCCACTAGATCTATTAATCTTATAGGAACAGCCTGGAAATATATTGCCGGAAGCCCAGATCATGACGATTTCGTACGAATAGAAGAACACCTTAATAAATTAACTACAAACAATAACAAACAAGTAATTATAAATACACAATTAGAGGACAGATTAAATAAATTAACAGCCGTCACAAATAGTTTAACAAATACAATTAAAAAGGATAGTATAGTATATTGGATACCCCCTTCGCCCCTACGTTGTGTAAGGCGGCTTGCCCGCGCACCGCCTCACAGCGAGTTTTGTAGTATGTAAGCTAGGATAGAGAGTTTTGTAGTATGTAAGCTAGGATAAGTGATTTTGTAGTATGTAAGTTAGGATAGGGAATTTTTTAGCACGTAAGAAACTTTAATATTTGAAATTTGAATTGCTCGCGGGCGCGCGCCGCCGGTGATCGGCAATGCAACTCTGCCCGGCATGGAGAGTCGGTGTGGGGAGTTGCATTGCCGACGCCGCGGTGAATTCGACGGCCACGCACGCGAGCGGCCGAAGGCGGCGAGTCAGTCAGAGCCAGAACGCACTCTCGCGACAGAACGTGAATGCTCTGCAAAGTGAAGAAATATCCGATACAGCAATTGAACGAATAAACTTGACTATGATGGTGTTTAGTTACGTATTGATCTTTATTCTTCTGAGCCCCGGTATTTATACCGAGGCTCATGCATATTTTCATCCCTTAAATCTAGTGTGTCTATTGCTGAGTGTGTAAGGCTCAGCATTGGTCTATTACATATTCTTATCTTATCGCTGAGTGTGTAAGGCTCCGCGTTGATCTATTTATTATTCTTATCCTATCGCTGAGTTTGTAAGGCTCAGCGCTCGTCTCTTACATCTTATCGTCGGGGTGCAAGGGTCATAATTCATTAGTATATTATTAGGGTCCACATATTGGGCACTTATCGCACTACCTGCTAGCCGTTAAGTGCGTATGAGGCATGTATACGGTCTTCGTATATTTGTATGTTCATGCATGAACATTCTGCGGGGGGCCAGAGTGTGTGACATTCGGTACTTGTTGCCTGTGGTTTCTTTTCTTAATATATAGGACAAATACAAATTTGATAATTATTAGTGTTTTTGACGAAATGACCATGCTTGCAATCCTTATGACCTTATGTTCGTGCCTGAACGTTCGGCGGGGCCCAGAAAGTGTGACATCCAGATAAACCGAGTATTCCGCCATTGACTTGGTCTTTTGCTCAGGTGGAGGTTCCCATGCCAAGTAAAGTCGAGCCTTTTTGAAGAACTTCCGCCGCTTATAGTTGTCATCAATTGTTGAGTTTATATAGATTGCAGCTGTTGAGGCAGTGGTCGCTCGCTTCATAATTGCCGAAGCCAAAGCCCCCAAGCGATAGACGACCTTATTTCGATGAAGATGCTTCAGAACAGTATTGATACTGATTGACTTGAATCGCTTGTAATGGTTATGGTAGTTTCCTTTAATATGTTGCTGCTATTTGCAGTTGAGTCCTCTTCCGATTGAATTGTAGTTGCTGTTTGCGCTGCTGTGGTCATCACTGAAGAGTTTGAGTCGATATTGTCGCTTTTCTCTTCAGCTGCACTTCCAGTCGCCGTTTCAGTCTCCGCAGAAGTTTGTTCTTCCGTCGTGCTGCTATTATCCATTGGTTGAACTTCCAATTGGATATCTGTTGATGCATCTTCAACGGTGCTCAACATCGATGTCAAAGATGTGGCCGAAGTTCCATTGTCGTGCCCATCTTCAATGTCCTCCGGTTTTTGTGGTTGATCCTTTGTCGGAGTTGGTGGAGAGCAGATCTTCGTTATTGATCTTTTGTCTTCACCTATACTTGTTGTTACTACTTGAACTTTATTATCTTGTTCCGTAGTTTTAATTATATTTCCTCCCATGTGGAGGCTTGCCGGCGGGTTGAAATCCCACTTTTTGAACACTATTGCATCCAAAGCAGCCTGATATGATGTCATCTCATCAGCGGTGACATTGTCACTCTTATCAGAGGTGCTCACGCAATTGCGGATACTGCCTTCATCATTATTGTTTAGCAGTTCCTTGTCCACTGGCATATAACGTTTATATCGTTTGCATAAGTAGTCCCACGCTGAATTGTAGCTAGCAGCTGATCCATACATCAAATGGTTCACTACCATTTGGGCATCTCCTTTCAGATATGATTTCAGGTAGTTCAGCTTCATTGTGTCGCTGATATCCTTCCTTTTGTGAATCATGTCGGAGAACAAATTGAAGAACGTTGGCCACGCCTCGGAATTTCCATTAAAGTATGGAAGTGTTGGCCTCGGTTTTTTCGGAGAATCTTCTATTATGTCTTGCAAGTCTTTTAATTTACTGTCAAGTCTATTTAACAGTTCATCGAGGTTGCACTCCAGTTCCTCTATTTCGTCGCTGTCGTAGGCAGAATTTCCATATCTTGCCTCTAATTCTGCAAGCACTGACTGGACCTTTTTCCATAGGAAAGATAACCTGCGTTTATAGGTATGAATATCTGAGCAGTTGTTGCTCTTTAGGATAGCAGTTACTTCTGCCATTTCTTTCCTAATTTTTAGAACTTTTTTATCCACAAGCTTTACCAACTCATCCATTGGGCACGACCAACCAAATGAAAACATTTCTTGCTTGGATGTTTCCGGTTTCGTATCCCAGCTATAAAGTTGGTTTGTGTCTATGGCGTGGCCGACAACTTCGACATTCATGAACTCCTTGTGAGTCCTGATTTCTGCCATTATGCCATCAAATATTACTATTTGAATATTGATGGTTGACGACACTCAGTTGTTGTTTGTTATTTTATTATAGATCCATTGGCTTGACCCGTTGGAGGTTTTTTTGTTTTGATCACCAGGTTGATCTTGCTGTGCCTCTACTCACAGCTTAGGTTGGTAAGCCAATGCACAAATCTATAACACTTTAGCACTTTAATTTGTGCTATTCACAAACATTTTGTCTTGTGGATTGGATTAAAGTATTTCCAATATACTTCATCCGGCTCGAAGGACCATGAACGAATACACTTGACTATGATGGTGTTTAGTTACGTATTGATCTTTATTCTTCTGAGCCCCGGTATTTATACCGAGGCTCATGCATATTTTCATCCCTTAAATCTAGTGTGTCTATTGCTGAGTGTGTAAGGCTCAGCATTGGTCTATTACATATTCTTATCTTATCGCTGAGTGTGTAAGGCTCCGCGTTGATCTATTTATTATTCTTATCCTATCGCTGAGTTTGTAAGGCTCAGCGCTCGTCTCTTACATCTTATCGTCGGGGTGCAAGGGTCATAATTCATTAGTATATTATTAGGGTCCACATATTGGGCACTTATCGCACTACCTGCTAGCCGTTAAGTGCGTATGAGGCATGTATACGGTCTTCGTATATTTGTATGTTCATGCATGAACAGCAATAATTCATAGTGAATTATATGTACCTTATACAATAGAAGCTACTGAGAAACCTTTGAATTGTTTCAGAAACCAGATAATTTTAGAAGAATCAAGGTTCTCTTAAAACAAAACTTCATACTCTTTGGCGGAAAAACACGCTACAAAATGCACTTTAGTGATAGAAACGTGATCCTAAAGGAAGATAACGCAGTAGTTAATCCTAGTTTGGTCAATGCTATACATTGTGATCCGCCAACGCTGGCATATATCCAGCATGACTTAGTGAGAACATTCCCGTCAACAAAGTTTTTGTACTGTAAAAATAGGGAAATTGCCACAACAGACCATAATTGGCAGCAGAAAGAAAGATCGACGATACGGTCGATGTTATCCTACTTGTAATTCTAGAGTACAACCGTTCACTGCATTCAGTGACAGGTAAGAAACCTATAGAAGTGATACATTCATCGACTGATGAATTTAGGGAATTCATTAAAGCAACGATTGAGAAAACTAAACAGGTGCAACTGGAAAGAAACAATCCACACAGGCAAAACAGAATAGAAGAAAAAGTCTTCACCAAATCAACAAAAGAGGTAATACAAACAGACCTAGGAACGTCTGTACACATTAAGGGGAGGGTAGTCCACAAGGACAACATAAAATAGGAATTAGATTAGCGAATATAATAAGTTGGTATTAAAATTAAGAAACACAGTACGGTTAAATCAAATTTTATTTTTTCCCTAGCAGGCTTATTTGGTCTATTTTATCCCTAATAAATATAATAAATGCTCGGATCACCGACTATTCTCATTCAAATTACAATTCTCAATTCAAATTAGTAGATGGAAGTGTACTGATTTGGGAACAACACGACTATGCACGACACTCAAGTAATTTGACCGAATTTTTAAGTATAAAAGAAGAAACAGAAAAATTGTCCGAGTACTTTCCCCAGTCTCATATGAGAAAACTTTTGGAGGTAGATGTTAACCATACTAGAAGTCTTTTGTCCGTTTACAGAATTGCCAGAAGCTTGGATTTCCTTGTGACAGCACTTAAGGTAGTGCCCGCCACACCGGACGTTAAAGACGTAGAAAAGATTAGAATGACCAAACAACAAACAGGTAGTACTAAACACAGAGTGCCTGTCGCATCGTTCAGGCTTTTCCACCCTCACTTTGGTGGTGGTGCTGTCGGGTTTGAATACCGCAAGGTGCGGCAAGTAAAAGTTGCTAATTGCGGGATCGCAGTAGGAAGAAGCTGGCCTCATATGACCCAGGTCATTGTCCCATGAGCGAGCCGCAGAGGTTAGGACGGAAACCCCCCTGGACGATCGACGGAAGGATATCTGCATCAATTTGAGCGCTCTTGAAAAACTAATGGGATATCGGGAAGGTTATCCAAGAGCCGTTGCGGAATCGGATTACGTTTGGACATGCAGCTGGTCTGCGGTTTCCCGGACGGAATCGGAGATGCGGAAGCACTGCGCTTGATCAAACGTGAAGAGGGTACGCTCAGCTTTGCACGGCCAGAACTATCGGACATGGGATTGACTAAAGTGGTTATTGGACACAAGAAAAACGAAATTTAATCCACTTAATTAGAATAAATTAGGGTTGAATTAAATTTTTAGGAAATTTAATTAACGTAATTAACGAAGAAATTAATTAACTTAATAAAAAAAACAACAAATGTATTGGGGTCTACTTTACTTAATAATTATGGTCGGTACGTGGACGCCATATATGTACGTATGTCACATGGAAATTATATGTAATAAAATGAAGTAATGTGTTTTATGTTGTCAATATTGAAACATGTGATTGCAGTCAAAAATAATAATTGTATTGGAAGAAAAACAACTATTGTGCTGGACTTTTGGAAATGCGCGAGTGGAAGTAAAAGGAAATTAAAAGACGCTCCTTTGTGCATACAAATGTATGTATGTACGAGCGTATTGGTCGTGCAAATAAAACAAACGAAAAATTAACAAGTAAGGAAGCTCTAGTCGAGACTGCTCGACTAGGAGATACCCTGATCCCTACAAAGAGCTGATATTCACGCACGCATAAGCACGTGCTCTGCTAACTGCGCAGTAAGCAGCGACTGCGCTTGGGCTGCGTTGCAGTGTGGGCAATACTATGATAATTTTGTTGCTGAATAATTTCTCCTGTAGTAGGACTATCTTCATGAAACTTTCAGAACGTGATCACAATGTGCAAAGGTGTGTACATTCCAAAGCACAGGTCTCTAGTACTTAAAATACGTTTTTTGCAAATTGGGGGCGAAGGGGGCGTGGTATCCAAAATCTGCGTATTGATCAGATGTATATACACACCAAATCTGAAGTCTCCAGGTCTAAAAGTATTGAAATTACGGTGAATAAAAAAAAATCAGTTTATCGATTATTCGCGATAAAAAAGTAATCGGATGAGTTATCGAAAAAAAAGATAAACTTGTACTGCGTATGGTATACATGAGTATGCATACAAAATTTGAAGTCTCTAGCTCTTATATCTTCTGAGATCTAGGCGTTCATACGGACGGACGGACAGACGGACAGGGCTATATCGACTCAGCTCGTCGCCCTGATCAAGAATATATATACTTTATGGGGTCTGCCACGCCTCCTTCTGCCTGTTACACACTTTTCACAAAACCATTATACCCTGATTTCCCATTTTTAATGGGATCAGGGTATAAAAACAAAGCATATTGATTTTATTTATTTAATAGTTCAAATGAGAACCTGTATGTATGTATGTATGTATATAAGTTAACACAACTGATCAGCAAAACGTAAATATTCAAGCTGACCATGCATTCCCACCATAAATGCTTAGGACACTAGCCGTCTCAAGCGGATATTGCACAACAGCGGCAGAAGCGTCCACGCGCAACATTGTTGGTTCTCAGCGATATATGATCCCTCGCACTATATGCAATGGCAGCGTTTTCAGGGCTTAGGGCTAGCTTCGATTATAAGAATTAATGTCACTTAGAGTTGGTTGATTTTTGGAAATAAAGAACGTCGGTCGCCGCCACGGAACTCTCCAAGTCTTCTCATTTACTGCAACATTGTTGCTTATTAACACACGTTACTTCGTACGTGTTAATACACTTTAATATAGAAAATCAAAATATAATAACTGGCGCCCAACGTAATCGAACAAAAACCCGAATTTAATAAAAAAATACCCAACGTAATCGAACAAAAACCCGAATTGAATAAAAAATACCCAACGTAATCGAACAAAAAACCCGAATCTAATACCCAACGCAATCGAGAAAAAAAACTGAATTTAACAAAAAATATTCAACGAATAATTACTCCGCACGCGCAGTAATAATAACATTGAAAAAACAATACAGCAATACAACAATACGAAGCAGAAGCTCACCGAGGAAGCATTTTATCAGCAGCAGCAGCTCTACTAACATAATTTAAGAACATGTAAGTAGGGTGTTCAAAAAAAAAAAAAAAAAACACAAATTGTTAAAATCCAATCTGATTACAATTCCAACCTTTTAACATTAATTAGTAATAAAAAACACAACACACACGTTATTTGCATGTTATGAGTGATAGTGAAATACAGGATTTAGTAACAAAATTTCAAAGTATAAATACAGGTGAAAAGTTAAAAATGGCTTCGTCTAACGAACAGTTAAGAGCAATCGTAGAAGGCGCAGTAACAAGCGCTTTAAGAACGCAAAAAGAAAACTTAGATCAGAAATTACGTGACATTGAACAACGTATTAGTTCTGTACAAGTTAGCACTCCTGAGGTAGAAACATTTGAGAGGCCGAGATCAGGGCAAGCGTCATTTGCAATGAAACTCTTGATATCATGAAATCCCTTCCAGAATTTGAGGGAAAAAATTAAACTTACGTATCATGGAGGAAAGCTGCGCATACCGCTTACAAAGTGTATGAAAAATATGATGGTAGCTCTAAACATTATCAGGCTTTAGGAATATTAAGAAACAAAATTAAAAACGCCGCCGATATGGTACTCTCTTCCTTTGACACTCCTCTCAATTTTAGGGCCATTATAAATCGGTTAGATTTTACATACGCGGACAAACGACCGATATACCTTATCGAACAAGAGCTGTCAACACTCCGTCAAGGAAATCTGACACTACTACAGTACTATGACGAAGTGGAGAAGAAACTGACTCTACTCATAAATAAGACAATCATGACCTACGACACCAACGTTGCTTCTTCGTTAAATGAGAAATACAGGGCAGACGTTCTACGAGTATTCATCTCGGGTACCAAGAAAGGTTTAAGTGATGTCCTATTCTCAGCTAGACCAGTTGATCTTCCCTCTGCACTGGCATTACCCCAAGAAGTCGAGTCTAATCATGACCGTTACATGTTTGCCACGAATTTTGCACGTAGTTTAGAAGAAAAGGCTCAGAGAACCGAGAAAAAACAACAAGGCAGGGATAGGAATCTAACTCAAGACCAAAAATACAACCAGCCAGCGAAAAGCCCATATTATAGGAAACAAGAATTCCCACCACGACGAGAACAAGTTGAACCAATGGACGTTGACACATCCTCTCGCTTTGGACAGACGACCCAATACCAACAAAATACGGCTCCCTCAAAACAGACTTAGTGGGTTGAGTAACAACAAAACGCAAAATATGAAAGTTACAATTATCAGGGACAATCAAACAATAGACCAAACAATAGTAGTGCACGACTCACAGGACCGAAGCAGCAAAGAGTTAACCATTTAGACACAGGAGATACAGAATATGAACAGGACAGTAGTGAATATCGGACTATTGCAGAAACTGAGGCAGGTAGAAGGAGGCGTGGCAGACTCCATAAAGTATATATAATCTTGATCAGGGCGACGAGCTGAGTCGATTTAGCCATGTCCGTCTGTCCGTGATACTAGAGACATTTACTTTTGCAAATTCATGCATTTCAATTTTATAATCACGATATAAAAGTTTCATGAAAATAGTCCATCAACAAGAAAAGTTATTAAACAATTAAGTTCCCATAGTAAGTCCACACTGCAGTTAATCCGTGTTTATGCGTGCGTGCCTCTGTGTGTTTGTGTTTCTTTTGAAGCAGAAAAAAGTGAAGAATTCTTGAAATATCAGTTCCTGGAAGGGATCAGGGGATTTCGTAGTCGAGCAGTCTACAGACAAAAGCGCGCCTTCTAGCCTATTCTAGGAATTGCGATTGATTTGTGAATTTTTCAGTCGTTATTTTAGTTTTGTGAGATGACGCTCTAGCACTGAATAATTTCTCGCTATCAAATAAACAACCAGAGCTGTGGTGGTGATGGTTGAGGCAACGCAAGTCGTGTTAGGTATCGTGGGTTCAAGACATATTCGATCACATTCTTTTTCATAAATTCGATATTTTATTGGGAGGGTGCGAGCTTGAATGAATAGCACTTAATACTTTTCATTTTCTTAGTCGAAAATTGTTGTAAGTTTAAATTTGTTTCTTCTTAGATAGCTCTCAAATGCTTATACGTAGATATATACATACATATATAAAATACGTACATATACAAACAAGTAAGGAAGCTCTAGTCGAGACTGCTCGACTAGGAGATACCCTGATCCCTACAAAGAGCTGATATTCACGCACGCATAAGCACGCGCTCTGCTAACTGCGCAGTAAGCAGCGACTGCGCTTGGGCTGCGCTGCAGTGTGGGCAATACTATGAGAATTTTGTTGCTGAATAATTTCTCCTGTAATAGGACTATCTTCATGAAATTTTCAGAATGTGATCACAATCTGCAAATGTGTGTACATTCTAAAGCACAAGTCTCTAGTACTTAAAATACGTTTTTTTCAAATTGGGGGCGAAGGGGGCGTGGTATCCAAAATCTGTAAATGACAAAATCTGCGTATTGATCAGATGTATATACACACCAAATATGAAGTCTCCAGGTCTAAAACTATTGAAATTACGGTGAATAAACAAAATCAATTTATCGATTATTCGCGATAAAAAAGTAATCGGACGAGTTATCGAAAAAAAAAAGATAAACTTGTACTGCGTATGGTATACATGAGTATGCATACAAAATTTGAAGTCTCTAGCTCTTATATCTTCTGAGATCTAGGCGTTCATACGGACGGACGGACGGACGGACGGACGGACGGACGGACATACGGACAGGGCTATATCGACTCAGCTCGTCGCCCTGATCAAGAATATATATACTTTATGGGGTCTGCCACGCCTCCTTCTGCCTGTTACATACTTTTCACAAAACCATTATACCCTGATTTCCCATTTTTAATGGGATCAGGGTATAAAAAGTCTGCATACACAATTTCAGCACGTTCTCATTGGTATGTGTGTATGTACAGTATGTCCATTAATTGTTTGCAAAACGAAAAAAGGCATACAAATTCAACTGTATGTACATATAATGCATACTCTAGCATTTTCTAAGAATCTCAATTGCGATTGATTTGTCTTTGCATAGTTTTTGAATTCCTAGCCGCTACTTTGGCTTTTCTTTGCTATATGGCGACCTACGAATAATGTCATTTTGTTTTAATTGTCGTTGCTGTGAGTGCCGCGGTGGCGCTGTAGGCAAAGGCGCGGAATGCTTTTATTTTAGCTATTTTGTTGAGGTGCGAGTTCAAATCCCGCGGAAAACTTTTTTAAAAATTGAAATTTAATGTTATTATCATTTCGTTTATATTTTTTCAATTTCATAAAAATGTTTCCTTCCGTCTTATGAATATCTACAAAGCTTATTTATATATATAAGTGACGCACGCATATAAATTTCTTAGTTGGCTGCTACAAATGCCGATTCGCCACGCCTCTAGTGGGTTTGGATGGTTGTGCTTCGAACCCCGAGGAAAACTTTTAATTTTTTTAAGATTTATAATTTAATTTTTATTTTTTAAATTCCACAAAAATGTTTTCTTCCGTGCTATCAATGCCTATTATTATAAATGTTGCAATTTTACACTAGAAATGGCGATTGCCACGCCCCTAGTGGGCGGAGATATATCCACTACACTTTTTGGTGTTGGGTGATCAACCCGAGTATATATACCAAATTTCAGGTCTCTAGCATCAATAGTGCCCAAAATATAGCAGAATTTGAAAAATCACTATATCTTCAGATCCGATTTGCCACGCCCCTAGTGTGCGTAGACATATAATTTTTATAGAATCGTATATAGCCCCCAATGGGCGTAGATATATCCGCCATAGCTTTTGATTTTAGGTGGTCAACACGAAGCTACGTTCTAAATCTCAGCGCTCTAGCTTTTCAACTAACATGATTTCTGGCATATCGGAAAATGCATTTTCCGATTTGCCACGCCCCTAGTGGGCGGATCAGGAAAATTTTAACACTATAAATCGGAGATATACACGAGTATGTGTTCCAAATTTCAAGTCTCTAGCTCTAACAGCGCAGAAATAGATTGCGTTCATACGGACAGACGGACAGACGGACGGACGGACAGACGGACAGCAAGACGGACATGCACAAAACCAATATACTAATTCACTTCGTGAATTCGTATAATAAATAAATAAAAATAACGGGATGAGTTATCGATTTTTAGAGATAAACTCCATATCCGCGCTCAGCACACGGACAATTAAAAAACAAATTCAGGCATACGGACAGACCGACGGACAGGGCTAAATCGACTCAGCTCATTGCCCTGAGTATATATACTTTGTAGGGTCTGACGCACTTCCTTCTATCACATACATTTCAACAAACCATTATACTATGATTTCCAATTTTCAACGAGGTTATACCCTGACCTGAAATGTATGTGATAGAAGGAGGTGCGTCAGACCCCACAAAGTATCCGATTTCATGTTATATCATATCATGTCATATATCATCCTGTATTTTTGAAAGTTGCCCGGCTTGGCAAATCAAATTCCCGCATCGGGTTGGATATATTTAAAATAATTTTCTGTGCTTATTAAGATTATTTCTAAGTTGACTCTTGTAATTACCAACTTTAAATAAATAAATTGAAAGGTAATAATAGGTAATACAATAAAATGTTATTTCTGATTTATGTTTATATTTGCTTAAATTACATTATTTATCCAAAACAATATTTAATGAATTCACGTTAAAATGTTTATTGCTTGTGTTTTATTAATTTTTAAGCTAATGTGCCTGCGGATCACACTGCAAAAGCCGCACTATTGAAGGATCACTTTTTGCTCCTTCTATAAATTCATCCAAGCTTAGTTTGCCGTCTTTGTTTCTGTCCATTTGACGAAAAATTTTATCCGTCCTTTTCTCCGGTGTGCTTTCATCTTCTGGCATTTTCATGACCGATCCAACCATTTTGTATATTGCCTAAAAAAATTGTTGAAATGTATAATAATATATAAAATTTGCTTTAATAAAAGTTGAATTTGTATACTATATACTATTTGCAATGCATCATAAGCACTATCAGAGAGCGGCAATCAGAAGTAAGTTTGTTTTACGTTTCATACAAAATAAAATTGCACTATCATCGTCAGGGATCAACATCAAGTTGCTGCTGTTTATTCCCAGTATACATCATTTGAGTGAAGAAAGCAAACAGTTACTAGTCTCTTAACATCATTTAAGTAATATTGTAATGCTCAAGGCCACGCTCATTGGGCGTGGCAATTAGGATCTGACTATATTATGTATTGGTAGAAAATCTGTAATAATTTGAGCACTATTAATACAAGAGACTAAAGCAGGTAGCTGTCAATGTTTTTAAATAAACGCGATCTTGCCGATTTCTACATTTTACCAAACTTCTAAGGCTATAAACCCTGCCTCATTGTCTGTATGTCCATTTGTCTGGTTTTAAACTTATTATGTTTCTGATATAGAAAGTCAGTTTTAAAATTATATTTATTTGGATTCGAGTTCGTAAATTTTATGTCTTTGCTTTTTACCCTCATCATTTGACTTAACACAGTTAGTAGGGTATTTTTGTTCGTGATCAGTACGAACCACATTAACGTGAAATGTATTATATATCATGGATAACCATTACACAATTTACAATTCCCCTATCGAATTGAAAATAAAACTTGTCTTTAACTTTTTACAAAGTTTAGCTACTTAATACATTTACTGAAAAAGGAAGTATAGTGAAATTACGCCTTTTATGGCTGTATCTCATAAATGCCATAGAACAATGATATTTACCGTAACAATTTCAAGCATTTCCTGGCGCGATATGTATCCGTTTCCATCTAAGTCGTACATTGAAAATGCCCATTTCAATTTTTGCTCGAGCTTCCCACGAGATGTTACACTTAGAGCACATAAGAACTCTCTAAAATCAATGGTTCCATCACCATTAGCATCGAATGTTCTAAACACATGTTCTGCGAACTAAAAAATATTTCATTAGAAATATATTCTCGGTACCCTTGCATTTTGTGTAGTAAAATGGAGACTAAAATTTAACATACAATTTTATAATCTATATGTGTCTCCTTAAATGTTAAAAACAAAAAAAAAACTAATAAAACGAATGTAAAGAGGAATGGTATTTTGATAAAGGAACCAAGTTTGTAATAACATAAAATATAGTTTTTGATTTTATATAAAATCAAATCAGATTCAAGCATACATTATTAATATTACATTTTTATATAAGCATTATATTCACGACCATATAAGAATTCTTTTTTAATCTGGACGTAGTATTATTCATATAAATTTAATTTAGTAAATTTTCTACTTTTCACATGGGCAACAGTATTATCGCACATGGCAAGAATAGATATTTATTTGTATTTGAATGGTTTAATATTTAATTATTCTGGAAATTTAAAATTCTTGGTTATTAGCTGTGTAATATAAGTGACAAAACTATAAGGGCAGTAATGGACATCATTATATAAATGATTAGAAATACCTTACTTGCGTCGCCATATGGAAAAAAGTTTCCATAAATTTTTTTAAATTCTTCTACTGACAAATGACCACTAGGGCAATCCTTTAGAAACCCTTTATACCATTCTTGAATTTCAGCATCTGAAATTTAAACGGAAACAGTTTAAAAATTGTTATTGGCATAAAATAGTTAAAATGGATGTATAGTACAAATAAGAGGCTTCATCTGTTTTTATTATACCCTACACCTATTATAAATGGGAAATAACGAAATAATGGTTCAGCGGAAATGTTGATAACAGGCAGAAGGATGCGTCCCAGACCCCACAAAATAAAATGAATATATTCTTGATCAAGGCGAAGAAATGGCGCGATTTAGCATTGTCAGTCTAAATATCCGTTCGACCGTCCGCATGTATATTCGATCATGAAACATGATTCTATATATTTATAGAGCTTTAATGTCTAAATTTTGCATTTATATTCATGTCTATTTAATATTATATTGATTTTTGCTATATTTGGGATACTGTTTTATCGCTGTAAGTGCTGTAGCCATTTTCTACCTTAAACACATGATCCAGACCAGAAAGTATCGAGCCACATAGCGATTTGCTGCGTTCGTCTTTACACTATAAGACGAACTTAAATCTCTTATTACCCTAAAAAGAAGCATTTGAAAATAATAGATGCGCTTTGGCAATCCAATAGACAATACCAACCAAAGCCATGTAAGAACGTTGCAGTGGGGCATCTCCGACTGCAGACTAGTCATTCACAGCCTGAACGTTGCCATATCCACCATATCCAATTTCAAAATCGAGACTATCTGCTCAACGTATGTAGTAGGGCCTGAGCCCATAAAAAATGTGAAATCAATGACAGTAGTGCGTATCCCAAGGAAAGAGTAAGACAATAACCACAAGCCATGAGCCAAAACGTTAAAATTGACTCTAAAATCTAACATTTTTATACCCTGATCCCATTAAAAATGGGAAATCAGGGTATGATAGTTTTGTGAAAAGTATGTAACAGGCAGAAGGAGCCGTGACAGACCCCATAAAGTATATATATTCTTGATCAGGGCGACGAGCTGAGTCGATATAGCCCTGTCCGTCTATCTGTCTGTCCGTCCGTCCGTATGAACGCCTAGATCTCAGAAGATATAAGAGCTAGAGACTTCAAATTTTGTATGCATACTCATGTATACCATACGCAGTACAAGTTTTTTTTTTCGATAACTCGTCCGATTACTTTTTATCGCGAATAATCGATACATTGATTTTGTTTATTCACCGTAATTTTAATACTTTTAGGCCTGGAGACTTCAGATTTGGTGTGTAGTCAATACGCAAATTTTGTCATTTACAGATTTTGGATACTTCGCCCCCAATTTGCAAAAAACGTATTTTAAATACTAGAGACTTGTGCTTTGGAATGTACACACATTTGCACATTATGATCACGTTCTGAAAGTTTCATGAAGATAGTCTTACTACAGGAGAAATTATTCAGCAACAAAATTCTCATAGTATAGCCAAAGCGCAGTCGCTGCTTACTGCGCAGTTAGCAGAGCGCGTGCTTATGCGTGCGTGAATATCAGCTCTTTGTAGGGATCAGGGTATCTCCTAGTCGAGCAGTCTCGACTAGAGCTTTCTTACTTGTTTATAATAGAGTGGTCTGCGCAAAGTCCAGACCTAAGCACCATAGAGCTTTGGTTAAAAGGCGTATTAAAGTAAGATACACCACCAACAGGAATGGATGAGCTTTGGTGATTCAATATACAAAAATTCTGGATACCCATATTGAAAAATAGGTGAAGAGTATGCCTTGCAAAAGCGTTGT